>CAWUFW010013136.1:0-494735 GCA_963921515.1 Calotriton arnoldi | reverse complement strand
GAGTCCTGAATTCAAATCATCTGGTTAATTTGTCGCTTTATTTCGCTAACTTTGAAATCAGCGGGTGAGTCCTGATTTCGGAGACGGTGAGTCCTGGAATTCAAATCATCTGGTTAATTTGTCACTTTATCTTCGCTAACTTTGAAATCAGCGGGTGAGTCCTGATTTCGGAGACGGTGAGTCCTGAATTCAAATCATCTGGTTAATTTGTCGCTTATATTTCGCTAACTTTGAAATCAGCGGGTGAGTCCTGATTTCGGAGACGGTGAGTCCTGAATTCAAATCATCTGGTTAATTTGTCGCTTAATTGCGCTAACTTTGAAATCAGCGGGTGAGTCCTGATTTCGGAGACGGTGAGTCCTGGAATTCAAATCATCTGGTTAATTTGTCGCTTTATTTCGCTAACTTCTGAAATCAGCGGGTGAGTCCTGATTTCGGAGACGGTGAGTCCTGAATTCAAATCATCTGGTTAATTTGTCGCTTTATTGCGCTAACTTTGAAATCAGCGGAGTGAGTCCTGATTTCCGGAGACGGTGAGTCCTGAATCCAAATCATCTGGTTAATTTGTCGCTTTATTGCGCTAACTTTGAAATCACCGGGTGAGTCCTGATTTCGGAGACGGTGAGTCCTGAATTCAAATCATCTGGTTAATTTGTCGCTTTATTTCGCTAACTTTGAAAAACAGCGGGTGAGTCCTGGATTTCGGAGACGGTGAGTCCTGGAATTCAAATCATCTGGTTAATTTGTCGCTTTATTTGCGCTAACTTTGAAATCAGCGGGTGAGTCCTGATTTCGGAGACGGTGAGTCCTGAATTCAAATCATCTGGTTAATTTGTCGCTTTATTTCGCTAACTTTGAAATCAGCGGGTGAGTCCTGATTTCGGAGACGGTGAGTCCTGAATTCAAATCATCTGGTTAATTTGTCGCTTTATTTCGCTAACTTTGAAATCAGCGGGTGAGTCCTGATTTCGGAGACGGTGAGTCCTGAATTCAAATCATCTGGTTAATTTGTCGGCGGGTGAGTCCTGATTTCGGAGACGGTGAGTCCTGAATTCAAATCATCTGGTTAATTTGTCGCTTTATTTCGCTAACTTTGAAATCAGCGGGTGAGTCCTGATTTCGGAGACGGTGAGTCCTGAATTCAAATCATCTGGTTAATTTGTCGCTTTATTTTCGCTAACTTTTGAAATCAGCGGGTGAGTCCTGATTTCGGAGACGGTGAGTCCTGAATTCAAATCATCTGGTTAATTTGTCGCTTTATTTCGCTAACTTTGAAATCAGCGGGTGAGTCCTGATTTCGGAGACGGTGAGTCCTGAATTCAAATCATCTGGTTAATTTGTCGCTTTATTTCGCTAACTTTGAAATCAGCGGGTGAGTCCTGATTTCGGAGACGGTGAGTCCTGAATTCAAATCATCTGCTTAATTTGTCGCTTTATTTCGCTAACTTTGAAATCAGCGGGTGAGTCCTGATTTCGGAGACGGTGAGTCCTGAATTCAAATCATCTGGTTAATTTGTCGCTTTATTTCGCTAACTTTGAAATCAGCGGGTGAGTCCTGATTTCGGAGACGGTGAGTCCTGAATTCAAATCATCTGGTTAATTTGTCGCTTTATTTCGCTAACTTTGAAATCAGCGGGTGAGTCCTGATTTCGGAGACGGTGAGTCCTGAATTCAAATCATCTGCTTAATTTGTCGCTTTATTTCGCTAACTTTGAAATCAGCGGGTGAGTCCTGATTTCGGAGACGGTGAGTCCTGAATTCAAATCATCTGCGTTAATTTGTCGCTTTATTTCGCTAACTTTGAAATCAGCGGGTGAGTCCTGATTTCGGAGACGGTGAGTCCTGAATTCAAATCATCTGGTTAATTTGTCGCTTTATTTCGCTAACTTTGAAATCAGCGGGTGAGTCCTGATTTCGGAGACAGGTGAGTCCTGAACTCAAATCATCTGGTTAATTTGTCGCTTTATTTAGCTAACTTTGAAATCAGCGGGTGAGTCCTGATTTCGGAGACGGTGAGTCCTGAATTCAAATCATCTGGTTAATTTGTCGCTTTATTTCGCTAACTTTGAAATCAGCGGGTGAGTCCTGATTTCTGGAGACGGTGAGTCCTGAATTCAAATCATCTGGTTAATTTGTCGCTTTATTTCGCTAACTTTGAAATCAGCGGGTGAGTCCTGATTTCGGAGACGGTGAGTCCTGAATTCAAATCATCTGGTTAATTTGTCGCTTTATTTCGCTAACTTTGAAATCAGCGGGTGAGTCCTGATTTCGGAGACGGCGAGTCCTGAATTCAAATCATCTGCTTAATTTTGTCGCTTTATTTCGCTAACTTTGAAATCAGCGGGTGAGTCCTGATTTCGGAGACGGTGAGTCCTGAATTCAAATCATCTGGTTAATTTGTCGCTTTATTTCGCTAACTTTGAAATCAGCGGGTGAGTCCTGATTTCGGAGAGCAGTGAGTCCTGAATTCAAATCATCTGGTTAATTTGTCGCTTTATTTCGCTAACTTTGAAATCAGCGGGTGAGTCCTGATTTCGGAGACGGTGAGTCCTGAATTCAAATCATCTGGTTAATTTGTCGCTTTATTTCGCTAACTTTGAAATCAGCGGGTGAGTCCTGATTTCGGAGACGGTGAGTCCTGAATTCAAATCATCTGGTTAATTTGTCGCTTTATTTCGCTAACTTTGAAATCAGCGGGTGAGTCCTGATTTCGGAGACGGTGAGTCCTGAATTCAAATCATCTGGTTAATTTGTCGCTTTATTTCGCTAACTTTGAAATCAGCGGGTGAGTCCTGATTTCGGAGACGGTGAGTCCTGAATTCAAATCATCTGGTTAATTTGTCGCTTTATTTCGCTAACTTTGAAATCAGCGGGTGAGTCCTGGGATTTCGGAGACGGTGAGTCCTGAATTCAAATCATCTGGTTAATTTGTCGCTTATTTCGCTAACTTTGAAATCAGCAGGTGAGTCCTGATTTCGAGACGGTGAGTCCTGAATTCAAATCATCTGGTTAATTTGTCGCTTTATTTTCGCTAACTTTGAAATCAGCGGATGAGTCCTGATTTCGGAGACGGTGAGTCCTGGAATTCAAATCATCTGGTTAATTTGTCGCTTTATTTCAGCTAACTTTGAAATCAGCGGGTGAGTCCTGATTTCGGAGACGGTGAGTCCTGAATTCAAATCATCTGGTTAATTTGTCGCTTTATTTCGCTAACTTTGAAATCAGCAGGTGAGTCCTGATTTCGAGACGGTGAGTCCTGAATTCAAATCATCTGGTTAATTTGTCGCTTTATTTTCGCTAACTTTGAAATCAGCGGGTGAGTCCTGGATTTCGGAGACGGTGAGTCCTGAATTCAAATCATCTGGTTAATTTGTCGCTTTATTTCGCTAACTTTGAAATCAGCGGGTGAGTCCTGATTTCGGAGACGGTGAGTCCTGAATTCAAATCATCTGGTTAATTTGTCGCTTATTTCGCTAACTTTGAAATCAGCGGGTGAGTCCTGGATTTCGGAGACGGTGAGTCCTGAATTCAAATCATCTGGTTAATTTGTCGCTTTATTTCGCTAACTTTGAAATCAGCGGGTGAGTCCTGATTTCGGAGACGGTGAGTCCTGAATTCAAATCATCTGGTTAATTTGTCGCTTTATTTCGTAACTTTGAAAATCAGCGGGTGAGTCCTGATTTCGGAGACGGTGAGTCCTGGAATTCAAATCATCTGGTTAATTTGTCGCTTATTTCGGCTAACTTTGAAATCAGCGGGTGAGTCCTGATTTCCGAGACGGTGAGTCCTGGAATTCAAATCATCTGGTTAATTTGTCGCTTATTTCGCTAACTTTGAAATCAGCGGGTGAGTCCTGATTTCTCGAGGACGGTGAGTCCTGAATTCAAATCATCTGGTTAATTTGTCGCTTTATTTCCGCTAACTTCGGAACTCAGCGGGTGAGTCCTGATTTCGGGAGATCGGTGAGTCCTGGAATTCAAATCATCTGGTTAATTTGTCGCTTTATTTCCGCTAACTTTGAAATCAGCGGGTGAGTCCTGATTTCTGGAGACGGTGAGTCCTGAATTCAAATCATCTGGTTAATTTGTCGCTTTATTTTCGCTAACTTTGAAATCAGCGGGTGAGTCCTGATTTCGGAGACGGTGAGTCCTGAATTCAAATCATCTGGTTAATTTGTCGCTTTATTTCGCTAACTTTGAAATCAGCGGGTGAGTCCTGATTTCGGAGACGGTGAGTCCTGAATTCAAATCATCTGGTTACTCTTGTCGCTTTATTTCGCTAACTTTGAAATCAGCGGGTGAGTCCTGATTTCGAGACGGTGAGTCCTGAACTCAAATCATCTGGTTAATTTGTCGCTTTATATTCGCTAACTTTGAAATCAGCGGGTGAGAGTCCTGGGATTTCGGAGACGGTGAGTCCTGAATTCAAATCATCTGGTTAATTTGTCGCTTTATTTCGCTAACTTTGAAATCAGCTGGTGAGTCCTGATTTCGGAGACGGTGAGTCCTGAATCTGCAAATCATCTGGTTAATTTGTCGCTTTATTTTCGGCTTAACTTTGAAATCAGCGGGTGAGTCCCGATTTCCGGAGACGGTGAGTCCTGAATTCAAATCATCTGGTTAATTTGTCGCTTTATTTCGCTAACTTTGAAATCAGCGGGGTGAGTCCTAGCTAATTTCGGGGGAGACGGTGGAGTCCTGAATTCAAATCATCTGGTTAATTTGTCGCTTTATTTCGCTAACTTTGAAATCAGCGGGTGAGTCCTGATTTCGGAGACGGTGAGTCCTGAATTCAAATCATCTGGTTAATTTGTCGCTTTATTTCGCTAACTTTGAAACTTCAAGTGGTGAGTCCTGATTACGGAGACGGTGAGTCCTGAATTCAAATCATCTGGTTAATTTGTCGCTGTGATTTCTCGGCTAACTTTGAAATCAGCGCGGTGAGTCCTGATTTCGGAGACGGTGAGTCCTGAATTCAAACTCATCTGGTTAATTTGTCGCTTTATTTCGCTAACTTTGAAATCAGCGGGTGAGTCCTGATTTCGGAGACGGTGAGTCCTGAATTCAAATCATCTGGTTAATTTGTCGCTTTATTTCGCTAACTTTGAAATCAGCGGGTGAGTCCTGATTTCGGAGACGGTGAGTCCTGAATTCAAATCATCTGGTTAATTTGTCGCTTTATTTCGCTAACTTTGAAATCAGCGGGTGAGTCCTGATTTCGGAGACGGTGAGTCCTGAATTCAAATCATCTGGTTAATTTGTCGCTTTATTTTCGCAGTAACTTTGAAATCAGCGGGTGAGTCCTGATTTCGGAGACGGTGAGTCCTGAATTCAAATCATCTGGTTGAATTTGACGCTTTATTTCGCCTAACTTTGAAATCAGCGGCGGGTGAGTCCTGATTTCGGAGACGGTGAGTCCTGAATTCAAATCATCTGGCTAATTTGTCGCTTTATTTCAGCTAACTTTGAAATCAGCGGGTGAGTCCTGATTTCGGAGACGGTGAGTCCTGAATTCAAATCATCTGGTTAATTTGTCGCTTTATTTCGCTAACTTTGAAATCAGCGGGTGAGTCCTGATTTCGGAGACGGTGAGTCCTGAATTCAAATCATCTGGTTAATTTGTCGCTTTATTCTCGCTAACTTTGAAATCAGCGGGTGAGTCCTGATTTCGGAGACAGGTGAGTCCTGAATTCAAATAATCTGGTTAATTTGTCGCTTTATTTCGCTAACTTTGAAATCAGCAGGTGAGTCCTGATTTCGGAGATGGTGAGTCCTGAATTCAAATCATCTGGTTAATTTGTCGCTTTATTTCGCTAACTTTGAAATCAGCGGGTGAGTCCTGATTTCGGAGACGGTGAGTCCTGAATTCAAATCATCTGGTTAATTTGTCGCTTTATTTCGCTAACTTTGAAATCAGCGGGTGAGTCCTGATTTCGGAGACGGTGAGTCCTGAATTCAAATCATCTGGTTAATTTGTCGCTTTATTTGCGCTAACTTTGAAATCACGGGTGAGTCCTGATTTCGGAGACGGTGAGTCCTGAATTCAAATCATCTGGTTAATTTGTCGCTTTATTTACGCTAACTTTGAAATCAGCGGGTGAGTCCTGATTTCGGAGACGGTGAGTCCTGAATTCAAATCATCTGGTTAATTTGTCGCTTTATTTCGCTAACTTTGAAATCAGCGGGTGAGTCCTGATTTTGGAGACGGTGAGTCCTGAATTCAAATCATCTGGTTAATTTGTCGCTTTATTTCGCTAACTTTGAAATCAGCGGGTGAGTCCTGATTTCGGAGACGGTGAGTCCTGAATTCAAATCATCTGGTTAATTTGTCGCTTTATTTGGCTAACTTTGAAATCAGCAGGTGAGTCCTGATTTCGGAGACGGTGAGTCCTGAATTCAAATCATCTGGTTAATTTGTCGCTTTATTTCGCTAACTTTGAAATCAGCGGGTGAGTCCTGATTTCGGAGACGGTGAGTCCTGAATTCAAATCATCTGGTTAATTTGTCGCTTTATTTCGCTAACTTTGAAATCAGCGGGTGAGTCCTGATTTCGGAGACGGTGAGTCCTGAATTCAAATCATCTGGTTAATTTGTCGCTTTATTTTCGCTAACTTTGAAATCAGCGGGTGAGTCCTGATTTCGGAGACGGTGAGTCCTGAATTCAAATCATCTGGTTAATTTGTCGCTTTATTTCGCTAACTTTGAAATCAGCAGGTGAGTCCTGATTTCGGAGACGGTGAGTCCTGGAATTCAAATCATCTGGTTAATTTGTCGCTTTATTTCGCTAACTTTGAAATCAGCGGGTGAGTCCTGATTTCGGAGACGGTGAGTCCTGAATTCAAATCATCTGGTTAATTTGTCGCTTTATTTCGCTAACTTTGAAATCAGCAGGTGAGTCCTGATTTCGGAGACGGTGAGTCCTGAATTCAAATCATCTGGTTAATTTGTCGCTTTATTTCGCTAACTTTGAAATCAGCGGGTGAGTCCTGATTTCGGAGACGGTGAGTCCTGAATTCAAATCATCTGGTTAATTTGTCGCTTTATTTCGCTAACTTTGAAATCAGCAGGTGAGTCCTGATTTCGGAGACGGTGAGTCCTGAATTCAAATCATCTGGTTAATTTGTCGCTTTATTTCGCTAACTTTGAAATCAGCGGGTGAGTCCTGATTTCGAGAGACGGTGAGTCCTGAATTCAAATCATCTGGTTAATTTGTCGCTTTATTTCGCTAACTTTGAAATCAGCGGGTGAGTCCTGATTTCGGAGACGGTGAGTCCTGAATTCAAATCATCTGGTTAATTTGTCGCTTTATTTCGCTAACTTTGAAATCAGCGGGTGAGTCCTGATTTCTGGAGACGGTGAGTCCTGAATTCAAATCATCTGGTTAATTTGTCGCTTTATTTCGCTAACTTTGAAATCAGCGGGTGAGTCCTGATTTCGGAGACGGTGAGTCCTGAATTCAAATCATCTGGTTAATTTGTCGCTTTATTTCGCTAACTTTGAAATCAGCGGGTGAGTCCTGATTTCGGAGACGGTGAGTCCTGAATTCAAATCATCTGGTTAATTTGTCGCTTTATTTCGCTAACTTTGAAATCAGCAGGTGAGTCCTGATTTCGGAGATGGTGAGTCCTGAATTCAAATCATCTGGTTAATTTGTCGCTTTATTTCGCTAACTTTGAAATCAGCAGGTGAGTCCTGATTTCGGAGATGGTGAGTCCTGAATTCAAATCATCTGGTTAATTTGTCGCTTTATTTCGCTAACTTTGAAATCAGCAGATGAGTCCTGATTTCGGAGATGATGAGTCCTGAATTCAAATCATCTGGTTAGTTTATCGCTTTATTTCGCTAACTTTGAAATCAGCAGGTGAGTCCTGATTTCGGAGACGGTGAGTCCTGAATTCAAATCATCTGGTTAATTTGTCGCTTTATTTCGCTAACTTTGAAATCAGCGGGTGAGTCCTGATTTCGGAGACGGTGAGTCCTGAATTCAAATCATCTGGTTAATTTGTCGCTTTATTTCGCTAACTTTGAAATCAGCGGGTGAGTCCTGATTTCGGAGACGGTGAGTCCTGAATTCAAATCATCTGGTTAATTTGTCGCTTTATTTCGCTAACTTTGAAATCAGCGGGTGAGTCCTGATTTCGGAGACGGTGAGTCCTGAATTCAAATCATCTGGTTAATTTGTCGCTTTATTTCGCTAACTTTGAAATCAGCGGGTGAGTCCTGATTTCGGAGACGGTGAGTCCTGAATTCAAATCATCTGGTTAATTTGTCGCTTTATTTCGCTAACTTTGAAATCAGCGGGTGAGTCCTGATTTCGGAGACGGTGAGTCCTGAATTCAAATCATCTGGTTAATTTGTCGCTTTATTTCGCTAACTTTGAAATCAGCGGGTGAGTCCTGATTTCGGAGACGGTGAGTCCTGAATTCAAATCATCTGGTTAATTTGTCGCTTTATTTCGCTAACTTTGAAATCAGCGGGTGAGTCCTGATTTCGGAGACGGTGAGTCCTGAATTCAAATCATCTGGTTAATTTGTCGCTTTATTTCGCTAACTTTGAAATCAGCGGGTGAGTCCTGATTTCGGAGACGGTGAGTCCTGAATTCAAATCATCTGGTTAATTTGTCGCTTTATTTCGCTAACTTTGAAATCAGCGGGTGAGTCCTGATTTCGGAGACGGTGAGTCCTGAATTCAAATCATCTGGTTAATTTGTCGCTTTATTTCGCTAACTTTGAAATCAGCGGGTGAGTCCTGATTTCGGAGACGGTGAGTCCTGAATTCAAATCATCTGGTTAATTTGTCGCTTTATTTCGCTAACTTTGAAATCAGCGGGTGAGTCCTGATTTCGGAGACGGTGAGTCCTGAATTCAAATCATCTGGTTAATTTGTCGCTTTATTTCGCTAACTTTGAAATCAGCGGGTGAGTCCTGATTTCGGAGACGGTGAGTCCTGAATTCAAATCATCTGGTTAATTTGTCGCTTTATTTCGCTAACTTTGAAATCAGCGGGTGAGTCCTGATTTCGGAGACGGTGAGTCCTGAATTCAAATCATCTGGTTAATTTGTCGCTTTATTTCGCTAACTTTGAAATCAGCGGGTGAGTCCTGATTTCGGAGACGGTGAGTCCTGAATTCAAATCATCTGGTTAATTTGTCGCTTTATTTCGCTAACTTTGAAATCAGCAGGTGAGTCCTGATTTCGGAGACGGTGAGTCCTGAATTCAAATCATCTGGTTAATTTGTCGCTTTATTTCGCTAACTTTGAAATCAGCGGGTGAGTCCTGATTTCGGAGACGGTGAGTCCTGAATTCAAATCATCTGGTTAATTTGTCGCTTTATTTCGCTAACTTTGAAATCAGCGGGTGAGTCCTGATTTCGGAGACGGTGAGTCCTGAATTCAAATCATCTGGTTAATTTGTCGCTTTATTTCGCTAACTTTGAAATCAGCGGGTGAGTCCTGATTTCGGAGACGGTGAGTCCTGAATTCAAATCATCTGGTTAATTTGTCGCTTATTTCGCTAACTTTGAAATCAGCGGGTGAGTCCTGATTTCGGAGACGGTGAGTCCTGAATTCAAATCATCTGGTTAATTTGTCGCTTTATTTCGCTAACTTTGAAATCAGCGGGTGAGTCCTGATTTCGGAGACGGTGAGTCCTGAATTCAAATCATCTGGTTAATTTGTCGCTTTATTTCGCTAACTTTGAAATCAGCGGGTGAGTCCTGATTTCGGAGACGGTGAGTCCTGAATTCAAATCATCTGGTTAATTTGTCGCTTTATTTCGCTAACTTTGAAATCAGCGGGTGAGTCCTGATTTCGGAGACGGTGAGTCCTGAATTCAAATCATCTGGTTAATTTGTCGCTTTATTTCGCTAACTTTGAAATCAGCGGGTGAGTCCTGATTTCGGAGACGGTGAGTCCTGAATTCAAATCATCTGGTTAATTTGTCGCTTTATTTCGCTAACTTTGAAATCAGCGGGTGAGTCCTGATTTCGGAGACGGTGAGTCCTGAATTCAAATCATCTGGTTAATTTGTCGCTTTATTTCGCTAACTTTGAAATCAGCGGGTGAGTCCTGATTTCGGAGACGGTGAGTCCTGAATTCAAATCATCTGGTTAATTTGTCGCTTTATTTCGCTAACTTTGAAATCAGCGGGTGAGTCCTGATTTCGGAGACGGTGAGTCCTGAATTCAAATCATCTGGTTAATTTGTCGCTTTATTTCGCTAACTTTGAAATCAGCGGGTGAGTCCTGATTTCGGAGACGGTGAGTCCTGAATTCAAATCATCTGGTTAATTTGTCGCTTTATTTCGCTAACTTTGAAATCAGCGGGTGAGTCCTGATTTCGGAGACGGTGAGTCCTGAATTCAAATCATCTGGTTAATTTGTCGCTTTATTTCGCTAACTTTGAAATCAGCGGGTGAGTCCTGATTTCGGAGACGGTGAGTCCTGAATTCAAATCATCTGGTTAATTTGTCGCTTTATTTCGCTAACTTTGAAATCAGCGGGTGAGTCCTGATTTCGGAGACGGTGAGTCCTGAATTCAAATCATCTGGTTAATTTGTCGCTTTATTTCGCTAACTTTGAAATCAGCGGGTGAGTCCTGATTTCGGAGACGGTGAGTCCTGAATTCAAATCATCTGGTTAATTTGTCGCTTTATTTCGCTAACTTTGAAATCAGCGGGTGAGTCCTGATTTCGGAGACGGTGAGTCCTGAATTCAAATCATCTGGTTAATTTGTCGCTTTATTTCGCTAACTTTGAAATCAGCGGGTGAGTCCTGATTTCGGAGACGGTGAGTCCTGAATTCAAATCATCTGGTTAATTTGTCGCTTTATTTCGCTAACTTTGAAATCAGCGGGTGAGTCCTGATTTCGGAGACGGTGAGTCCTGAATTCAAATCATCTGGTTAATTTGTCGCTTTATTTCGCTAACTTTGAAATCAGCGGGTGAGTCCTGATTTCGGAGACGGTGAGTCCTGAATTCAAATCATCTGGTTAATTTGTCGCTTTATTTCGCTAACTTTGAAATCAGCGGGTGAGTCCTGATTTCGGAGACGGTGAGTCCTGAATTCAAATCATCTGGTTAATTTGTCGCTTTATTTCGCTAACTTTGAAATCAGCGGGTGAGTCCTGATTTCGGAGACGGTGAGTCCTGAATTCAAATCATCTGGTTAATTTGTCGCTTTATTTCGCTAACTTTGAAATCAGCGGGTGAGTCCTGATTTCGGAGACGGTGAGTCCTGAATTCAAATCATCTGGTTAATTTGTCGCTTTATTTCGCTAACTTTGAAATCAGCGGGTGAGTCCTGATTTCGGAGACGGTGAGTCCTGAATTCAAATCATCTGGTTAATTTGTCGCTTTATTTCGCTAACTTTGAAATCAGCGGGTGAGTCCTGATTTCGGAGACGGTGAGTCCTGAATTCAAATCATCTGGTTAATTTGTCGCTTTATTTCGCTAACTTTGAAATCAGCGGGTGAGTCCTGATTTCGGAGACGGTGAGTCCTGAATTCAAATCATCTGGTTAATTTGTCGCTTTATTTCGCTAACTTTGAAATCAGCGGGTGAGTCCTGATTTCGGAGACGGTGAGTCCTGAATTCAAATCATCTGGTTAATTTGTCGCTTTATTTCGCTAACTTTGAAATCAGCGGGTGAGTCCTGATTTCGGAGACGGTGAGTCCTGAATTCAAATCATCTGGTTAATTTGTCGCTTTATTTCGCTAACTTTGAAATCAGCGGGTGAGTCCTGATTTCGGAGACGGTGAGTCCTGAATTCAAATCATCTGGTTAATTTGTCGCTTTATTTCGCTAACTTTGAAATCAGCGGGTGAGTCCTGATTTCGGAGACGGTGAGTCCTGAATTCAAATCATCTGGTTAATTTGTCGCTTTATTTCGCTAACTTTGAAATCAGCGGGTGAGTCCTGATTTCGGAGACGGTGAGTCCTGAATTCAAATCATCTGGTTAATTTGTCGCTTTATTTCGCTAACTTTGAAATCAGCGGGTGAGTCCTGATTTCGGAGACGGTGAGTCCTGAATTCAAATCATCTGGTTAATTTGTCGCTTTATTTCGCTAACTTTGAAATCAGCGGGTGAGTCCTGATTTCGGAGACGGTGAGTCCTGAATTCAAATCATCTGGTTAATTTGTCGCTTTATTTCGCTAACTTTGAAATCAGCGGGTGAGTCCTGATTTCGGAGACGGTGAGTCCTGAATTCAAATCATCTGGTTAATTTGTCGCTTTATTTCGCTAACTTTGAAATCAGCGGGTGAGTCCTGATTTCGGAGACGGTGAGTCCTGAATTCAAATCATCTGGTTAATTTGTCGCTTTATTTCGCTAACTTTGAAATCAGCGGGTGAGTCCTGATTTCGGAGACGGTGAGTCCTGAATTCAAATCATCTGGTTAATTTGTCGCTTTATTTCGCTAACTTTGAAATCAGCGGGTGAGTCCTGATTTCGGAGACGGTGAGTCCTGAATTCAAATCATCTGGTTAATTTGTCGCTTTATTTCGCTAACTTTGAAATCAGCGGGTGAGTCCTGATTTCGGAGACGGTGAGTCCTGAATTCAAATCATCTGGTTAATTTGTCGCTTTATTTCGCTAACTTTGAAATCAGCGGGTGAGTCCTGATTTCGGAGACGGTGAGTCCTGAATTCAAATCATCTGGTTAATTTGTCGCTTTATTTCGCTAACTTTGAAATCAGCGGGTGAGTCCTGATTTCGGAGACGGTGAGTCCTGAATTCAAATCATCTGGTTAATTTGTCGCTTTATTTCGCTAACTTTGAAATCAGCGGGTGAGTCCTGATTTCGGAGACGGTGAGTCCTGAATTCAAATCATCTGGTTAATTTGTCGCTTTATTTCGCTAACTTTGAAATCAGCGGGTGAGTCCTGATTTCGGAGACGGTGAGTCCTGAATTCAAATCATCTGGTTAATTTGTCGCTTTATTTCGCTAACTTTGAAATCAGCGGGTGAGTCCTGATTTCGGAGACGGTGAGTCCTGAATTCAAATCATCTGGTTAATTTGTCGCTTTATTTCGCTAACTTTGAAATCAGCGGGTGAGTCCTGATTTCGGAGACGGTGAGTCCTGAATTCAAATCATCTGGTTAATTTGTCGCTTTATTTCGCTAACTTTGAAATCAGCGGGTGAGTCCTGATTTCGGAGACGGTGAGTCCTGAATTCAAATCATCTGGTTAATTTGTCGCTTTATTTCGCTAACTTTGAAATCAGCGGGTGAGTCCTGATTTCGGAGACGGTGAGTCCTGAATTCAAATCATCTGGTTAATTTGTCGCTTTATTTCGCTAACTTTGAAATCAGCGGGTGAGTCCTGATTTCGGAGACGGTGAGTCCTGAATTCAAATCATCTGGTTAATTTGTCGCTTTATTTCGCTAACTTTGAAATCAGCGGGTGAGTCCTGATTTCGGAGACGGTGAGTCCTGAATTCAAATCATCTGGTTAATTTGTCGCTTTATTTCGCTAACTTTGAAATCAGCGGGTGAGTCCTGATTTCGGAGACGGTGAGTCCTGAATTCAAATCATCTGGTTAATTTGTCGCTTTATTTCGCTAACTTTGAAATCAGCGGGTGAGTCCTGATTTCGGAGACGGTGAGTCCTGAATTCAAATCATCTGGTTAATTTGTCGCTTTATTTCGCTAACTTTGAAATCAGCGGGTGAGTCCTGATTTCGGAGACGGTGAGTCCTGAATTCAAATCATCTGGTTAATTTGTCGCTTTATTTCGCTAACTTTGAAATCAGCGGGTGAGTCCTGATTTCGGAGACGGTGAGTCCTGAATTCAAATCATCTGGTTAATTTGTCGCTTTATTTCGCTAACTTTGAAATCAGCGGGTGAGTCCTGATTTCGGAGACGGTGAGTCCTGAATTCAAATCATCTGGTTAATTTGTCGCTTTATTTCGCTAACTTTGAAATCAGCGGGTGAGTCCTGATTTCGGAGACGGTGAGTCCTGAATTCAAATCATCTGGTTAATTTGTCGCTTTATTTCGCTAACTTTGAAATCAGCGGGTGAGTCCTGATTTCGGAGACGGTGAGTCCTGAATTCAAATCATCTGGTTAATTTGTCGCTTTATTTCGCTAACTTTGAAATCAGCGGGTGAGTCCTGATTTCGGAGACGGTGAGTCCTGAATTCAAATCATCTGGTTAATTTGTCGCTTTATTTCGCTAACTTTGAAATCAGCGGGTGAGTCCTGATTTCGGAGACGGTGAGTCCTGAATTCAAATCATCTGGTTAATTTGTCGCTTTATTTCGCTAACTTTGAAATCAGCGGGTGAGTCCTGATTTCGGAGACGGTGAGTCCTGAATTCAAATCATCTGGTTAATTTGTCGCTTTATTTCGCTAACTTTGAAATCAGCGGGTGAGTCCTGATTTCGGAGACGGTGAGTCCTGAATTCAAATCATCTGGTTAATTTGTCGCTTTATTTCGCTAACTTTGAAATCAGCGGGTGAGTCCTGATTTCGGAGACGGTGAGTCCTGAATTCAAATCATCTGGTTAATTTGTCGCTTTATTTCGCTAACTTTGAAATCAGCGGGTGAGTCCTGATTTCGGAGACGGTGAGTCCTGAATTCAAATCATCTGGTTAATTTGTCGCTTTATTTCGCTAACTTTGAAATCAGCGGGTGAGTCCTGATTTCGGAGACGGTGAGTCCTGAATTCAAATCATCTGGTTAATTTGTCGCTTTATTTCGCTAACTTTGAAATCAGCGGGTGAGTCCTGATTTCGGAGACGGTGAGTCCTGAATTCAAATCATCTGGTTAATTTGTCGCTTTATTTCGCTAACTTTGAAATCAGCGGGTGAGTCCTGATTTCGGAGACGGTGAGTCCTGAATTCAAATCATCTGGTTAATTTGTCGCTTTATTTCGCTAACTTTGAAATCAGCGGGTGAGTCCTGATTTCGGAGACGGTGAGTCCTGAATTCAAATCATCTGGTTAATTTGTCGCTTTATTTCGCTAACTTTGAAATCAGCGGGTGAGTCCTGATTTCGGAGACGGTGAGTCCTGAATTCAAATCATCTGGTTAATTTGTCGCTTTATTTCGCTAACTTTGAAATCAGCGGGTGAGTCCTGATTTCGGAGACGGTGAGTCCTGAATTCAAATCATCTGGTTAATTTGTCGCTTTATTTCGCTAACTTTGAAATCAGCGGGTGAGTCCTGATTTCGGAGACGGTGAGTCCTGAATTCAAATCATCTGGTTAATTTGTCGCTTTATTTCGCTAACTTTGAAATCAGCGGGTGAGTCCTGATTTCGGAGACGGTGAGTCCTGAATTCAAATCATCTGGTTAATTTGTCGCTTTATTTCGCTAACTTTGAAATCAGCGGGTGAGTCCTGATTTCGGAGACGGTGAGTCCTGAATTCAAATCATCTGGTTAATTTGTCGCTTTATTTCGCTAACTTTGAAATCAGCGGGTGAGTCCTGATTTCGGAGACGGTGAGTCCTGAATTCAAATCATCTGGTTAATTTGTCGCTTTATTTCGCTAACTTTGAAATCAGCGGGTGAGTCCTGATTTCGGAGACGGTGAGTCCTGAATTCAAATCATCTGGTTAATTTGTCGCTTTATTTCGCTAACTTTGAAATCAGCGGGTGAGTCCTGATTTCGGAGACGGTGAGTCCTGAATTCAAATCATCTGGTTAATTTGTCGCTTATTTCGCTAACTTTGAAATCAGCGGGTGAGTCCTGATTTCGGAGACGGTGAGTCCTGAATTCAAATCATCTGGTTAATTTGTCGCTTTATTTCGCTAACTTTGAAATCAGCGGGTGAGTCCTGATTTCGGAGACGGTGAGTCCTGAATTCAAATCATCTGGTTAATTTGTCGCTTTATTTCGCTAACTTTGAAATCAGCGGGTGAGTCCTGATTTCGGAGACGGTGAGTCCTGAATTCAAATCATCTGGTTAATTTGTCGCTTTATTTCGCTAACTTTGAAATCAGCGGGTGAGTCCTGATTTCGGAGACGGTGAGTCCTGAATTCAAATCATCTGGTTAATTTGTCGCTTTATTTCGCTAACTTTGAAATCAGCGGGTGAGTCCTGATTTCGGAGACGGTGAGTCCTGAATTCAAATCATCTGGTTAATTTGTCGCTTTATTTCGCTAACTTTGAAATCAGCGGGTGAGTCCTGATTTCGGAGACGGTGAGTCCTGAATTCAAATCATCTGGTTAATTTGTCGCTTTATTTCGCTAACTTTGAAATCAGCGGGTGAGTCCTGATTTCGGAGACGGTGAGTCCTGAATTCAAATCATCTGGTTAATTTGTCGCTTTATTTCGCTAACTTTGAAATCAGCGGGTGAGTCCTGATTTCGGAGACGGTGAGTCCTGAATTCAAATCATCTGGTTAATTTGTCGCTTTATTTCGCTAACTTTGAAATCAGCGGGTGAGTCCTGATTTCGGAGACGGTGAGTCCTGAATTCAAATCATCTGGTTAATTTGTCGCTTTATTTCGCTAACTTTGAAATCAGCGGGTGAGTCCTGATTTCGGAGACGGTGAGTCCTGAATTCAAATCATCTGGTTAATTTGTCGCTTTATTTCGCTAACTTTGAAATCAGCGGGTGAGTCCTGATTTCGGAGACGGTGAGTCCTGAATTCAAATCATCTGGTTAATTTGTCGCTTTATTTCGCTAACTTTGAAATCAGCGGGTGAGTCCTGATTTCGGAGACGGTGAGTCCTGAATTCAAATCATCTGGTTAATTTGTCGCTTTATTTCGCTAACTTTGAAATCAGCGGGTGAGTCCTGATTTCGGAGACGGTGAGTCCTGAATTCAAATCATCTGGTTAATTTGTCGCTTTATTTCGCTAACTTTGAAATCAGCGGGTGAGTCCTGATTTCGGAGACGGTGAGTCCTGAATTCAAATCATCTGGTTAATTTGTCGCTTTATTTCGCTAACTTTGAAATCAGCGGGTGAGTCCTGATTTCGGAGACGGTGAGTCCTGAATTCAAATCATCTGGTTAATTTGTCGCTTTATTTCGCTAACTTTGAAATCAGCGGGTGAGTCCTGATTTCGGAGACGGTGAGTCCTGAATTCAAATCATCTGGTTAATTTGTCGCTTTATTTCGCTAACTTTGAAATCAGCGGGTGAGTCCTGATTTCGGAGACGGTGAGTCCTGAATTCAAATCATCTGGTTAATTTGTCGCTTATTTCGCTAACTTTGAAATCAGCGGGTGAGTCCTGATTTCGGAGACGGTGAGTCCTGAATTCAAATCATCTGGTTAATTTGTCGCTTTATTTCGCTAACTTTGAAATCAGCGGGTGAGTCCTGATTTCGGAGACGGTGAGTCCTGAATTCAAATCATCTGGTTAATTTGTCGCTTTATTTCGCTAACTTTGAAATCAGCGGGTGAGTCCTGGATTTCGGAGACGGTGAGTCCTGAATTCAAATCATCTGGTTAATTTGTCGCTTTATTTCGCTAACTTTGAAATCAGCGGGTGAGTCCTGATTTCGGAGACGGTGAGTCCTGAATTCAAATCATCTGGTTAATTTGTCGCTTTATTTCGCTAACTTTGAAATCAGCGGGTGAGTCCTGATTTCGGAGACGGTGAGTCCTGAATTCAAATCATCTGGTTAATTTGTCGCTTATTTCGCTAACTTTGAAATCAGCGGGTGAGTCCTGATTTCGGAGACGGTGAGTCCTGAATTCAAATCATCTGGTTAATTTGTCGCTTTATTTCGCTAACTTTGAAATCAGCGGGTGAGTCCTGATTTCGGAGACGGTGAGTCCTGAATTCAAATCATCTGGTTAATTTGTCGCTTTATTTCGCTAACTTTGAAATCAGCGGGTGAGTCCTGATTTCGAGACGGTGAGTCCTGAATTCAAATCATCTGGTTAATTTGTCGCTTATTTCGCTAACTTTGAAATCAGCGGGTGAGTCCTGATTTCGGAGACGGTGAGTCCTGAATTCAAATCATCTGGTTAATTTGTCGCTTTATTTCGCTAACTTTGAAATCAGCGGGTGAGTCCTGATTTCGGAGACGGTGAGTCCTGAATTCAAATCATCTGGTTAATTTGTCGCTTTATTTCGCTAACTTTGAAATCAGCGGGTGAGTCCTGATTTCGGAGACGGTGAGTCCTGAATTCAAATCATCTGGTTAATTTGTCGCTTTATTTCGCTAACTTTGAAATCAGCGGGTGAGTCCTGATTTCGGAGACGGTGAGTCCTGAATTCAAATCATCTGGTTAATTTGTCGCTTTATTTCGCTAACTTTGAAATCAGCGGGTGAGTCCTGATTTCGGAGACGGTGAGTCCGTGAATTCAAATCATCTGGTTAATTTGTCGCTTTATTTCGCTAACTTTGAAATCAGCGGGTGAGTCCTGATTTCGGAGACGGTGAGTCCTGAATTCAAATCATCTGGTTAATTTGTCGCTTTATTTCGCTAACTTTGAAATCAGCGGGTGAGTCCTGATTTCGGAGACGGTGAGTCCTGAATTCAAATCATCTGGTTAATTTGTCGCTTTATTTCGCTAACTTTGAAATCAGCGGGTGAGTCCTGATTTCGGAGACGGTGAGTCCTGAATTCAAATCATCTGGTTAATTTGTCGCTTTATTTCGCTAACTTTGAAATCAGCGGGTGAGTCCTGATTTCGGAGACGGTGAGTCCTGAATTCAAATCATCTGGTTAATTTGTCGCTTTATTTCGCTAACTTTGAAATCAGCGGGTGAGTCCTGATTTCGGAGACGGTGAGTCCTGAATTCAAATCATCTGGTTAATTTGTCGCTTTATTTCGCTAACTTTGAAATCAGCGGGTGAGTCCTGATTTCGGAGACGGTGAGTCCTGAATTCAAATCATCTGGTTAATTTGTCGCTTTATTTCGCTAACTTTGAAATCAGCGGGTGAGTCCTGATTTCGGAGACGGTGAGTCCTGAATTCAAATCATCTGGTTAATTTGTCGCTTATTTCGCTAACTTTGAAATCAGCGGGTGAGTCCTGATTTCGGAGACGGTGAGTCCTGAATTCAAATCATCTGGTTAATTTGTCGCTTTATTTCGCTAACTTTGAAATCAGCGGGTGAGTCCTGATTTCGGAGACGGTGAGTCCTGAATTCAAATCATCTGGTTAATTTGTCGCTTTATTTCGCTAACTTTGAAATCAGCGGGTGAGTCCTGATTTCGGAGACGGTGAGTCCTGAATTCAAATCATCTGGTTAATTTGTCGCTTTATTTCGCTAACTTTGAAATCAGCGGGTGAGTCCTGATTTCGGAGACGGTGAGTCCTGAATTCAAATCATCTGGTTAATTTGTCGCTTTATTTCGCTAACTTTGAAATCAGCGGGTGAGTCCTGATTTCGGAGACGGTGAGTCCTGAATTCAAATCATCTGGTTAATTTGTCGCTTTATTTCGCTAACTTTGAAATCAGCGGGTGAGTCCTGATTTCGGAGACGGTGAGTCCTGAATTCAAATCATCTGGTTAATTTGTCGCTTTATTTCGCTAACTTTGAAATCAGCGGGTGAGTCCTGATTTCGGAGACGGTGAGTCCTGAATTCAAATCATCTGGTTAATTTGTCGCTTTATTTCGCTAACTTTGAAATCAGCGGGTGAGTCCTGGATTTCGGAGACGGTGAGTCCTGAATTCAAATCATCTGGTTAATTTGTCGCTTTATTTCGCTAACTTTGAAATCAGCGGGTGAGTCCTGATTTCGGAGACGGTGAGTCCTGAATTCAAATCATCTGGTTAATTTGTCGCTTTATTTCGCTAACTTTGAAATCAGCGGGTGAGTCCTGATTTCGGAGACGGTGAGTCCTGAATTCAAATCATCTGGTTAATTTGTCGCTTTATTTCGCTAACTTTGAAATCAGCGGGTGAGTCCTGATTTCGGAGACGGTGAGTCCTGAATTCAAATCATCTGGTTAATTTGTCGCTTTATTTCGCTAACTTTGAAATCAGCGGGTGAGTCCTGATTTCGGAGACGGTGAGTCCTAATTCAAATCATCTGGTTAATTTGTCGCTTTATTTCGCTAACTTTGAAATCAGCGGGTGAGTCCTGATTTCGGAGACGGTGAGTCCCGAATTCAAATCATCTGGTTAATTTGTCGCTTTATTTCGCTAACTTTGAAATCAGCGGGTGAGTCCTGATTTCGGAGACGGTGAGTCCTGAATTCAAATCATCTGGTTAATTTGTCGCTTTATTTCGCTAACTTTGAAATCAGCGGGTGAGTCCTGATTTCGGAGACGGTGAGTCCTGAATTCAAATCATCTGGTTAATTTGTCGCTTTATTTCGCTAACTTTGAAATCAGCGGGTGAGTCCTGATTTCGGAGACGGTGAGTCCTGAATTCAAATCATCTGGTTAATTTGTCGCTTTATTTCGCTAACTTTGAAATCAGCGGGTGAGTCCTGATTTCGGAGACGGTGAGTCCTGAATTCAAATCATCTGGTTAATTTGTCGCTTTATTTTCGCTAACTTTGAAATCAGCGGGTGAGTCCTGATTTCGGAGACGGTGAGTCCTGAATTCAAATCATCTGGTTAATTTGTCGCTTTATTTCGCTAACTTTGAAATCAGCGGGTGAGTCCTGATTTCGGAGACGGTGAGTCCTGAATTCAAATCATCTGGTTAATTTGTCGCTTTATTTCGCTAACTTTGAAATCAGCGGGTGAGTCCTGATTTCGGAGACGGTGAGTCCTGAATTCAAATCATCTGGTTAATTTGTCGCTTATTTCGCTAACTTTGAAATCAGCGGGTGAGTCCTGATTTCGGAGACGGTGAGTCCTGAATTCAAATCATCTGGTTAATTTGTCGCTTTATTTCGCTAACTTTGAAATCAGCGGGTGAGTCCTGATTTCGGAGACGGTGAGTCCTGAATTCAAATCATCTGGTTAATTTGTCGCTTTATTTCGCTAACTTTGAAATCAGCGGGTGAGTCCTGATTTCGGAGACGGTGAGTCCTGAATTCAAATCATCTGGTTAATTTGTCGCTTTATTTCTCGCTAACTTTGAAATCAGCGGGTGAGTCCTGATTTCGGAGACGGTGAGTCCTGAATTCAAATCATCTGGTTAATTTGTCGCTTTATTTCGCTAACTTTGAAATCAGCGGGTGAGTCCTGATTTCGGAGACGGTGAGTCCTGAATTCAAATCATCTGGTTAATTTGTCGCTTTATTTCGCTAACTTTGAAATCAGCGGGTGAGTCCTGATTTCGGAGACGGTGAGTCCTGAATTCAAATCATCTGGTTAATTTGTCGCTTTATTTCGCTAACTTTGAAATCAGCGGGTGAGTCCTGATTTCGGAGACGGTGAGTCCTGAATTCAAATCATCTGGTTAATTTGTCGCTTTATTTCGCTAACTTTGAAATCAGCGGGTGAGTCCTGATTTCGGAGACGGTGAGTCCTGAATTCAAATCATCTGGTTAATTTGTCGCTTTATTTTCGCTAACTTTGAAATCAGCGGGTGAGTCCTGATTTCGGGAGACGGTGAGTCCTGAATTCAAATCATCTGGTTAATTTGTCGCTTTATTTCGCTAACTTTGAAATCAGCGGGTGAGTCCTGATTTCGGAGACGGTGAGTCCTGAATTCAAATCATCTGGTTAATTTGTCGCTTTATTTCGCTAACTTTGAAATCAGCGGGTGAGTCCTGATTTCGGAGACGGTGAGTCCTGAATTCAAATCATCTGGTTAATTTGTCGCTTTATTTCGCTAACTTTGAAATCAGCGGGTGAGTCCTGATTTCGGAGACGGTGAGTCCTGAATTCAAATCATCTGGTTAATTTGTCGCTTTATTTCGCTAACTTTGAAATCAGCGGGTGAGTCCTGATTTCGGAGACGGTGAGTCCTGAATTCAAATCATCTGGTTAATTTGTCGCTTTATTTCGCTAACTTTGAAATCAGCGGGTGAGTCCTGATTTCTGAGACGGTGAGTCCTGAATTCAAATCATCTGGTTAATTTGTCGCTTTATTTCGCTAACTTTGAAATCAGCGGGTGAGTCCTGATTTCGGAGACGGTGAGTCCTGAATTCAAATCATCTGGTTAATTTGTCGCTTTATTTCGCTAACTTTGAAATCAGCGGGTGAGTCCTGATTTCGGAGACGGTGAGTCCTGAATTCAAATCATCTGGTTAATTTGTCGCTTATTTCGCTAACTTTGAAATCAGCGGGTGAGTCCTGATTTCGGAGACGGTGAGTCCTGAATTCAAATCATCTGGTTAATTTGTCGCTTTATTTCGCTAACTTTGAAATCAGCGGGTGAGTCCTGATTTCGGAGACGGTGAGTCCTGAATTCAAATCATCTGGTTAATTTGTCGCTTTATTTCGCTAACTTTGAAATCAGCGGGTGAGTCCTGATTTCGGAGACGGTGAGTCCTGAATTCAAATCATCTGGTTAATTTGTCGCTTTATTTTCGCTAACTTTGAAATCAGCGGGTGAGTCCTGATTTCGGAGACGGTGAGTCCTGAATTCAAATCATCTGGTTAATTTGTCGCTTTATTTCGCTAACTTTGAAATCAGCGGGTGAGTCCTGATTTCGGAGACGGTGAGTCCTGAATTCAAATCATCTGGTTAATTTGTCGCTTTATTTCGCTAACTTTGAAATCAGCGGGTGAGTCCTGATTTCGGAGACGGTGAGTCCTGAATTCAAATCATCTGGTTAATTTGTCGCTTTATTTCGCTAACTTTGAAATCAGCGGGTGAGTCCTGATTTCGGAGACGGTGAGTCCTGAATTCAAATCATCTGGTTAATTTGTCGCTTATTTCGCTAACTTTGAAATCAGCGGGTGAGTCCTGATTTCGGAGACGGTGAGTCCTGAA
The DNA here is from genome assembly GCA_963921515.1 of Calotriton arnoldi. Lineage (NCBI taxonomy): Eukaryota > Metazoa > Chordata > Amphibia > Caudata > Salamandridae > Calotriton > Calotriton arnoldi. The sequence continues at coordinate 471,971 of CAWUFW010013136.1, read as the reverse complement.
TTCAAATCATCTGGTTAATTTGTCGCTTTATTTCGCTAACTTTGAAATCAGCGGGTGATCCTGGATTCGAGACGGTGAGTCCTGAATTCAAATCATCTGGTTAATTTGTCGCTTTATTTCGCTAACTTTGAAATCAGCGGGTGAGTCCTGATTTCGGAGACGGTGAGTCCTGAATTCAAATCATCTGGTTAATTTGTCGCTTTATTTCGCTAACTTTGAAATCAGCGGGTGAGTCCTGATTTCGGAGACGGTGAGTCCTGAATTCAAATCATCTGGTTAATTTGTCGCTTTATTTCGCTAACTTTGAAATCAGCGGGTGAGTCCTGATTTCGGAGACGGTGAGTCCTGAATTCAAATCATCTGGTTAATTTGTCGCTTTATTTCGCTAACTTTGAAATCAGCGGGTGAGTCCTGATTTCGGAGACGGTGAGTCCTGAATTCAAATCATCTGGTTAATTTGTCGCTTTATTTCGCTAACTTTGAAATCAGCGGGTGAGTCCTGATTTCGGAGACGGTGAGTCCTGAATTCAAATCATCTGGTTAATTTGTCGCTTTATTTCGCTAACTTTGAAATCAGCGGGTGAGTCCTGATTTCGGAGACGGTGAGTCCTGAATTCAAATCATCTGGTTAATTTGTCGCTTTATTTCGCTAACTTTGAAATCAGCGGGTGAGTCCTGATTTCGGAGACGGTGAGTCCTGAATTCAAATCATCTGGTTAATTTGTCGCTTTATTTCGCTAACTTTGAAATCAGCGGGTGAGTCCTGATTTCGGAGACGGTGAGTCCTGAATTCAAATCATCTGGTTAATTTGTCGCTCTATTTCCGCTAACTTTGAAATCAGCGGGTGAGTCCTGATTTCGGAGACGGTGAGTCCTGAATTCAAATCATCTGGTTAATTTGTCGCTTTATTTCGCTAACTTTGAAATCAGCGGGTGAGTCCTGATTTCGGAGACGGTGAGTCCTGAATTCAAATCATCTGGTTAATTTGTCGCTTTATTTCGCTAACTTTGAAATCAGCAGGTGAGTCCTGATTTTCGGAGACGGTGAGTCCTGGAATTCAAATCATCTGGTTAATTTGTCGCTTTATTTCGCTAACTTTGAAATCAGCGGGTGAGTCCTGATTTCGGAGACGGTGAGTCCTGAATTCAAATCATCTGGTTAATTTGTCGCTTTATTTTCGCTAACTTTGAAATCAGCGGGTGAGTCCTGATTTCGGAGACGGTGAGTCCTGAATTCAAATCATCTGGTTAATTTGTCGCTTTATTTCGCTAACTTTGAAATCACGGTGAGTCCTGATTTCGGAGACGGTGAGTCCTGAATTCAAATCATCTGGTTAATTTGTCGCTTATTTCGCTAACTTTGAAATCAGCGGGTGAGTCCTGATTTCGGAGATCGGTGAGTCCTGAATTCAAATCATCTGGTTAATTTGTCGCTTTATTTCGCTAACTTTGAAATCAGCGGGTGAGTCCTGATTTCGGAGACGGTGAGTCCTGAATTCAAATCATCTGGTTAATTTGTCGCTTTATTTCGCTAACTTTGAAATCAGCGGGTGAGTCCTGATTTCGGAGACGGTGAGTCCTGAATTCAAATCATCTGGTTAATTTGTCGCTTTATTTCGCTTAACTTTGAAATCAGCGGGTGAGTCCTGATTTCCGGAGACGGTGAGTCCTGAATTCAAATCATCTGGTTAATTTGTCGCTTATTTCGCTAACTTTGAAATCAGCGGGTGAGTCCTGATTTCGGAGACGGTGAGTCCTGAATTCAAATCATCTGGTTAATTTGTCGCTTTATTTCGCTAACTTTGAAATCAGCGGGTGAGTCCTGATTTCGGAGACGGTGAGTCCTGAATTCAAATCATCTGGTTAATTTGTCGCTTTATTTCGCTAACTTTGAAATCAGCGGGTGAGTCCTGATTTCGGAGACGGTGAGTCCTGAATTCAAATCATCTGGTTAATTTGTCGCTTTATTTCGCTAACTTTGAAATCAGCGGGTGAGTCCTGATTTCGGAGACGGTGAGTCCTGAATTCAAATCATCTGGTTAATTTGTCGCTTTATTTCGCTAACTTTGAAATCAGCGGGTGAGTCCTGATTTCGGAGACGGTGAGTCCTGAATTCAAATCATCTGGTTAATTTGTCGCTTTATTTCGCTAACTTTGAAATCATCGGGTGAGTCCTGAATTCAAATCATCTGGTCAATTTGTCGCTTTATTTCGCTAACTTTGAAATCAGCGGGTGAGTCCTGATTTCGGAGACGGTGAGTCCTGGAATTCAAATCATCTGGTTAATTTGTCGCTTTATTTCGCTAACTTTGAAATCAGCGGGTGAGTCCTGATTTCGGAGACGGTGAGTCCTGAATTCAAATCATCTGGTTAATTTGTCGCTTTATTTCGCTAACTTTGAAATCAGCGGGTGAGTCCTGATTTCGGAGACGGTGAGTCCTGAATTCAAATCATCTGCTTAATTTGTCGCTTTATTTCGCTAACTTTGAAATCAGCGGGTGAGTCCTGATTTCGGAGACGGTGAGTCCTGAATTCAAATCATCTGGTTAATTTGTCGCTTTATTTCGCTAACTTTGAAATCAGCGGTGAGTCCTGATTTCGGAGACGGTGAGTCCTGAATTCAAATCATCTGGTTAATTTGTCGCTTTATTTCGCTAACTTTGAAATCAGCGGGTGAGTCCTGATTTCGGAGACGGTGAGTCCTGAATTCAAATCATCTGGTTAATTTGTCGCTTTATTTCGCTAACTTTGAAATCAGCGGGTGAGTCCTGATTTCGGAGACGGTGAGTCCTGAATTCAAATCATCTGGTTAATTTGTCGCTTTATTTCGCTAACTTTGAAATCAGCGGGTGAGTCCTGATTTCGGAGACGGTGAGTCCTGAATTCAAATCATCTGGTTAATTTGTCGCTTTATTTCGCTAACTTTGAAATCAGCGGGTGAGTCCTGATTTCGGAGACGGTGAGTCCTGAATTCAAATCAGCTGGTTAATTTGTCGCTTTATTTCGCTAACTTTGAAATCAGCGGGTGAGTCCTGATTTTGGAGACGGTGAGTCCTGAATTCAAATCATCTGGTTAATTTGTCGCTCTATTTCGCTAACTTTGAAATCAGCGGGTGAGTCCTGATTTGGGAGACGGTGAGTCCTGAATTCAAATCATCTGGTTAATTTGTCGCTTTATTTCGCTAACTTTGAAATCAGCGGGTGAGTCCTGATTTCGGAGACGGTGAGTCCTGAATTCAAATCATCTGGTTAATTTGTCGCTTTATTTCGCTAACTTTGAAATCAGCGGGTGAGTCCTGATTTCGGAGACGGTGAGTCCTGAATTCAAATCATCTGGTTAATTTGTCGCTTTATTTCGCTAACTTTGAAATCAGCGGGTGAGTCCTGATTTCGGAGACGGTGAGTCCTGAATTCAAATCATCTGCCTAATTTGTCGCTTTATTTCGCTAACTTTGAAATCAGCGGGTGAGTCCTGATTTCGGAGACGGTGAGTCCTGAATTCAAATCATCTGGTTAATTTGTCGCTTTATTTCGCTAACTTTGAAATCAGCGGGTGAGTCCTGATTTCGGAGACGGTGAGTCCTGAATTCAAATCATCTGGTTAATTTGTCGCTTTATTTCGCTAACTTTGAAATCAGCGGGTGAGTCCTGATTTCGGAGACGGTGAGTCCTGAATTCAAATCATCTGGTTAATTTGTCGCTTTATTTCGCTAACTTTGAAATCAGCGGGTGAGTCCTGATTTCGGAGACGGTGAGTCCTGAATTCAAATCATCTGGTTAATTTGTCGCTTTATTTCGCTAACTTTGAAATCAGCGGGTGAGTCCTGATTTCGGAGACGGTGAGTCCTGAATTCAAATCATCTGGTTAATTTGTCGCTTTATTTCGCTAACTTTGAAATCAGCGGGTGAGTCCTGATTTCGGAGACGGTGAGTCCTGAATTCAAATCATCTGGTTAATTTGTCGCTTTATTTCGCTAACTTTGAAATCAGCGGGTGAGTCCTGATTTCGGAGACGGTGAGTCCTGAATTCAAATCATCTGGTTAATTTGTCGCTTTATTTCGCTAACTTTGAAATCAGCGGGTGAGTCCTGATTTCGGAGACGGTGAGTCCTGAATTCAAATCATCTGGTTAATTTGTCGCTTTATTTCGCTAACTTTGAAATCAGCGGGTGAGTCCTGATTTCGGAGACGGTGAGTCCTGAATTCAAATCATCTGGTTAATTTGTCGCTTTATTTTCGCTAACTTTGAAATCAGCGGGTGAGTCCTGATTTCGGAGACGGTGAGTCCTGAATTCAAATCATCTGGTTAATTTGTCGCTTTATTTCGCTAACTTTGAAATCAGCGGGTGAGTCCTGATTTCGGAGACGGTGAGTCCTGAATTCAAATCATCTGGTTAATTTGTCGCTTTATTTCGCTAACTTTGAAATCAGCGGGTGAGTCCTGATTTCGGAGACGGTGAGTCCTGAATTCAAATCATCTGGTTAATTTGTCGCTTTATTTCGCTAACTTTGAAATCAGCGGGTGAGTCCTGATTTCGGAGACGGTGAGTCCTGAATTCAAATCATCTGGTTAATTTGTCGCTTTATTTCGCTAACTTTGAAATCAGCGGGTGAGTCCTGATTTCGGAGACGGTGAGTCCTGAATTCAAATCATCTGGTTAATTTGTCGCTTTATTTCGCTAACTTTGAAATCAGCGGGTGAGTCCTGATTTCGGAGACGGTGAGTCCTGAATTCAAATCATCTGGTTAATTTGTCGCTTTATTTCGCTAACTTTGAAATCAGCGGGTGAGTCCTGATTTCGGAGACGGTGAGTCCTGAATTCAAATCATCTGGTTAATTTGTCGCTTTATTTCGCTAACTTTGAAATCAGCGGGTGAGTCCTGATTTCGGAGACGGTGAGTCCTGAATTCAAATCATCTGGTTAATTTGTCGCTTTATTTCGCTAACTTTGAAATCAGCGGGTGAGTCCTGATTTCGGAGACGGTGAGTCCTGAATTCAAATCATCTGGTTAATTTGTCGCTTTATTTCGCTAACTTTGAAATCAGCGGGTGAGTCCTGATTTCGGAGACGGTGAGTCCTGAATTCAAATCATCTGGTTAATTTGTCGCTTTATTTCGCTAACTTTGAAATCAGCGGGTGAGTCCTGATTTCGGAGACGGTGAGTCCTGAATTCAAATCATCTGGTTAATTTGTCGCTTTATTTCGCTAACTTTGAAATCAGCGGGTGAGTCCTGATTTCGGAGACGGTGAGTCCTGAATTCAAATCATCTGGTTAATTTGTCGCTTTATTTCGCTAACTTTGAAATCAGCGGGTGAGTCCTGATTTCGGAGACGGTGAGTCCTGAATTCAAATCATCTGGTTAATTTGTCGCTTTATTTCGCTAACTTTGAAATCAGCGGGTGAGTCCTGATTTCGGAGACGGTGAGTCCTGAATTCAAATCATCTGCTTAATTTGTCGCTTTATTTCGCTAACTTTGAAATCAGCGGGTGAGTCCTGATTTCGGAGACGGTGAGTCCTGAATTCAAATCATCTGGTTAATTTGTCGCTTTATTTCGCTAACTTTGAAATCAGCGGGTGAGTCCTGATTTCGGAGACGGTGAGTCCTGAATTCAAATCATCTGGTTAATTTGTCGCTTTATTTCGCTAACTTTGAAATCAGCGGGTGAGTCCTGATTTCGGAGACGGTGAGTCCTGAATTCAAATCATCTGGTTAATTTGTCGCTTTATTTCGCTAACTTTGAAATCAGCGGGTGAGTCCTGATTTCGGAGACGGTGAGTCCTGAATTCAAATCATCTGGTTAATTTGTCGCTTTATTTCGCTAACTTTGAAATCAGCGGGTGAGTCCTGATTTCGGAGACGGTGAGTCCTGAATTCAAATCATCTGGTTAATTTGTCGCTTTATTTCGCTAACTTTGAAATCAGCGGGTGAGTCCTGATTTCGGAGACGGTGAGTCCTGAATTCAAATCATCTGGTTAATTTGTCGCTTTATTTCGCTAACTTTGAAATCAGCGGGTGAGTCCTGATTTCGGAGACGGTGAGTCCTGAATTCAAATCATCTGGTTAATTTGTCGCTTTATTTCGCTAACTTTGAAATCAGCGGGTGAGTCCTGATTTCGGAGACGGTGAGTCCTGAATTCAAATCATCTGGTTAATTTGTCGCTTTATTTCGCTAACTTTGAAATCAGCGGGTGAGTCCTGATTTCGGAGACGGTGAGTCCTGAATTCAAATCATCTGGTTAATTTGTCGCTTTATTTCGCTAACTTTGAAATCAGCGGGTGAGTCCTGATTTCGGAGACGGTGAGTCCTGAATTCAAATCATCTGGTTAATTTGTCGCTTTATTTCGCTAACTTTGAAATCAGCGGGTGAGTCCTGATTTCGGAGACGGTGAGTCCTGAATTCAAATCATCTGGTTAATTTGTCGCTTTATTTCGCTAACTTTGAAATCAGCGGGTGAGTCCTGATTTCGGAGACGGTGAGTCCTGAATTCAAATCATCTGGTTAATTTGTCGCTTTATTTCGCTAACTTTGAAATCAGCGGGTGAGTCCTGATTTCGGAGACGGTGAGTCCTGAATTCAAATCATCTGGTTAATTTGTCGCTTTATTTCGCTAACTTTGAAATCAGCGGGTGAGTCCTGATTTCGGAGACGGTGAGTCCTGAATTCAAATCATCTGGTTAATTTGTCGCTTTATTTCGCTAACTTTGAAATCAGCGGGTGAGTCCTGATTTCGGAGACGGTGAGTCCTGAATTCAAATCATCTGGTTAATTTGTCGCTTTATTTCGCTAACTTTGAAATCAGCGGGTGAGTCCTGATTTCGGAGACGGTGAGTCCTGAATTCAAATCATCTGGTTAATTTGTCGCTTTATTTCGCTAACTTTGAAATCAGCGGGTGAGTCCTGATTTCGGAGACGGTGAGTCCTGAATTCAAATCATCTGGTTAATTTGTCGCTTTATTTCGCTAACTTTGAAATCAGCGGGTGAGTCCTGATTTCGGAGACGGTGAGTCCTGAATTCAAATCATCTGGTTAATTTGTCGCTTTATTTCGCTAACTTTGAAATCAGCGGGTGAGTCCTGATTTCGGAGACGGTGAGTCCTGAATTCAAATCATCTGGTTAATTTGTCGCTTTATTTCGCTAACTTTGAAATCAGCGGGTGAGTCCTGATTTCGGAGACGGTGAGTCCTGAATTCAAATCATCTGGTTAATTTGTCGCTTTATTTCGCTAACTTTGAAATCAGCGGGTGAGTCCTGATTTCGGAGACGGTGAGTCCTGAATTCAAATCATCTGGTTAATTTGTCGCTTTATTTCGCTAACTTTGAAATCAGCGGGTGAGTCCTGATTTCGGAGACGGTGAGTCCTGAATTCAAATCATCTGGTTAATTTGTCGCTTTATTTCGCTAACTTTGAAATCAGCGGGTGAGTCCTGATTTCGGAGACGGTGAGTCCTGAATTCAAATCATCTGGTTAATTTGTCGCTTTATTTCGCTAACTTTGAAATCAGCGGGTGAGTCCTGATTTCGGAGACGGTGAGTCCTGAATTCAAATCATCTGGTTAATTTGTCGCTTTATTTCGCTAACTTTGAAATCAGCGGGTGAGTCCTGATTTCGGAGACGGTGAGTCCTGAATTCAAATCATCTGGTTAATTTGTCGCTTTATTTCGCTAACTTTGAAATCAGCGGGTGAGTCCTGATTTCGGAGACGGTGAGTCCTGAATTCAAATCATCTGGTTAATTTGTCGCTTTATTTCGCTAACTTTGAAATCAGCGGGTGAGTCCTGATTTCGGAGACGGTGAGTCCTGAATTCAAATCATCTGGTTAATTTGTCGCTTTATTTCGCTAACTTTGAAATCAGCGGGTGAGTCCTGATTTCGGAGACGGTGAGTCCTGAATTCAAATCATCTGGTTAATTTGTCGCTTTATTTCGCTAACTTTGAAATCAGCGGGTGAGTCCTGATTTCGGAGACGGTGAGTCCTGAATTCAAATCATCTGGTTAATTTGTCGCTTTATTTCGCTAACTTTGAAATCAGCGGGTGAGTCCTGATTTCGGAGACGGTGAGTCCTGAATTCAAATCATCTGGTTAATTTGTCGCTTTATTTCGCTAACTTTGAAATCAGCGGGTGAGTCCTGATTTCGGAGACGGTGAGTCCTGAATTCAAATCATCTGGTTAATTTGTCGCTTTATTTCGCTAACTTTGAAATCAGCGGGTGAGTCCTGATTTCGGAGACGGTGAGTCCTGAATTCAAATCATCTGGTTAATTTGTCGCTTTATTTCGCTAACTTTGAAATCAGCGGGTGAGTCCTGATTTCGGAGACGGTGAGTCCTGAATTCAAATCATCTGGTTAATTTGTCGCTTTATTTCGCTAACTTTGAAATCAGCGGGTGAGTCCTGATTTCGGAGACGGTGAGTCCTGAATTCAAATCATCTGGTTAATTTGTCGCTTTATTTCGCTAACTTTGAAATCAGCGGGTGAGTCCTGATTTCGGAGACGGTGAGTCCTGAATTCAAATCATCTGGTTAATTTGTCGCTTTATTTCGCTAACTTTGAAATCAGCGGGTGAGTCCTGATTTCGGAGACGGTGAGTCCTGAATTCAAATCATCTGGTTAATTTGTCGCTTTATTTCGCTAACTTTGAAATCAGCGGGTGAGTCCTGATTTCGGAGACGGTGAGTCCTGAATTCAAATCATCTGGTTAATTTGTCGCTTTATTTCGCTAACTTTGAAATCAGCGGGTGAGTCCTGATTTCGGAGACGGTGAGTCCTGAATTCAAATCATCTGGTTAATTTGTCGCTTTATTTCGCTAACTTTGAAATCAGCGGGTGAGTCCTGATTTCGGAGACGGTGAGTCCTGAATTCAAATCATCTGGTTAATTTGTCGCTTTATTTCGCTAACTTTGAAATCAGCGGGTGAGTCCTGATTTCGGAGACGGTGAGTCCTGAATTCAAATCATCTGGTTAATTTGTCGCTTTATTTCGCTAACTTTGAAATCAGCGGGTGAGTCCTGATTTCGGAGACGGTGAGTCCTGAATTCAAATCATCTGGTTAATTTGTCGCTTTATTTCGCTAACTTTGAAATCAGCGGGTGAGTCCTGATTTCGGAGACGGTGAGTCCTGAATTCAAATCATCTGGTTAATTTGTCGCTTTATTTCGCTAACTTTGAAATCAGCGGGTGAGTCCTGATTTCGGAGACGGTGAGTCCTGAATTCAAATCATCTGGTTAATTTGTCGCTTTATTTCGCTAACTTTGAAATCAGCGGGTGAGTCCTGATTTCGGAGACGGTGAGTCCTGAATTCAAATCATCTGGTTAATTTGTCGCTTTATTTCGCTAACTTTGAAATCAGCGGGTGAGTCCTGATTTCGGAGACGGTGAGTCCTGAATTCAAATCATCTGGTTAATTTGTCGCTTTATTTCGCTAACTTTGAAATCAGCGGGTGAGTCCTGATTTCGGAGACGGTGAGTCCTGAATTCAAATCATCTGGTTAATTTGTCGCTTTATTTCGCTAACTTTGAAATCAGCGGGTGAGTCCTGATTTCGGAGACGGTGAGTCCTGAATTCAAATCATCTGGTTAATTTGTCGCTTTATTTCGCTAACTTTGAAATCAGCGGGTGAGTCCTGATTTCGGAGACGGTGAGTCCTGAATTCAAATCATCTGGTTAATTTGTCGCTTTATTTCGCTAACTTTGAAATCAGCGGGTGAGTCCTGATTTCGGAGACGGTGAGTCCTGAATTCAAATCATCTGGTTAATTTGTCGCTTTATTTCGCTAACTTTGAAATCAGCGGGTGAGTCCTGATTTCGGAGACGGTGAGTCCTGAATTCAAATCATCTGGTTAATTTGTCGCTTTATTTCGCTAACTTTGAAATCAGCGGGTGAGTCCTGATTTCGGAGACGGTGAGTCCTGAATTCAAATCATCTGGTTAATTTGTCGCTTTATTTCGCTAACTTTGAAATCAGCGGGTGAGTCCTGATTTCGGAGACGGTGAGTCCTGAATTCAAATCATCTGGTTAATTTGTCGCTTTATTTCGCTAACTTTGAAATCAGCGGGTGAGTCCTGATTTCGGAGACGGTGAGTCCTGAATTCAAATCATCTGGTTAATTTGTCGCTTTATTTCGCTAACTTTGAAATCAGCGGGTGAGTCCTGATTTCGGAGACGGTGAGTCCTGAATTCAAATCATCTGGTTAATTTGTCGCTTTATTTCGCTAACTTTGAAATCAGCGGGTGAGTCCTGATTTCGGAGACGGTGAGTCCTGAATTCAAATCATCTGGTTAATTTGTCGCTTTATTTCGCTAACTTTGAAATCAGCGGGTGAGTCCTGATTTCGGAGACGGTGAGTCCTGAATTCAAATCATCTGGTTAATTTGTCGCTTTATTTCGCTAACTTTGAAATCAGCGGGTGAGTCCTGATTTCGGAGACGGTGAGTCCTGAATTCAAATCATCTGGTTAATTTGTCGCTTTATTTCGCTAACTTTGAAATCAGCGGGTGAGTCCTGATTTCGGAGACGGTGAGTCCTGAATTCAAATCATCTGGTTAATTTGTCGCTTTATTTCGCTAACTTTGAAATCAGCGGGTGAGTCCTGATTTCGGAGACGGTGAGTCCTGAATTCAAATCATCTGGTTAATTTGTCGCTTTATTTCGCTAACTTTGAAATCAGCGGGTGAGTCCTGATTTCGGAGACGGTGAGTCCTGAATTCAAATCATCTGGTTAATTTGTCGCTTTATTTCGCTAACTTTGAAATCAGCGGGTGAGTCCTGATTTCGGAGACGGTGAGTCCTGAATTCAAATCATCTGGTTAATTTGTCGCTTTATTTCGCTAACTTTGAAATCAGCGGGTGAGTCCTGATTTCGGAGACGGTGAGTCCTGAATTCAAATCATCTGGTTAATTTGTCGCTTTATTTCGCTAACTTTGAAATCAGCGGGTGAGTCCTGATTTCGGAGACGGTGAGTCCTGAATTCAAATCATCTGGTTAATTTGTCGCTTTATTTCGCTAACTTTGAAATCAGCGGGTGAGTCCTGATTTCGGAGACGGTGAGTCCTGAATTCAAATCATCTGGTTAATTTGTCGCTTTATTTCGCTAACTTTGAAATCAGCGGGTGAGTCCTGATTTCGGAGACGGTGAGTCCTGAATTCAAATCATCTGGTTAATTTGTCGCTTTATTTCGCTAACTTTGAAATCAGCGGGTGAGTCCTGATTTCGGAGACGGTGAGTCCTGAATTCAAATCATCTGGTTAATTTGTCGCTTTATTTCGCTAACTTTGAAATCAGCGGGTGAGTCCTGATTTCGGAGACGGTGAGTCCTGAATTCAAATCATCTGGTTAATTTGTCGCTTTATTTCGCTAACTTTGAAATCAGCGGGTGAGTCCTGATTTCGGAGACGGTGAGTCCTGAATTCAAATCATCTGGTTAATTTGTCGCTTTATTTCGCTAACTTTGAAATCAGCGGGTGAGTCCTGATTTCGGAGACGGTGAGTCCTGAATTCAAATCATCTGGTTAATTTGTCGCTTTATTTCGCTAACTTTGAAATCAGCGGGTGAGTCCTGATTTCGGAGACGGTGAGTCCTGAATTCAAATCATCTGGTTAATTTGTCGCTTTATTTCGCTAACTTTGAAATCAGCGGGTGAGTCCTGATTTCGGAGACGGTGAGTCCTGAATTCAAATCATCTGGTTAATTTGTCGCTTTATTTCGCTAACTTTGAAATCAGCGGGTGAGTCCTGATTTCGGAGACGGTGAGTCCTGAATTCAAATCATCTGGTTAATTTGTCGCTTTATTTCGCTAACTTTGAAATCAGCGGGTGAGTCCTGATTTCGGAGACGGTGAGTCCTGAATTCAAATCATCTGGTTAATTTGTCGCTTTATTTCGCTAACTTTGAAATCAGCGGGTGAGTCCTGATTTCGGAGACGGTGAGTCCTGAATTCAAATCATCTGGTTAATTTGTCGCTTTATTTCGCTAACTTTGAAATCAGCGGGTGAGTCCTGATTTCGGAGACGGTGAGTCCTGAATTCAAATCATCTGGTTAATTTGTCGCTTTATTTCGCTAACTTTGAAATCAGCGGGTGAGTCCTGATTTCGGAGACGGTGAGTCCTGAATTCAAATCATCTGGTTAATTTGTCGCTTTATTTCGCTAACTTTGAAATCAGCGGGTGAGTCCTGATTTCGGAGACGGTGAGTCCTGAATTCAAATCATCTGGTTAATTTGTCGCTTTATTTCGCTAACTTTGAAATCAGCGGGTGAGTCCTGATTTCGGAGACGGTGAGTCCTGAATTCAAATCATCTGGTTAATTTGTCGCTTTATTTCGCTAACTTTGAAATCAGCGGGTGAGTCCTGATTTCGGAGACGGTGAGTCCTGAATTCAAATCATCTGGTTAATTTGTCGCTTTATTTCGCTAACTTTGAAATCAGCGGGTGAGTCCTGATTTCGGAGACGGTGAGTCCTGAATTCAAATCATCTGGTTAATTTGTCGCTTTATTTCGCTAACTTTGAAATCAGCGGGTGAGTCCTGATTTCGGAGACGGTGAGTCCTGAATTCAAATCATCTGGTTAATTTGTCGCTTTATTTCGCTAACTTTGAAATCAGCGGGTGAGTCCTGATTTCGGAGACGGTGAGTCCTGAATTCAAATCATCTGGTTAATTTGTCGCTTTATTTCGCTAACTTTGAAATCAGCGGGTGAGTCCTGATTTCGGAGACGGTGAGTCCTGAATTCAAATCATCTGGTTAATTTGTCGCTTTATTTCGCTAACTTTGAAATCAGCGGGTGAGTCCTGATTTCGGAGACGGTGAGTCCTGAATTCAAATCATCTGGTTAATTTGTCGCTTTATTTCGCTAACTTTGAAATCAGCGGGTGAGTCCTGATTTCGGAGACGGTGAGTCCTGAATTCAAATCATCTGGTTAATTTGTCGCTTTATTTCGCTAACTTTGAAATCAGCGGGTGAGTCCTGATTTCGGAGACGGTGAGTCCTGAATTCAAATCATCTGGTTAATTTGTCGCTTTATTTCGCTAACTTTGAAATCAGCGGGTGAGTCCTGATTTCGGAGACGGTGAGTCCTGAATTCAAATCATCTGGTTAATTTGTCGCTTTATTTCGCTAACTTTGAAATCAGCGGGTGAGTCCTGATTTCGGAGACGGTGAGTCCTGAATTCAAATCATCTGGTTAATTTGTCGCTTTATTTCGCTAACTTTGAAATCAGCGGGTGAGTCCTGATTTCGGAGACGGTGAGTCCTGAATTCAAATCATCTGGTTAATTTGTCGCTTTATTTCGCTAACTTTGAAATCAGCGGGTGAGTCCTGATTTCGGAGACGGTGAGTCCTGAATTCAAATCATCTGGTTAATTTGTCGCTTTATTTCGCTAACTTTGAAATCAGCGGGTGAGTCCTGATTTCGGAGACGGTGAGTCCTGAATTCAAATCATCTGGTTAATTTGTCGCTTTATTTCGCTAACTTTGAAATCAGCGGGTGAGTCCTGATTTCGGAGACGGTGAGTCCTGAATTCAAATCATCTGGTTAATTTGTCGCTTTATTTCGCTAACTTTGAAATCAGCGGGTGAGTCCTGATTTCGGAGACGGTGAGTCCTGAATTCAAATCATCTGGTTAATTTGTCGCTTTATTTCGCTAACTTTGAAATCAGCGGGTGAGTCCTGATTTCGGAGACGGTGAGTCCTGAATTCAAATCATCTGGTTAATTTGTCGCTTTATTTCGCTAACTTTGAAATCAGCGGGTGAGTCCTGATTTCGGAGACGGTGAGTCCTGAATTCAAATCATCTGGTTAATTTGTCGCTTTATTTCGCTAACTTTGAAATCAGCGGGTGAGTCCTGATTTCGGAGACGGTGAGTCCTGAATTCAAATCATCTGGTTAATTTGTCGCTTTATTTCGCTAACTTTGAAATCAGCGGGTGAGTCCTGATTTCGGAGACGGTGAGTCCTGAATTCAAATCATCTGGTTAATTTGTCGCTTTATTTCGCTAACTTTGAAATCAGCGGGTGAGTCCTGATTTCGGAGACGGTGAGTCCTGAATTCAAATCATCTGGTTAATTTGTCGCTTTATTTCGCTAACTTTGAAATCAGCGGGTGAGTCCTGATTTCGGAGACGGTGAGTCCTGAATTCAAATCATCTGGTTAATTTGTCGCTTTATTTCGCTAACTTTGAAATCAGCGGGTGAGTCCTGATTTCGGAGACGGTGAGTCCTGAATTCAAATCATCTGGTTAATTTGTCGCTTTATTTCGCTAACTTTGAAATCAGCGGGTGAGTCCTGATTTCGGAGACGGTGAGTCCTGAATTCAAATCATCTGGTTAATTTGTCGCTTTATTTCGCTAACTTTGAAATCAGCGGGTGAGTCCTGATTTCGGAGACGGTGAGTCCTGAATTCAAATCATCTGGTTAATTTGTCGCTTTATTTCGCTAACTTTGAAATCAGCGGGTGAGTCCTGATTTCGGAGACGGTGAGTCCTGAATTCAAATCATCTGGTTAATTTGTCGCTTTATTTCGCTAACTTTGAAATCAGCGGGTGAGTCCTGATTTCGGAGACGGTGAGTCCTGAATTCAAATCATCTGGTTAATTTGTCGCTTTATTTCGCTAACTTTGAAATCAGCGGGTGAGTCCTGATTTCGGAGACGGTGAGTCCTGAATTCAAATCATCTGGTTAATTTGTCGCTTTATTTCGCTAACTTTGAAATCAGCGGGTGAGTCCTGATTTCGGAGACGGTGAGTCCTGAATTCAAATCATCTGGTTAATTTGTCGCTTTATTTCGCTAACTTTGAAATCAGCGGGTGAGTCCTGATTTCGGAGACGGTGAGTCCTGAATTCAAATCATCTGGTTAATTTGTCGCTTTATTTCGCTAACTTTGAAATCAGCGGGTGAGTCCTGATTTCGGAGACGGTGAGTCCTGAATTCAAATCATCTGGTTAATTTGTCGCTTTATTTCGCTAACTTTGAAATCAGCGGGTGAGTCCTGATTTCGGAGACGGTGAGTCCTGAATTCAAATCATCTGGTTAATTTGTCGCTTTATTTCGCTAACTTTGAAATCAGCGGGTGAGTCCTGATTTCGGAGACGGTGAGTCCTGAATTCAAATCATCTGGTTAATTTGTCGCTTTATTTCGCTAACTTTGAAATCAGCGGGTGAGTCCTGATTTCGGAGACGGTGAGTCCTGAATTCAAATCATCTGGTTAATTTGTCGCTTTATTTCGCTAACTTTGAAATCAGCGGGTGAGTCCTGATTTCGGAGACGGTGAGTCCTGAATTCAAATCATCTGGTTAATTTGTCGCTTTATTTCGCTAACTTTGAAATCAGCGGGTGAGTCCTGATTTCGGAGACGGTGAGTCCTGAATTCAAATCATCTGGTTAATTTGTCGCTTTATTTCGCTAACTTTGAAATCAGCGGGTGAGTCCTGATTTCGGAGACGGTGAGTCCTGAATTCAAATCATCTGGTTAATTTGTCGCTTTATTTCGCTAACTTTGAAATCAGCGGGTGAGTCCTGATTTCGGAGACGGTGAGTCCTGAATTCAAATCATCTGGTTAATTTGTCGCTTTATTTCGCTAACTTTGAAATCAGCGGGTGAGTCCTGATTTCGGAGACGGTGAGTCCTGAATTCAAATCATCTGGTTAATTTGTCGCTTTATTTCGCTAACTTTGAAATCAGCGGGTGAGTCCTGATTTCGGAGACGGTGAGTCCTGAATTCAAATCATCTGGTTAATTTGTCGCTTTATTTCGCTAACTTTGAAATCAGCGGGTGAGTCCTGATTTCGGAGACGGTGAGTCCTGAATTCAAATCATCTGGTTAATTTGTCGCTTTATTTCGCTAACTTTGAAATCAGCGGGTGAGTCCTGATTTCGGAGACGGTGAGTCCTGAATTCAAATCATCTGGTTAATTTGTCGCTTTATTTCGCTAACTTTGAAATCAGCGGGTGAGTCCTGATTTCGGAGACGGTGAGTCCTG
This sequence comes from Calotriton arnoldi, assembly GCA_963921515.1. NCBI lineage: Eukaryota > Metazoa > Chordata > Amphibia > Caudata > Salamandridae > Calotriton > Calotriton arnoldi. The sequence continues at coordinate 455,977 of CAWUFW010013136.1, read as the reverse complement.
AATTCAAATCATCTGGTTAATTTGTCGCTTTATTTCGCTAACTTTGAAATCAGCGGGTGAGTCCTGATTTCGGAGACGGTGAGTCCTGAATTCAAATCATCTGGTTAATTTGTCGCTTTATTTCGCTAACTTTGAAATCAGCGGGTGAGTCCTGATTTCGGAGACGGTGAGTCCTGAATTCAAATCATCTGGTTAATTTGTCGCTTTATTTCGCTAACTTTGAAATCAGCGGGTGAGTCCTGATTTCGGAGACGGTGAGTCCTGAATTCAAATCATCTGGTTAATTTGTCGCTTTATTTCGCTAACTTTGAAATCAGCGGGTGAGTCCTGATTTCGGAGACGGTGAGTCCTGAATTCAAATCATCTGGTTAATTTGTCGCTTTATTTCGCTAACTTTGAAATCAGCGGGTGAGTCCTGATTTCGGAGACGGTGAGTCCTGAATTCAAATCATCTGGTTAATTTGTCGCTTTATTTCGCTAACTTTGAAATCAGCGGGTGAGTCCTGATTTCGGAGACGGTGAGTCCTGAATTCAAATCATCTGGTTAATTTGTCGCTTTATTTCGCTAACTTTGAAATCAGCGGGTGAGTCCTGATTTCGGAGACGGTGAGTCCTGAATTCAAATCATCTGGTTAATTTGTCGCTTTATTTCGCTAACTTTGAAATCAGCGGGTGAGTCCTGATTTCGGAGACGGTGAGTCCTGAATTCAAATCATCTGGTTAATTTGTCGCTTTATTTCGCTAACTTTGAAATCAGCGGGTGAGTCCTGATTTCGGAGACGGTGAGTCCTGAATTCAAATCATCTGGTTAATTTGTCGCTTTATTTCGCTAACTTTGAAATCAGCGGGTGAGTCCTGATTTCGGAGACGGTGAGTCCTGAATTCAAATCATCTGGTTAATTTGTCGCTTTATTTCGCTAACTTTGAAATCAGCGGGTGAGTCCTGATTTCGGAGACGGTGAGTCCTGAATTCAAATCATCTGGTTAATTTGTCGCTTTATTTCGCTAACTTTGAAATCAGCGGGTGAGTCCTGATTTCGGAGACGGTGAGTCCTGAATTCAAATCATCTGGTTAATTTGTCGCTTTATTTCGCTAACTTTGAAATCAGCGGGTGAGTCCTGATTTCGGAGACGGTGAGTCCTGAATTCAAATCATCTGGTTAATTTGTCGCTTTATTTCGCTAACTTTGAAATCAGCGGGTGAGTCCTGATTTCGGAGACGGTGAGTCCTGAATTCAAATCATCTGGTTAATTTGTCGCTTTATTTCGCTAACTTTGAAATCAGCGGGTGAGTCCTGATTTCGGAGACGGTGAGTCCTGAATTCAAATCATCTGGTTAATTTGTCGCTTTATTTCGCTAACTTTGAAATCAGCGGGTGAGTCCTGATTTCGGAGACGGTGAGTCCTGAATTCAAATCATCTGGTTAATTTGTCGCTTTATTTCGCTAACTTTGAAATCAGCGGGTGAGTCCTGATTTCGGAGACGGTGAGTCCTGAATTCAAATCATCTGGTTAATTTGTCGCTTTATTTCGCTAACTTTGAAATCAGCGGGTGAGTCCTGATTTCGGAGACGGTGAGTCCTGAATTCAAATCATCTGGTTAATTTGTCGCTTTATTTCGCTAACTTTGAAATCAGCGGGTGAGTCCTGATTTCGGAGACGGTGAGTCCTGAATTCAAATCATCTGGTTAATTTGTCGCTTTATTTCGCTAACTTTGAAATCAGCGGGTGAGTCCTGATTTCGGAGACGGTGAGTCCTGAATTCAAATCATCTGGTTAATTTGTCGCTTTATTTCGCTAACTTTGAAATCAGCGGGTGAGTCCTGATTTCGGAGACGGTGAGTCCTGAATTCAAATCATCTGGTTAATTTGTCGCTTTATTTCGCTAACTTTGAAATCAGCGGGTGAGTCCTGATTTCGGAGACGGTGAGTCCTGAATTCAAATCATCTGGTTAATTTGTCGCTTTATTTCGCTAACTTTGAAATCAGCGGGTGAGTCCTGATTTCGGAGACGGTGAGTCCTGAATTCAAATCATCTGGTTAATTTGTCGCTTTATTTCGCTAACTTTGAAATCAGCGGGTGAGTCCTGATTTCGGAGACGGTGAGTCCTGAATTCAAATCATCTGGTTAATTTGTCGCTTTATTTCGCTAACTTTGAAATCAGCGGGTGAGTCCTGATTTCGGAGACGGTGAGTCCTGAATTCAAATCATCTGGTTAATTTGTCGCTTTATTTCGCTAACTTTGAAATCAGCGGGTGAGTCCTGATTTCGGAGACGGTGAGTCCTGAATTCAAATCATCTGGTTAATTTGTCGCTTTATTTCGCTAACTTTGAAATCAGCGGGTGAGTCCTGATTTCGGAGACGGTGAGTCCTGAATTCAAATCATCTGGTTAATTTGTCGCTTTATTTCGCTAACTTTGAAATCAGCGGGTGAGTCCTGATTTCGGAGACGGTGAGTCCTGAATTCAAATCATCTGGTTAATTTGTCGCTTTATTTCGCTAACTTTGAAATCAGCGGGTGAGTCCTGATTTCGGAGACGGTGAGTCCTGAATTCAAATCATCTGGTTAATTTGTCGCTTTATTTCGCTAACTTTGAAATCAGCGGGTGAGTCCTGATTTCGGAGACGGTGAGTCCTGAATTCAAATCATCTGGTTAATTTGTCGCTTTATTTCGCTAACTTTGAAATCAGCGGGTGAGTCCTGATTTCGGAGACGGTGAGTCCTGAATTCAAATCATCTGGTTAATTTGTCGCTTTATTTCGCTAACTTTGAAATCAGCGGGTGAGTCCTGATTTCGGAGACGGTGAGTCCTGAATTCAAATCATCTGGTTAATTTGTCGCTTTATTTCGCTAACTTTGAAATCAGCGGGTGAGTCCTGATTTCGGAGACGGTGAGTCCTGAATTCAAATCATCTGGTTAATTTGTCGCTTTATTTCGCTAACTTTGAAATCAGCGGGTGAGTCCTGATTTCGGAGACGGTGAGTCCTGAATTCAAATCATCTGGTTAATTTGTCGCTTTATTTCGCTAACTTTGAAATCAGCGGGTGAGTCCTGATTTCGGAGACGGTGAGTCCTGAATTCAAATCATCTGGTTAATTTGTCGCTTTATTTCGCTAACTTTGAAATCAGCGGGTGAGTCCTGATTTCGGAGACGGTGAGTCCTGAATTCAAATCATCTGGTTAATTTGTCGCTTTATTTCGCTAACTTTGAAATCAGCGGGTGAGTCCTGATTTCGGAGACGGTGAGTCCTGAATTCAAATCATCTGGTTAATTTGTCGCTTTATTTCGCTAACTTTGAAATCAGCGGGTGAGTCCTGATTTCGGAGACGGTGAGTCCTGAATTCAAATCATCTGGTTAATTTGTCGCTTTATTTCGCTAACTTTGAAATCAGCGGGTGAGTCCTGATTTCGGAGACGGTGAGTCCTGAATTCAAATCATCTGGTTAATTTGTCGCTTTATTTCGCTAACTTTGAAATCAGCGGGTGAGTCCTGATTTCGGAGACGGTGAGTCCTGAATTCAAATCATCTGGTTAATTTGTCGCTTTATTTCGCTAACTTTGAAATCAGCGGGTGAGTCCTGATTTCGGAGACGGTGAGTCCTGAATTCAAATCATCTGGTTAATTTGTCGCTTTATTTCGCTAACTTTGAAATCAGCGGGTGAGTCCTGATTTCGGAGACGGTGAGTCCTGAATTCAAATCATCTGGTTAATTTGTCGCTTTATTTCGCTAACTTTGAAATCAGCGGGTGAGTCCTGATTTCGGAGACGGTGAGTCCTGAATTCAAATCATCTGGTTAATTTGTCGCTTTATTTCGCTAACTTTGAAATCAGCGGGTGAGTCCTGATTTCGGAGACGGTGAGTCCTGAATTCAAATCATCTGGTTAATTTGTCGCTTTATTTCGCTAACTTTGAAATCAGCGGGTGAGTCCTGATTTCGGAGACGGTGAGTCCTGAATTCAAATCATCTGGTTAATTTGTCGCTTTATTTCGCTAACTTTGAAATCAGCGGGTGAGTCCTGATTTCGGAGACGGTGAGTCCTGAATTCAAATCATCTGGTTAATTTGTCGCTTTATTTCGCTAACTTTGAAATCAGCGGGTGAGTCCTGATTTCGGAGACGGTGAGTCCTGAATTCAAATCATCTGGTTAATTTGTCGCTTTATTTCGCTAACTTTGAAATCAGCGGGTGAGTCCTGATTTCGGAGACGGTGAGTCCTGAATTCAAATCATCTGGTTAATTTGTCGCTTTATTTCGCTAACTTTGAAATCAGCGGGTGAGTCCTGATTTCGGAGACGGTGAGTCCTGAATTCAAATCATCTGGTTAATTTGTCGCTTTATTTCGCTAACTTTGAAATCAGCGGGTGAGTCCTGATTTCGGAGACGGTGAGTCCTGAATTCAAATCATCTGGTTAATTTGTCGCTTTATTTCGCTAACTTTGAAATCAGCGGGTGAGTCCTGATTTCGGAGACGGTGAGTCCTGAATTCAAATCATCTGGTTAATTTGTCGCTTTATTTCGCTAACTTTGAAATCAGCGGGTGAGTCCTGATTTCGGAGACGGTGAGTCCTGAATTCAAATCATCTGGTTAATTTGTCGCTTTATTTCGCTAACTTTGAAATCAGCGGGTGAGTCCTGATTTCGGAGACGGTGAGTCCTGAATTCAAATCATCTGGTTAATTTGTCGCTTTATTTCGCTAACTTTGAAATCAGCGGGTGAGTCCTGATTTCGGAGACGGTGAGTCCTGAATTCAAATCATCTGGTTAATTTGTCGCTTTATTTCGCTAACTTTGAAATCAGCGGGTGAGTCCTGATTTCGGAGACGGTGAGTCCTGAATTCAAATCATCTGGTTAATTTGTCGCTTTATTTCGCTAACTTTGAAATCAGCGGGTGAGTCCTGATTTCGGAGACGGTGAGTCCTGAATTCAAATCATCTGGTTAATTTGTCGCTTTATTTCGCTAACTTTGAAATCAGCGGGTGAGTCCTGATTTCGGAGACGGTGAGTCCTGAATTCAAATCATCTGGTTAATTTGTCGCTTTATTTCGCTAACTTTGAAATCAGCGGGTGAGTCCTGATTTCGGAGACGGTGAGTCCTGAATTCAAATCATCTGGTTAATTTGTCGCTTTATTTCGCTAACTTTGAAATCAGCGGGTGAGTCCTGATTTCGGAGACGGTGAGTCCTGAATTCAAATCATCTGGTTAATTTGTCGCTTTATTTCGCTAACTTTGAAATCAGCGGGTGAGTCCTGATTTCGGAGACGGTGAGTCCTGAATTCAAATCATCTGGTTAATTTGTCGCTTTATTTCGCTAACTTTGAAATCAGCGGGTGAGTCCTGATTTCGGAGACGGTGAGTCCTGAATTCAAATCATCTGCTTAATTTGTCGCTTTATTTCGCTAACTTTGAAATCAGCGGGTGAGTCCTGATTTCGGAGACGGTGAGTCCTGAATTCAAATCATCTGCTTAATTTGTCGCTTTATTTCGCTAACTTTGAAATCAGCGGGTGAGTCCTGATTTCGGAGACGGTGAGTCCTGAATTCAAATCATCTGGTTAATTTGTCGCTTTATTTCGCTAACTTTGAAATCAGCGGGTGAGTCCTGATTTCGGAGACGGTGAGTCCTGAATTCAAATCATCTGGTTAATTTGTCGCTTTATTTCGCTAACTTTGAAATCAGCGGGTGAGTCCTGATTTCGGAGACGGTGAGTCCTGAATTCAAATCATCTGGTTAATTTGTCGCTTTATTTCGCTAACTTTGAAATCAGCGGGTGAGTCCTGATTTCGGAGACGGTGAGTCCTGAATTCAAATCATCTGGTTAATTTGTCGCTTTATTTCGCTAACTTTGAAATCAGCGGGTGAGTCCTGATTTCGGAGACGGTGAGTCCTGAATTCAAATCATCTGGTTAATTTGTCGCTTTATTTCGCTAACTTTGAAATCAGCGGGTGAGTCCTGATTTCGGAGACGGTGAGTCCTGAATTCAAATCATCTGGTTAATTTGTCGCTTTATTTCGCTAACTTTGAAATCAGCGGGTGAGTCCTGATTTCGGAGACGGTGAGTCCTGAATTCAAATCATCTGGTTAATTTGTCGCTTTATTTCGCTAACTTTGAAATCAGCGGGTGAGTCCTGATTTCGGAGACGGTGAGTCCTGAATTCAAATCATCTGGTTAATTTGTCGCTTTATTTCGCTAACTTTGAAATCAGCGGGTGAGTCCTGATTTCGGAGACGGTGAGTCCTGAATTCAAATCATCTGGTTAATTTGTCGCTTTATTTCGCTAACTTTGAAATCAGCGGGTGAGTCCTGATTTCGGAGACGGTGAGTCCTGAATTCAAATCATCTGGTTAATTTGTCGCTTTATTTCGCTAACTTTGAAATCAGCGGGTGAGTCCTGATTTCGGAGACGGTGAGTCCTGAATTCAAATCATCTGGTTAATTTGTCGCTTTATTTCGCTAACTTTGAAATCAGCGGGTGAGTCCTGATTTCGGAGACGGTGAGTCCTGAATTCAAATCATCTGGTTAATTTGTCGCTTTATTTCGCTAACTTTGAAATCAGCGGGTGAGTCCTGATTTCGGAGACGGTGAGTCCTGAATTCAAATCATCTGGTTAATTTGTCGCTTTATTTCGCTAACTTTGAAATCAGCGGGTGAGTCCTGATTTCGGAGACGGTGAGTCCTGAATTCAAATCATCTGGTTAATTTGTCGCTTTATTTCGCTAACTTTGAAATCAGCGGGTGAGTCCTGATTTCGGAGACGGTGAGTCCTGAATTCAAATCATCTGCTTAATTTGTCGCTTTATTTCGCTAACTTTGAAATCAGCGGGTGAGTCCTGATTTCGGAGACGGTGAGTCCTGAATTCAAATCATCTGCTTAATTTGTCGCTTTATTTCGCTAACTTTGAAATCAGCGGGTGAGTCCTGATTTCGGAGACGGTGAGTCCTGAATTCAAATCATCTGGTTAATTTGTCGCTTTATTTCGCTAACTTTGAAATCAGCGGGTGAGTCCTGATTTCGGAGACGGTGAGTCCTGAATTCAAATCATCTGGTTAATTTGTCGCTTTATTTCGCTAACTTTGAAATCAGCGGGTGAGTCCTGATTTCGGAGACGGTGAGTCCTGAATTCAAATCATCTGGTTAATTTGTCGCTTTATTTCGCTAACTTTGAAATCAGCGGGTGAGTCCTGATTTCGGAGACGGTGAGTCCTGAATTCAAATCATCTGGTTAATTTGTCGCTTTATTTCGCTAACTTTGAAATCAGCGGGTGAGTCCTGATTTCGGAGACGGTGAGTCCTGAATTCAAATCATCTGCTTAATTTGTCGCTTTATTTCGCTAACTTTGAAATCAGCGGGTGAGTCCTGATTTCGGAGACGGTGAGTCCTGAATTCAAATCATCTGGTTAATTTGTCGCTTTATTTCGCTAACTTTGAAATCAGCGGGTGAGTCCTGATTTCGGAGACGGTGAGTCCTGAATTCAAATCATCTGGTTAATTTGTCGCTTTATTTCGCTAACTTTGAAATCAGCGGGTGAGTCCTGATTTCGGAGACGGTGAGTCCTGAATTCAAATCATCTGGTTAATTTGTCGCTTTATTTCGCTAACTTTGAAATCAGCGGGTGAGTCCTGATTTCGGAGACGGTGAGTCCTGAATTCAAATCATCTGGTTAATTTGTCGCTTTATTTCGCTAACTTTGAAATCAGCGGGTGAGTCCTGATTTCGGAGACGGTGAGTCCTGAATTCAAATCATCTGGTTAATTTGTCGCTTTATTTCGCTAACTTTGAAATCAGCGGGTGAGTCCTGATTTCGGAGACGGTGAGTCCTGAATTCAAATCATCTGGTTAATTTGTCGCTTTATTTCGCTAACTTTGAAATCAGCGGGTGAGTCCTGATTTCGGAGACGGTGAGTCCTGAATTCAAATCATCTGCTTAATTTGTCGCTTTATTTCGCTAACTTTGAAATCAGCGGGTGAGTCCTGATTTCGGAGACGGTGAGTCCTGAATTCAAATCATCTGGTTAATTTGTCGCTTTATTTCGCTAACTTTGAAATCAGCGGGTGAGTCCTGATTTCGGAGACGGTGAGTCCTGAATTCAAATCATCTGGTTAATTTGTCGCTTTATTTCGCTAACTTTGAAATCAGCGGGTGAGTCCTGATTTCGGAGACGGTGAGTCCTGAATTCAAATCATCTGGTTAATTTGTCGCTTTATTTCGCTAACTTTGAAATCAGCGGGTGAGTCCTGATTTCGGAGACGGTGAGTCCTGAATTCAAATCATCTGGTTAATTTGTCGCTTTATTTCGCTAACTTTGAAATCAGCGGGTGAGTCCTGATTTCGGAGACGGTGAGTCCTGAATTCAAATCATCTGGTTAATTTGTCGCTTTATTTCGCTAACTTTGAAATCAGCGGGTGAGTCCTGATTTCGGAGACGGTGAGTCCTGAATTCAAATCATCTGGTTAATTTGTCGCTTTATTTCGCTAACTTTGAAATCAGCGGGTGAGTCCTGATTTCGGAGACGGTGAGTCCTGAATTCAAATCATCTGGTTAATTTGTCGCTTTATTTCGCTAACTTTGAAATCAGCGGGTGAGTCCTGATTTCGGAGACGGTGAGTCCTGAATTCAAATCATCTGGTTAATTTGTCGCTTTATTTCGCTAACTTTGAAATCAGCGGGTGAGTCCTGATTTCGGAGACGGTGAGTCCTGAATTCAAATCATCTGGTTAATTTGTCGCTTTATTTCGCTAACTTTGAAATCAGCGGGTGAGTCCTGATTTCGGAGACGGTGAGTCCTGAATTCAAATCATCTGGTTAATTTGTCGCTTTATTTCGCTAACTTTGAAATCAGCGGGTGAGTCCTGATTTCGGAGACGGTGAGTCCTGAATTCAAATCATCTGGTTAATTTGTCGCTTTATTTCGCTAACTTTGAAATCAGCGGGTGAGTCCTGATTTCGGAGACGGTGAGTCCTGAATTCAAATCATCTGGTTAATTTGTCGCTTTATTTCGCTAACTTTGAAATCAGCGGGTGAGTCCTGATTTCGGAGACGGTGAGTCCTGAATTCAAATCATCTGCTTAATTTGTCGCTTTATTTCGCTAACTTTGAAATCAGCGGGTGAGTCCTGATTTCGGAGACGGTGAGTCCTGAATTCAAATCATCTGCTTAATTTGTCGCTTTATTTCGCTAACTTTGAAATCAGCGGGTGAGTCCTGATTTCGGAGACGGTGAGTCCTGAATTCAAATCATCTGCTTAATTTGTCGCTTTATTTCGCTAACTTTGAAATCAGCGGGTGAGTCCTGATTTCGGAGACGGTGAGTCCTGAATTCAAATCATCTGCTTAATTTGTCGCTTTATTTCGCTAACTTTGAAATCAGCGGGTGAGTCCTGATTTCGGAGACGGTGAGTCCTGAATTCAAATCATCTGGTTAATTTGTCGCTTTATTTCGCTAACTTTGAAATCAGCGGGTGAGTCCTGATTTCGGAGACGGTGAGTCCTGAATTCAAATCATCTGGTTAATTTGTCGCTTTATTTCGCTAACTTTGAAATCAGCGGGTGAGTCCTGATTTCGGAGACGGTGAGTCCTGAATTCAAATCATCTGGTTAATTTGTCGCTTTATTTCGCTAACTTTGAAATCAGCGGGTGAGTCCTGATTTCGGAGACGGTGAGTCCTGAATTCAAATCATCTGGTTAATTTGTCGCTTTATTTCGCTAACTTTGAAATCAGCGGGTGAGTCCTGATTTCGGAGACGGTGAGTCCTGAATTCAAATCATCTGGTTAATTTGTCGCTTTATTTCGCTAACTTTGAAATCAGCGGGTGAGTCCTGATTTCGGAGACGGTGAGTCCTGAATTCAAATCATCTGGCTTAATTTGTCGCTTTATTTCGCTAACTTTGAAATCAGCGGGTGAGTCCTGATTTCGGAGACGGTGAGTCCTGAATTCAAATCATCTGCTTAATTTGTCGCTTTATTTCGCTAACTTTGAAATCAGCGGGTGAGTCCTGATTTCGGAGACGGTGAGTCCTGAATTCAAATCATCTGCTTAATTTGTCGCTTTATTTCGCTAACTTTGAAATCAGCGGGTGAGTCCTGATTTCGGAGACGGTGAGTCCTGAATTCAAATCATCTGCTTAATTTGTCGCTTTATTTCGCTAACTTTGAAATCAGCGGGTGAGTCCTGATTTCGGAGACGGTGAGTCCTGAATTCAAATCATCTGGTTAATTTGTCGCTTTATTTCGCTAACTTTGAAATCAGCGGGTGAGTCCTGATTTCGGAGACGGTGAGTCCTGAATTCAAATCATCTGGTTAATTTGTCGCTTTATTTCGCTAACTTTGAAATCAGCGGGTGAGTCCTGATTTCGGAGACGGTGAGTCCTGAATTCAAATCATCTGGTTAATTTGTCGCTTTATTTCGCTAACTTTGAAATCAGCGGGTGAGTCCTGATTTCGGAGACGGTGAGTCCTGAATTCAAATCATCTGGTCAATTTGTCGCTTTATTTCGCTAACTTTGAAATCAGCGGGTGAGTCCTGATTTCGGAGACGGTGAGTCCTGAATTCAAATCATCTGGTTAATTTGTCGCTTTATTTCGCTAACTTTGAAATCAGCGGGTGAGTCCTGATTTCGGAGACGGTGAGTCCTGAATTCAAATCATCTGGTTAATTTGTCGCTTTATTTCGCTAACTTTGAAATCAGCGGGTGAGTCCTGATTTCGGAGACGGTGAGTCCTGAATTCAAATCATCTGGTTAATTTGTCGCTTTATTTCGCTAACTTTGAAATCAGCGGGTGAGTCCTGATTTCGGAGACGGTGAGTCCTGAATTCAAATCATCTGGTTAATTTGTCGCTTTATTTCGCTAACTTTGAAATCAGCGGGTGAGTCCTGATTTCGGAGACGGTGAGTCCTGAATTCAAATCATCTGCTTAATTTGTCGCTTTATTTCGCTAACTTTGAAATCAGCGGGTGAGTCCTGATTTCGGAGACGGTGAGTCCTGAATTCAAATCATCTGGTTAATTTGTCGCTTTATTTCGCTAACTTTGAAATCAGCGGGTGAGTCCTGATTTCGGAGACGGTGAGTCCTGAATTCAAATCATCTGGTTAATTTGTCGCTTTATTTCGCTAACTTTGAAATCAGCGGGTGAGTCCTGATTTCGGAGACGGTGAGTCCTGAATTCAAATCATCTGGTTAATTTGTCGCTTTATTTCGCTAACTTTGAAATCAGCGGGTGAGTCCTGATTTCGGAGACGGTGAGTCCTGAATTCAAATCATCTGGTTAATTTGTCGCTTTATTTCGCTAACTTTGAAATCAGCGGGTGAGTCCTGATTTCGGAGACGGTGAGTCCTGAATTCAAATCATCTGCTTAATTTGTCGCTTTATTTCGCTAACTTTGAAATCAGCGGGTGAGTCCTGATTTCGGAGACGGTGAGTCCTGAATTCAAATCATCTGGTTAATTTGTCGCTTTATTTCGCTAACTTTGAAATCAGCGGGTGAGTCCTGATTTCGGAGACGGTGAGTCCTGAATTCAAATCATCTGGTTAATTTGTCGCTTTATTTCGCTAACTTTGAAATCAGCGGGTGAGTCCTGATTTCGGAGACGGTGAGTCCTGAATTCAAATCATCTGGTTAATTTGTCGCTTTATTTCGCTAACTTTGAAATCAGCGGGTGAGTCCTGATTTCGGAGACGGTGAGTCCTGAATTCAAATCATCTGCTTAATTTGTCGCTTTATTTCGCTAACTTTGAAATCAGCGGGTGAGTCCTGATTTCGGAGACGGTGAGTCCTGAATTCAAATCATCTGGTTAATTTGTCGCTTTATTTCGCTAACTTTGAAATCAGCGGGTGAGTCCTGATTTCGGAGACGGTGAGTCCTGAATTCAAATCATCTGCTTAATTTGTCGCTTTATTTCGCTAACTTTGAAATCAGCGGGTGAGTCCTGATTTCGGAGACGGTGAGTCCTGAATTCAAATCATCTGGTTAATTTGTCGCTTTATTTCGCTAACTTTGAAATCAGCGGGTGAGTCCTGATTTCGGAGACGGTGAGTCCTGAATTCAAATCATCTGGTTAATTTGTCGCTTTATTTCGCTAACTTTGAAATCAGCGGGTGAGTCCTGATTTCGGAGACGGTGAGTCCTGAATTCAAATCATCTGGTTAATTTGTCGCTTTATTTCGCTAACTTTGAAATCAGCGGGTGAGTCCTGATTTCGGAGACGGTGAGTCCTGAATTCAAATCATCTGGTTAATTTGTCGCTTTATTTCGCTAACTTTGAAATCAGCGGGTGAGTCCTGATTTCGGAGACGGTGAGTCCTGAATTCAAATCATCTGGTTAATTTGTCGCTTTATTTCGCTAACTTTGAAATCAGCGGGTGAGTCCTGATTTCGGAGACGGTGAGTCCTGAATTCAAATCATCTGGTTAATTTGTCGCTTTATTTCGCTAACTTTGAAATCAGCGGGTGAGTCCTGATTTCGGAGACGGTGAGTCCTGAATTCAAATCATCTGGTTAATTTGTCGCTTTATTTCGCTAACTTTGAAATCAGCGGGTGAGTCCTGATTTCGGAGACGGTGAGTCCTGAATTCAAATCATCTGGTTAATTTGTCGCTTTATTTCGCTAACTTTGAAATCAGCGGGTGAGTCCTGATTTCGGAGACGGTGAGTCCTGAATTCAAATCATCTGCTTAATTTGTCGCTTTATTTCGCTAACTTTGAAATCAGCGGGTGAGTCCTGATTTCGGAGACGGTGAGTCCTGAATTCAAATCATCTGGTTAATTTGTCGCTTTATTTCGCTAACTTTGAAATCAGCGGGTGAGTCCTGATTTCGGAGACGGTGAGTCCTGAATTCAAATCATCTGCTTAATTTGTCGCTTTATTTCGCTAACTTTGAAATCAGCGGGTGAGTCCTGATTTCGGAGACGGTGAGTCCTGAATTCAAATCATCTGGTTAATTTGTCGCTTTATTTCGCTAACTTTGAAATCAGCGGGTGAGTCCTGATTTCGGAGACGGTGAGTCCTGAATTCAAATCATCTGCTTAATTTGTCGCTTTATTTCGCTAACTTTGAAATCAGCGGGTGAGTCCTGATTTCGGAGACGGTGAGTCCTGAATTCAAATCATCTGCTTAATTTGTCGCTTTATTTCGCTAACTTTGAAATCAGCGGGTGAGTCCTGATTTCGGAGACGGTGAGTCCTGAATTCAAATCATCTGGTTAATTTGTCGCTTTATTTCGCTAACTTTGAAATCAGCGGGTGAGTCCTGATTTCGGAGACGGTGAGTCCTGAATTCAAATCATCTGCTTAATTTGTCGCTTTATTTCGCTAACTTTGAAATCAGCGGGTGAGTCCTGATTTCGGAGACGGTGAGTCCTGAATTCAAATCATCTGGTTAATTTGTCGCTTTATTTCGCTAACTTTGAAATCAGCGGGTGAGTCCTGATTTCGGAGACGGTGAGTCCTGAATTCAAATCATCTGGTTAATTTGTCGCTTTATTTCGCTAACTTTGAAATCAGCGGGTGAGTCCTGATTTCGGAGACGGTGAGTCCTGAATTCAAATCATCTGGTTAATTTGTCGCTTTATTTCGCTAACTTTGAAATCAGCGGGTGAGTCCTGATTTCGGAGACGGTGAGTCCTGAATTCAAATCATCTGGTTAATTTGTCGCTTTATTTCGCTAACTTTGAAATCAGCGGGTGAGTCCTGATTTCGGAGACGGTGAGTCCTGAATTCAAATCATCTGGTTAATTTGTCGCTTTATTTCGCTAACTTTGAAATCAGCGGGTGAGTCCTGATTTCGGAGACGGTGAGTCCTGAATTCAAATCATCTGCTTAATTTGTCGCTTTATTTCGCTAACTTTGAAATCAGCGGGTGAGTCCTGATTTCGGAGACGGTGAGTCCTGAATTCAAATCATCTGCTTAATTTGTCGCTTTATTTCGCTAACTTTGAAATCAGCGGGTGAGTCCTGATTTCGGAGACGGTGAGTCCTGAATTCAAATCATCTGCTTAATTTGTCGCTTTATTTCGCTAACTTTGAAATCAGCGGGTGAGTCCTGATTTCGGAGACGGTGAGTCCTGAATTCAAATCATCTGCTTAATTTGTCGCTTTATTTCGCTAACTTTGAAATCAGCGGGTGAGTCCTGATTTCGGAGACGGTGAGTCCTGAATTCAAATCATCTGGTTAATTTGTCGCTTTATTTCGCTAACTTTGAAATCAGCGGGTGAGTCCTGATTTCGGAGACGGTGAGTCCTGAATTCAAATCATCTGCCTAATTTGTCGCTTTATTTCGCTAACTTTGAAATCAGCGGGTGAGTCCTGATTTCGGAGACGGTGAGTCCTGAATTCAAATCATCTGCTTAATTTGTCGCTTTATTTCGCTAACTTTGAAATCAGCGGGTGAGTCCTGATTTCGGAGACGGTGAGTCCTGAATTCAAATCATCTGCTTAATTTGTCGCTTTATTTCGCTAACTTTGAAATCAGCGGGTGAGTCCTGATTTCGGAGACGGTGAGTCCTGAATTCAAATCATCTGGTTAATTTGTCGCTTTATTTCGCTAACTTTGAAATCAGCGGGTGAGTCCTGATTTCGGAGACGGTGAGTCCTGAATTCAAATCATCTGGTTAATTTGTCGCTTTATTTCGCTAACTTTGAAATCAGCGGGTGAGTCCTGATTTCGGAGACGGTGAGTCCTGAATTCAAATCATCTGGTTAATTTGTCGCTTTATTTCGCTAACTTTGAAATCAGCGGGTGAGTCCTGATTTCGGAGACGGTGAGTCCTGAATTCAAATCATCTGGTCAATTTGTCGCTTTATTTCGCTAACTTTGAAATCAGCGGGTGAGTCCTGATTTCGGAGACGGTGAGTCCTGAATTCAAATCATCTGGTCAATTTGTCGCTTTATTTCGCTAACTTTGAAATCAGCGGGTGAGTCCTGAATTCAAATCATCTGGTTAGTTTGTCGCTTTATTTCGCTAACTTTGAAATCAGCGGGTGAGTCCTGATTTCGGAGACGGTGAGTCCTGAATTCAAATCATCTGGTCAATTTGTCGCTTTATTTCGCTAACTTTGAAATCAGCGGGTGAGTCCTGATTTCGGAGACGGTGAGTCCTGAATTCAAATCATCTGGTCAATTTGTCGCTTTATTTCGCTAACTTTGAAATCAGCGGGTGAGTCCTGATTTCGGAGACGGTGAGTCCTGAATTCAAATCATCTGCTTAATTTGTCGCTTTATTTCGCTAACTTTGAAATCAGCGGGTGAGTCCTGATTTCGGAGACGGTGAGTCCTGAATTCAAATCATCTGCTTAATTTGTCGCTTTATTTCGCTAACTTTGAAATCAGCGGGTGAGTCCTGATTTCGGAGACGGTGAGTCCTGAATTCAAATCATCTGCTTAATTTGTCGCTTTATTTCGCTAACTTTGAAATCAGCGGGTGAGTCCTGATTTCGGAGACGGTGAGTCCTGAATTCAAATCATCTGCTTAATTTGTCGCTTTATTTCGCTAACTTTGAAATCAGCGGGTGAGTCCTGATTTCGGAGACGGTGAGTCCTGAATTCAAATCATCTGGTTAATTTGTCGCTTTATTTCGCTAACTTTGAAATCAGCGGGTGAGTCCTGATTTCGGAGACGGTGAGTCCTGAATTCAAATCATCTGGTTAATTTGTCGCTTTATTTCGCTAACTTTGAAATCAGCGGGTGAGTCCTGATTTCGGAGACGGTGAGTCCTGAATTCAAATCATCTGGTTAATTTGTCGCTTTATTTCGCTAACTTTGAAATCAGCGGGTGAGTCCTGATTTCGGAGACGGTGAGTCCTGAATTCAAATCATCTGGTTAATTTGTCGCTTTATTTCGCTAACTTTGAAATCAGCGGGTGAGTCCTGATTTCGGAGACGGTGAGTCCTGAATTCAAATCATCTGGTTAATTTGTCGCTTTATTTCGCTAACTTTGAAATCAGCGGGTGAGTCCTGATTTCGGAGACGGTGAGTCCTGAATTCAAATCATCTGCTTAATTTGTCGCTTTATTTCGCTAACTTTGAAATCAGCGGGTGAGTCCTGATTTCGGAGACGGTGAGTCCTGAATTCAAATCATCTGCCTAATTTGTCGCTTTATTTCGCTAACTTTGAAATCAGCGGGTGAGTCCTGATTTCGGAGACGGTGAGTCCTGAATTCAAATCATCTGCCTAATTTGTCGCTTTATTTCGCTAACTTTGAAATCAGCGGGTGAGTCCTGATTTCGGAGACGGTGAGTCCTGAATTCAAATCATCTGCCTAATTTGTCGCTTTATTTCGCTAACTTTGAAATCAGCGGGTGAGTCCTGATTTCGGAGACGGTGAGTCCTGAATTCAAATCATCTGCCTAATTTGTCGCTTTATTTCGCTAACTTTGAAATCAGCGGGTGAGTCCTGATTTCGGAGACGGTGAGTCCTGAATTCAAATCATCTGCCTAATTTGTCGCTTTATTTCGCTAACTTTGAAATCAGCGGGTGAGTCCTGATTTCGGAGACGGTGAGTCCTGAATTCAAATCATCTGCTTAATTTGTCGCTTTATTTCGCTAACTTTGAAATCAGCGGGTGAGTCCTGATTTCGGAGACGGTGAGTCCTGAATTCAAATCATCTGGTTAATTTGTCGCTTTATTTCGCTAACTTTGAAATCAGCGGGTGAGTCCTGATTTCGGAGACGGTGAGTCCTGAATTCAAATCATCTGGTTAATTTGTCGCTTTATTTCGCTAACTTTGAAATCAGCGGGTGAGTCCTGATTTCGGAGACGGTGAGTCCTGAATTCAAATCATCTGGTTAATTTGTCGCTTTATTTCGCTAACTTTGAAATCAGCGGGTGAGTCCTGATTTCGGAGACGGTGAGTCCTGAATTCAAATCATCTGGTTAATTTGTCGCTTTATTTCGCTAACTTTGAAATCAGCGGGTGAGTCCTGATTTCGGAGACGGTGAGTCCTGAATTCAAATCATCTGGTTAATTTGTCGCTTTATTTCGCTAACTTTGAAATCAGCGGGTGAGTCCTGATTTCGGAGACGGTGAGTCCTGAATTCAAATCATCTGGTTAATTTGTCGCTTTATTTCGCTAACTTTGAAATCAGCGGGTGAGTCCTGATTTCGGAGACGGTGAGTCCTGAATTCAAATCATCTGGTTAATTTGTCGCTTTATTTCGCTAACTTTGAAATCAGCGGGTGAGTCCTGATTTCGGAGACGGTGAGTCCTGAATTCAAATCATCTGGTTAATTTGTCGCTTTATTTCGCTAACTTTGAAATCAGCGGGTGAGTCCTGATTTCGGAGACGGTGAGTCCTGAATTCAAATCATCTGCTTAATTTGTCGCTTTATTTCGCTAACTTTGAAATCAGCGGGTGAGTCCTGATTTCGGAGACGGTGAGTCCTGAATTCAAATCATCTGGTTAATTTGTCGCTTTATTTCGCTAACTTTGAAATCAGCGGGTGAGTCCTGATTTCGGAGACGGTGAGTCCTGAATTCAAATCATCTGCTTAATTTGTCGCTTTATTTCGCTAACTTTGAAATCAGCGGGTGAGTCCTGATTTCGGAGACGGTGAGTCCTGAATTCAAATCATCTGGTTAATTTGTCGCTTTATTTCGCTAACTTTGAAATCAGCGGGTGAGTCCTGATTTCGGAGACGGTGAGTCCTGAATTCAAATCATCTGGTTAATTTGTCGCTTTATTTCGCTAACTTTGAAATCAGCGGGTGAGTCCTGATTTCGGAGACGGTGAGTCCTGAATTCAAATCATCTGGTTAATTTGTCGCTTTATTTCGCTAACTTTGAAATCAGCGGGTGAGTCCTGATTTCGGAGACGGTGAGTCCTGAATTCAAATCATCTGGTTAATTTGTCGCTTTATTTCGCTAACTTTGAAATCAGCGGGTGAGTCCTGATTTCGGAGACGGTGAGTCCTGAATTCAAATCATCTGGTTAATTTGTCGCTTTATTTCGCTAACTTTGAAATCAGCGGGTGAGTCCTGATTTCGGAGACGGTGAGTCCTGAATTCAAATCATCTGGTTAATTTGTCGCTTTATTTCGCTAACTTTGAAATCAGCGGGTGAGTCCTGATTTCGGAGACGGTGAGTCCTGAATTCAAATCATCTGGTTAATTTGTCGCTTTATTTCGCTAACTTTGAAATCAGCGGGTGAGTCCTGATTTCGGAGACGGTGAGTCCTGAATTCAAATCATCTGCTTAATTTGTCGCTTTATTTCGCTAACTTTGAAATCAGCGGGTGAGTCCTGATTTCGGAGACGGTGAGTCCTGAATTCAAATCATCTGCTTAATTTGTCGCTTTATTTCGCTAACTTTGAAATCAGCGGGTGAGTCCTGATTTCGGAGACGGTGAGTCCTGAATTCAAATCATCTGCTTAATTTGTCGCTTTATTTCGCTAACTTTGAAATCAGCGGGTGAGTCCTGATTTCGGAGACGGTGAGTCCTGAATTCAAATCATCTGCTTAATTTGTCGCTTTATTTCGCTAACTTTGAAATCAGCGGGTGAGTCCTGATTTCGGAGACGGTGAGTCCTGAATTCAAATCATCTGGTTAATTTGTCGCTTTATTTCGCTAACTTTGAAATCAGCGGGTGAGTCCTGATTTCGGAGACGGTGAGTCCTGAATTCAAATCATCTGCTTAATTTGTCGCTTTATTTCGCTAACTTTGAAATCAGCGGGTGAGTCCTGATTTCGGAGACGGTGAGTCCTGAATTCAAATCATCTGCTTAATTTGTCGCTTTATTTCGCTAACTTTGAAATCAGCGGGTGAGTCCTGATTTCGGAGACGGTGAGTCCTGAATTCAAATCATCTGCTTAATTTGTCGCTTTATTTCGCTAACTTTGAAATCAGCGGGTGAGTCCTGATTTCGGAGACGGTGAGTCCTGAATTCAAATCATCTGCTTAATTTGTCGCTTTATTTCGCTAACTTTGAAATCAGCGGGTGAGTCCTGATTTCGGAGACGGTGAGTCCTGAATTCAAATCATCTGGTTAATTTGTCGCTTTATTTCGCTAACTTTGAAATCAGCGGGTGAGTCCTGATTTCGGAGACGGTGAGTCCTGAATTCAAATCATCTGGTTAATTTGTCGCTTTATTTCGCTAACTTTGAAATCAGCGGGTGAGTCCTGATTTCGGAGACGGTGAGTCCTGAATTCAAATCATCTGGTTAATTTGTCGCTTTATTTCGCTAACTTTGAAATCAGCGGGTGAGTCCTGATTTCGGAGACGGTGAGTCCTGAATTCAAATCATCTGCTTAATTTGTCGCTTTATTTCGCTAACTTTGAAATCAGCGGGTGAGTCCTGATTTCGGAGACGGTGAGTCCTGAATTCAAATCATCTGCTTAATTTGTCGCTTTATTTCGCTAACTTTGAAATCAGCGGGTGAGTCCTGATTTCGGAGACGGTGAGTCCTGAATTCAAATCATCTGCTTAATTTGTCGCTTTATTTCGCTAACTTTGAAATCAGCGGGTGAGTCCTGATTTCGGAGACGGTGAGTCCTGAATTCAAATCATCTGGTTAATTTGTCGCTTTATTTCGCTAACTTTGAAATCAGCGGGTGAGTCCTGATTTCGGAGACGGTGAGTCCTGAATTCAAATCATCTGGTTAATTTGTCGCTTTATTTCGCTAACTTTGAAATCAGCGGGTGAGTCCTGATTTCGGAGACGGTGAGTCCTGAATTCAAATCATCTGCTTAATTTGTCGCTTTATTTCGCTAACTTTGAAATCAGCGGGTGAGTCCTGATTTCGGAGACGGTGAGTCCTGAATTCAAATCATCTGGTTAATTTGTCGCTTTATTTCGCTAACTTTGAAATCAGCGGGTGAGTCCTGATTTCGGAGACGGTGAGTCCTGAATTCAAATCATCTGGTCAATTTGTCGCTTTATTTCGCTAACTTTGAAATCAGCGGGTGAGTCCTGATTTCGGAGACGGTGAGTCCTGAATTCAAATCATCTGGTCAATTTGTCGCTTTATTTCGCTAACTTTGAAATCAGCGGGTGAGTCCTGAATTCAAATCATCTGGTCAATTTGTCGCTTTATTTCGCTAACTTTGAAATCAGCGGGTGAGTCCTGATTTCGGAGACGGTGAGTCCTGAATTCAAATCATCTGGTCAATTTGTCGCTTTATTTCGCTAACTTTGAAATCAGCGGGTGAGTCCTGATTTCGGAGACGGTGAGTCCTGAATTCAAATCATCTGGTCAATTTGTCGCTTTATTTCGCTAACTTTGAAATCAGCGGGTGAGTCCTGATTTCGGAGACGGTGAGTCCTGAATTCAAATCATCTGCTTAATTTGTCGCTTTATTTCGCTAACTTTGAAATCAGCGGGTGAGTCCTGATTTCGGAGACGGTGAGTCCTGAATTCAAATCATCTGCTTAATTTGTCGCTTTATTTCGCTAACTTTGAAATCAGCGGGTGAGTCCTGATTTCGGAGACGGTGAGTCCTGAATTCAAATCATCTGCTTAATTTGTCGCTTTATTTCGCTAACTTTGAAATCAGCGGGTGAGTCCTGATTTCGGAGACGGTGAGTCCTGAATTCAAATCATCTGGTTAATTTGTCGCTTTATTTCGCTAACTTTGAAATCAGCGGGTGAGTCCTGATTTGGGAGACGGTGAGTCCTGAATTCAAATCATCTGGTTAATTTGTCGCTTTATTTCGCTAACTTTGAAATCAGCGGGTGAGTCCTGATTTTGGAGACGGTGAGTCCTGAATTCAAATCATCTGGTTAATTTGTCGCTCTATTTCGCTAACTTTGAAATCAGCGGGTGAGTCCTGATTTCGGAGACGGTGAGTCCTGAATTCAAATCATCTGGTTAATTTGTCGCTCTATTTTGCTAACTTTGAAATCAGCGGGTGAGTCCTGATTTCGGAGACGGTGAGTCCTGAATTCAAATCATCTGGTTAATTTGTCGCTCTATTTCGCTAACTTTGAAATCAGCGGGTGAGTCCTGATTTCGGAGACGGTGTGTCCTGAATTCAAATCATCTGGTTAATTTGTCGCTCTATTTCGCTAACTTTGAAATCAGCGGGTGAGTCCTGATTTCGGAGACGGTGAGTCCTGAATTCAAATCATCTGCTTAATTTGTCGCTCTATTTCGCTAACTTTGAAATCAGCGGGTGAGTCCTGATTTCGGAGACGGTGAGTCCTGAATTCAAATCATCTGCCTAATTTGTCGCTTTATTTCGCTAACTTTGAAATCAGCGGGTGAGTCCTGATTTCGGAGACGGTGAGTCCTGAATTCAAATCATCTGCCTAATTTGTCGCTTTATTTCGCTAACTTTGAAATCAGCGGGTGAGTCCTGATTTCGGAGACGGTGAGTCCTGAATTCAAATCATCTGCCTAATTTGTCGCTTTATTTCACTAACTTTGAAATCAGCGGGTGAGTCCTGATTTCGGAGACGGTGAGTCCTGAATTCAAAGCATCTGCCTAATTTGTCGCTTTATTTCGCTAACTTTGAAATCAGCGGGTGAGTCCTGATTTCGGAGACGGTGAGTCCTGAATTCAAATCATCTGGTTAATTTGTCGCTTTATTTCGCTAACTTTGAAATCAGCGGGTGAGTCCTGATTTCGGAGACGGTGAGTCCTGAATTCAAATCATCTGGTTAATTTGTCGCTTTATTTCGCTAACTTTGAAATCAGCGGGTGAGTCCTGATTTCGGAGACGGTGAGTCCTGAATTCAAATCATCTGGTTAATTTGTCGCTTTATTTCGCTAACTTTGAAATCAGCGGGTGAGTCCTGATTTCGGAGACGGTGAGTCCTGAATTCAAATCATCTGCTTAATTTGTCGCTTTATTTCGCTAACTTTGAAATCAGCGGGTGAGTCCTGATTTCGGAGACGGTGAGTCCTGAATTCAAATCATCTGGTTAATTTGTCGCTTTATTTCGCTAACTTTGAAATCAGCGGGTGAGTCCTGATTTCGGAGACGGTGAGTCCTGAATTCAAATCATCTGGTCAATTTGTCGCTTTATTTCGCTAACTTTGAAATCAGCGGGTGAGTCCTGATTTCGGAGACGGTGAGTCCTGAATTCAAATCATCTGGTCAATTTGTCGCTTTATTTCGCTAACTTTGAAATCAGCGGGTGAGTCCTGAATTCAAATCATCTGGTCAATTTGTCGCTTTATTTCGCTAACTTTGAAATCAGCGGGTGAGTCCTGATTTCGGAGACGGTGAGTCCTGAATTCAAATCATCTGGTCAATTTGTCGCTTTATTTCGCTAACTTTGAAATCAGCGGGTGAGTCCTGATTTCGGAGACGGTGAGTCCTGAATTCAAATCATCTGGTCAATTTGTCGCTTTATTTCGCTAACTTTGAAATCAGCGGGTGAGTCCTGATTTCGGAGACGGTGAGTCCTGAATTCAAATCATCTGCTTAATTTGTCGCTTTATTTCGCTAACTTTGAAATCAGCGGGTGAGTCCTGATTTCGGAGACGGTGAGTCCTGAATTCAAATCATCTGCTTAATTTGTCGCTTTATTTCGCTAACTTTGAAATCAGCGGGTGAGTCCTGATTTCGGAGACGGTGAGTCCTGAATTCAAATCATCTGCTTAATTTGTCGCTTTATTTCGCTAACTTTGAAATCAGCGGGTGAGTCCTGATTTCGGAGACGGTGAGTCCTGAATTCAAATCATCTGGTTAATTTGTCGCTTTATTTCGCTAACTTTGAAATCAGCGGGTGAGTCCTGATTTCGGAGACGGTGAGTCCTGAATTCAAATCATCTGGTTAATTTGTCGCTTTATTTCGCTAACTTTGAAATCAGCGGGTGAGTCCTGATTTCGGAGACGGTGAGTCCTGAATTCAAATCATCTGGTTAATTTGTCGCTCTATTTCGCTAACTTTGAAATCAGCGGGTGAGTCCTGATTTCGGAGACGGTGAGTCCTGAATTCAAATCATCTGGTTAATTTGTCGCTCTATTTCGCTAACTTTGAAATCAGCGGGTGAGTCCTGATTTCGGAGACGGTGAGTCCTGAATTCAAATCATCTGGTTAATTTGTCGCTCTATTTCGCTAACTTTGAAATCAGCGGGTGAGTCCTGATTTCGGAGACGGTGAGTCCTGAATTCAAATCATCTGCTTAATTTGTCGCTTTATTTCGCTAACTTTGAAATCAGCGGGTGAGTCCTGATTTCGGAGACGGTGAGTCCTGAATTCAAATCATCTGCCTAATTTGTCGCTTTATTTCGCTAACTTTGAAATCAGCGGGTGAGTCCTGATTTCGGAGACGGTGAGTCCTGAATTCAAATCATCTGCCTAATTTGTCGCTTTATTTCGCTAACTTTGAAATCAGCGGGTGAGTCCTGATTTCGGAGACGGTGAGTCCTGAATTCAAATCATCTGCCTAATTTGTCGCTTTATTTCGCTAACTTTGAAATCAGCGGGTGAGTCCTGATTTCGGAGACGGTGAGTCCTGAATTCAAATCATCTGGTTAATTTGTCGCTTTATTTCGCTAACTTTGAAATCAGCGGGTGAGTCCTGATTTCGGAGACGGTGAGTCCTGAATTCAAATCATCTGGTTAATTTGTCGCTTTATTTCGCTAACTTTGAAATCAGCGGGTGAGTCCTGATTTCGGAGACGGTGAGTCCTGAATTCAAATCATCTGGTTAATTTGTCGCTTTATTTCGCTAACTTTGAAATCAGCGGGTGAGTCCTGATTTCGGAGACGGTGAGTCCTGAATTCAAATCATCTGCTTAATTTGTCGCTTTATTTCGCTAACTTTGAAATCAGCGGGTGAGTCCTGATTTCGGAGACGGTGAGTCCTGAATTCAAATCATCTGGTTAATTTGTCGCTTTATTTCGCTAACTTTGAAATCAGCGGGTGAGTCCTGATTTCGGAGACGGTGAGTCCTGAATTCAAATCATCTGGTTAATTTGTCGCTTTATTTCGCTAACTTTGAAATCAGCGGGTGAGTCCTGATTTCGGAGACGGTGAGTCCTGAATTCAAATCATCTGGTTAATTTGTCGCTTTATTTCGCTAACTTTGAAATCAGCGGGTGAGTCCTGATTTCGGAGACGGTGAGTCCTGAATTCAAATCATCTGGTTAATTTGTCGCTTTATTTCGCTAACTTTGAAATCAGCGGGTGAGTCCTGATTTCGGAGACGGTGAGTCCTGAATTCAAATCATCTGCTTAATTTGTCGCTTTATTTCGCTAACTTTGAAATCAGCGGGTGAGTCCTGATTTCGGAGACGGTGAGTCCTGAATTCAAATCATCTGGTTAATTTGTCGCTTTATTTCGCTAACTTTGAAATCAGCGGGTGAGTCCTGATTTCGGAGACGGTGAGTCCTGAATTCAAATCATCTGCTTAATTTGTCGCTTTATTTCGCTAACTTTGAAATCAGCGGGTGAGTCCTGATTTCGGAGACGGTGAGTCCTGAATTCAAATCATCTGGTTAATTTGTCGCTTTATTTCGCTAACTTTGAAATCAGCGGGTGAGTCCTGATTTCGGAGACGGTGAGTCCTGAATTCAAATCATCTGGTTAATTTGTCGCTTTATTTCGCTAACTTTGAAATCAGCGGGTGAGTCCTGATTTCGGAGACGGTGAGTCCTGAATTCAAATCATCTGGTTAATTTGTCGCTTTATTTCGCTAACTTTGAAATCAGCGGGTGAGTCCTGATTTCGGAGACGGTGAGTCCTGAATTCAAATCATCTGGTTAATTTGTCGCTTTATTTCGCTAACTTTGAAATCAGCGGGTGAGTCCTGATTTCGGAGACGGTGAGTCCTGAATTCAAATCATCTGGTTAATTTGTCGCTTTATTTCGCTAACTTTGAAATCAGCGGGTGAGTCCTGATTTCGGAGACGGTGAGTCCTGAATTCAAATCATCTGGTTAATTTGTCGCTTTATTTCGCTAACTTTGAAATCAGCGGGTGAGTCCTGATTTCGGAGACGGTGAGTCCTGAATTCAAATCATCTGGTTAATTTGTCGCTTTATTTCGCTAACTTTGAAATCAGCGGGTGAGTCCTGATTTCGGAGACGGTGAGTCCTGAATTCAAATCATCTGGTTAATTTGTCGCTTTATTTCGCTAACTTTGAAATCAGCGGGTGAGTCCTGATTTCGGAGACGGTGAGTCCTGAATTCAAATCATCTGCTTAATTTGTCGCTTTATTTCGCTAACTTTGAAATCAGCGGGTGAGTCCTGATTTCGGAGACGGTGAGTCCTGAATTCAAATCATCTGGTTAATTTGTCGCTTTATTTCGCTAACTTTGAAATCAGCGGGTGAGTCCTGATTTCGGAGACGGTGAGTCCTGAATTCAAATCATCTGGTTAATTTGTCGCTTTATTTCGCTAACTTTGAAATCAGCGGGTGAGTCCTGATTTCGGAGACGGTGAGTCCTGAATTCAAATCATCTGCTTAATTTGTCGCTTTATTTCGCTAACTTTGAAATCAGCGGGTGAGTCCTGATTTCGGAGACGGTGAGTCCTGAATTCAAATCATCTGCTTAATTTGTCGCTTTATTTCGCTAACTTTGAAATCAGCGGGTGAGTCCTGATTTCGGAGACGGTGAGTCCTGAATTCAAATCATCTGGTTAATTTGTCGCTTTATTTCGCTAACTTTGAAATCAGCGGGTGAGTCCTGATTTCGGAGACGGTGAGTCCTGAATTCAAATCATCTGGTTAATTTGTCGCTTTATTTCGCTAACTTTGAAATCAGCGGGTGAGTCCTGATTTCGGAGACGGTGAGTCCTGAATTCAAATCATCTGCTTAATTTGTCGCTTTATTTCGCTAACTTTGAAATCAGCGGGTGAGTCCTGATTTCGGAGACGGTGAGTCCTGAATTCAAATCATCTGCTTAATTTGTCGCTTTATTTCGCTAACTTTGAAATCAGCGGGTGAGTCCTGATTTCGGAGACGGTGAGTCCTGAATTCAAATCATCTGGTTAATTTGTCGCTTTATTTCGCTAACTTTGAAATCAGCGGGTGAGTCCTGATTTCGGAGACGGTGAGTCCTGAATTCAAATCATCTGGTTAATTTGTCGCTTTATTTCGCTAACTTTGAAATCAGCGGGTGAGTCCTGATTTTGGAGACGGTGAGTCCTGAATTCAAATCATCTGGTTAATTTGTCGCTCTATTTCGCTAACTTTGAAATCAGCGGGTGAGTCCTGGATTTCGGAGACGGTGAGTCCTGAATTCAAATCATCTGGTTAATTTGTCGCTCTATTTTGCTAACTTTGAAATCAGCGGGTGAGTCCTGATTTCGGAGACGGTGAGTCCTGAATTCAAATCATCTGGTTAATTTGTCGCTCTATTTCGCTAACTTTGAAATCAGCGGGTGAGTCCTGATTTCGGAGACGGTGAGTCCTGAATTCAAATCATCTGGTTAATTTGTCGCTCTATTTCGCTAACTTTGAAATCAGCGGGTGAGTCCTGATTTCGGAGACGGTGAGTCCTGAATTCAAATCATCTGCTTAATTTGTCGCTCTATTTCGCTAGGTTTGAAATCAGCGGGTGAGTCCTGATTTCGGAGACGGTGAGTCCTGAATTCAAATCATCTGCCTAATTTGTCGCTTTATTTCGCTAACTTTGAAATCAGCGGGTGAGTCCTGATTTCGGAGACGGTGAGTCCTGAATTCAAATCATCTGCCTAATTTGTCGCTTTATTTCGCTAACTTTGAAATCAGCGGGTGAGTCCTGATTTCGGAGACGGTGAGTCCTGAATTCAAATCATCTGCCTAATTTGTCGCTTATTTCGCTAACTTTGAAATCAGCGGGTGAGTCCTGATTTCGGAGACGGTGAGTCCTGAATTCAAAGCATCTGCCTAATTTGTCGCTTTATTTCGCTAACTTTGAAATCAGCGGGTGAGTCCTGATTTCGGAGACGGTGAGTCCTGAATTCAAATCATCTGGTTAATTTGTCGCTTTATTTCGCTAACTTTGAAATCAGCGGGTGAGTCCTGATTTCGGAGACGGTGAGTCCTGAATTCAAATCATCTGGTTAATTTGTCGCTTTATTTCGCTAACTTTGAAATCAGCGGGTGAGTCCTGATTTCGGAGACGGTGAGTCCTGAATTCAAATCATCTGGTTAATTTGTCGCTTTATTTCGCTAACTTTGAAATCAGCGGGTGAGTCCTGATTTCGGAGACGGTGAGTCCTGAATTCAAATCATCTGCTTAATTTGTCGCTTTATTTCGCTAACTTTGAAATCAGCGGGTGAGTCCTGATTTCGGAGACGGTGAGTCCTGAATTCAAATCATCTGGTTAATTTGTCGCTTTATTTCGCTAACTTTGAAATCAGCGGGTGAGTCCTGATTTCGGAGACGGTGAGTCCTGAATTCAAATCATCTGGTCAATTTGTCGCTTTATTTCGCTAACTTTGAAATCAGCGGGTGAGTCCTGATTTCGGAGACGGTGAGTCCTGAATTCAAATCATCTGGTCAATTTGTCGCTTTATTTCGCTAACTTTGAAATCAGCGGGTGAGTCCTGATTTCGGAGACGGTGAGTCCTGAATTCAAATCATCTGGTCAATTTGTCGCTTTTATTCGCTAACTTTGAAATCAGCGAGTGAGTCCTGATTTCGGAGACGGTGAGTCCTGAATTCAAATCATCTGCTTAATTTGTCGCTTTATTTCGCTAACTTTGAAATCAGCGGGTGAGTCCTGATTTCGGAGACGGTGAGTCCTGAATTCAAATCATCTGCTTAATTTGTCGCTTTATTTCGCTAACTTTGAAATCAGCGGGTGAGTCCTGATTTCGGAGACGGTGAGTCCTGAATTCAAATCATCTGCTTAATTTGTCGCTTTATTTCGCTAACTTTGAAATCAGCGGGTGAGTCCTGATTTCGGAGACGGTGAGTCCTGAATTCAAATCATCTGGTTAATTTGTCGCTTTATTTAGCTAACTTTGAAATCAGCGGGTGAGTCCTGATTTGGGAGACGGGAGTCCTGAATTCAAATCATCTGGTTAATTTGTCGCTTTATTTCGCTAACTTTGAAATCAGCGGGTGAGTCCTGATTTTGGAGACGGTGAGTCCTGAATTCAAATCATCTGGTTAATTTGTCGCTCTATTTCGCTAACTTTGAAATCAGCGGGTGAGTCCTGATTTCGGAGACGGTGAGTCCTGAATTCAAATCATCTGGTTAATTTGTCGCTCTATTTTGCTAACTTTGAAATCAGCGGGTGAGTCCTGATTTCGGAGACGGTGAGTCCTGAATTCAAATCATCTGGTTAATTTGTCGCTCTATTTCGCTAACTTTGAAATCAGCGGGTGAGTCCTGATTTCGGAGACGGTGTGTCCTGAATTCAAATCATCTGGTTAATTTGTCGCTCTATTTTCGCTAACTTTGAAATCAGCGGGTGAGTCCTGATTTCGGAGACGGTGAGTCCTGAATTCAAATCATCTGCTTAATTTGTCGCTCTATTTCGCTAACTTTGAAATCAGCGGGTGAGTCCTGATTTCGGAGACGGTGAGTCCTGAATTCAAATCATCTGCCTAATTTGTCGCTTTATTTCGCTAACTTTGAAATCAGCGGGTGAGTCCTGATTTCGGAGACGGTGAGTCCTGAATTCAAATCATCTGCCTAATTTGTCGCTTTATTTCGCTAACTTTGAAATCAGCGGGTGAGTCCTGATTTCGGAGACGGTGAGTCCTGAATTCAAATCATCTGCCTAATTTGTCGCTTTATTTCGCTAACTTTGAAATCAGCGGGTGAGTCCTGATTTCGGAGACGGTGAGTCCTGAATTCAAAGCATCTGCCTAATTTGTCGCTTTATTTCGCTAACTTTGAAATCAGCGGGTGAGTCCTGATTTCGGAGACGGTGAGTCCTGAATTCAAATCATCTGGTTAATTTGTCGCTTTATTTCGCTAACTTTGAAATCAGCGGGTGAGTCCTGATTTCGGAGACGGTGAGTCCTGAATTCAAATCATCTGGTTAATTTGTCGCTTTATTTCGCTAACTTTGAAATCAGCGGGTGAGTCCTGATTTCGGAGACGGTGAGTCCTGAATTCAAATCATCTGGTTAATTTGTCGCTTTATTTCGCTAACTTTGAAATCAGCGGGTGAGTCCTGATTTCGGAGACGGTGAGTCCTGAATTCAAATCATCTGCTTAATTTGTCGCTTTATTTCGCTAACTTTGAAATCAGCGGGTGAGTCCTGATTTCGGAGACGGTGAGTCCTGAATTCAAATCATCTGGTTAATTTGTCGCTTTATTTCGCTAACTTTGAAATCAGGGGTGAGTCCTGATTTCGGAGACGGTGAGTCCTGAATTCAAATCATCTGGTTAATTTGTCGCTTTATTTCGCTAACTTTGAAATCAGCGGGTGAGTCCTGATTTCGGAGACGGTGAGTCCTGAATTCAAATCATCTGGTTAATTTGTCGCTTTATTTCGCTAACTTTGAAATCAGCGGGTGAGTCCTGATTTCGGAGACGGTGAGTCCTGAATTCAAATCATCTGGTTAATTTGTCGCTTTATTTCGCTAACTTTGAAATCAGCGGGTGAGTCCTGATTTCGGAGACGGTGAGTCCTGAATTCAAATCATCTGCTTAATTTGTCGCTTTATTTCGCTAACTTTGAAATCAGCGGGTGAGTCCTGATTTCGGAGACGGTGAGTCCTGAATTCAAATCATCTGGTTAATTTGTCGCTTTATTTCGCTAACTTTGAAATCAGCGGGTGAGTCCTGATTTCGGAGACGGTGAGTCCTGAATTCAAATCATCTGCTTAATTTGTCGCTTTATTTCGCTAACTTTGAAATCAGCGGGTGAGTCCTGATTTCGGAGACGGTGAGTCCTGAATTCAAATCATCTGGTTAATTTGTCACTTTATTTCGCTAACTTTGAAATCAGCGGGTGAGTCCTGATTTCGGAGACGGTGAGTCCTGAATTCAAATCATCTGGTTAATTTGTCGCTTTATTTCGCTAACTTTGAAATCAGCGGGTGAGTCCTGATTTCGGAAACGGTGAGTCCTGAATTCAAATCATCTGGTTAATTTGTCGCTTTATTTCGCTAACTTTGAAATCAGCGGGTGAGTCCTGATTTCGGAGACGGTGAGTCCTGAATTCAAATCATCTGGTTAATTTGTCGCTTTATTTCGCTAACTTTGAAATCAGCGGGTGAGTCCTGATTTCGGAGACGGTGAGTCCTGAATTCAAATCATCTGGTTAATTTGTCGCTTTATTTCGCTAACTTTGAAATCAGCGGGTGAGTCCTGATTTCGGAGACGGTGAGTCCTGAATTCAAATCATCTGGTTAATTTGTCGCTTTATTTCGCTAACTTTGAAATCAGCGGGTGAGTCCTGATTTCGGAGACGGCGAGTCCTGAATTCAAATCATCTGGTTAATTTGTCGCTTTATTTCGCTAACTTTGAAATCAGCGGGTGAGTCCTGATTTCGGAGACGGTGAGTCCTGAATTCAAATCATCTGGTTAATTTGTCGCTTTATTTCGCTAACTTTGAAATCAGCGGGTGAGTCCTGATTTCGGAGACGGTGAGTCCTGAATTCAAATCATCTGCTTAATTTGTCGCTTTATTTCGCTAACTTTGAAATCAGAGGGTGAGTCCTGATTTCGGAGACGGTGAGTCCTGAATTCAAATCATCTGCTTAATTTGTCGCTTTATTTCGCTAACTTTGAAATCAGCGGGTGAGTCCTGATTTCGGAGACGGTGAGTCCTGAATTCAAATCATCTGCTTAATTTGTCGCTTTATTTTGCTAACTTTGAAATCAGCGGGTGAGTCCTGATTTCGGAGAAGGTGAGTCCTGAATTCAAATCATCTGGTTAATTTGTCGCTTTATTTCGCTAACTTTGAAATCAGCGGGTGAGTCCTGATTTCGGAGACGGTGAGTCCTGAATTCAAATCATCTGCTTAATTTGTCGCTTTATTTCGCTAACTTTGAAATCAGCGGGTGAGTCCTGATTTCGGAGACGGTGAGTCCTGAATTCAAATCATCTGCTTAATTTGTCGCTTTATTTCGCTAACTTTGAAATCAGCGGGTGAGTCCTGATGTCGGAGACGGTGAGTCCTGAATTCAAATCATCTGCTTAATTTGTCGCTTTATTTTGCTAACTTTGAAATCAGCGGGTGAGTCCTGATTTCGGAGACGGTGAGTCCTGAATTCAAATCATCTGCTTAATTTGTCGCTTTATTTCACTAACTTTGAAATCAGCGGGTGAGTCCTGATTTCGGAGACGGTGAGTCCTGAATTCAAATCATCTGGTTAATTTGTCGCTTTATTTCGCTAACTTTGAAATCAGCGGGTGAGTCCTGATTTCGGAGACGGTGAGTCCTGAATTCAAATCATCTGGTTAATTTGTCGCTTTATTTCGCTAACTTTGAAATCAGCGGGTGAGTCCTGATTTCGGAGACGGTGAGTCCTGAATTCAAATCATCTGGTTAATTTGTCGCTTTATTTCGCTAACTTTGAAATCAGCGGGTGAGTCCTGATTTCGGAGACGGTGAGTCCTGAATTCAAATCATCTGGTTAATTTGTCGCTTTATTTCGCTAACTTTGAAATCAGCGGGTGAGTCCTGATTTCGGAGACGGTGAGTCCTGAATTCAAATCATCTGGTTAATTTGTCGCTTTATTTCGCTAACTTTGAAATCAGCGGGTGAGTCCTGATTTCGGAGACGGTGAGTCCTGAATTCAAATCATCTGCTTAATTTGTCGCTTTATTTCGCTAACTTTGAAATCAGCGGGTGAGTCCTGATTTCGGAGACGGTGAGTCCTGAATTCAAATCATCTGCTTAATTTGTCGCTTTATTTCGCTAACTTTGAAATCAGCGGGTGAGTCCTGATTTCGGAGACGGTGAGTCCTGAATTCAAATCATCTGGTTAATTTGTCGCTTTATTTCGCTAACTTTGAAATCAGCGGTGAGTCCTGATTTCGGAGACGGTGAGTCCTGAATTCAAATCATCTGCCTACTTTGTCGCTTTATTTCGCTAACTTTGAAATCAGCGGGTGAGTCCTGATTTCGGAGACGGTGAGTCCTGAATTCAAATCATCTGCTTAATTTGTCGCTTTATTTCGCTAACTTTGAAATCAGCGGGTGAGTCCTGATTTCGGAGACGGTGAGTCCTGAATTCAAATCATCTGCTTAATTTGTCGCTTTATTTCGCTAACTTTGAAATCAGCGGGTGAGTCCTGATTTCGGAGACGGTGAGTCCTGAATTCAAATCATCTGGTTAATTTGTCGCTTTATTTCGCTAACTTTGAAATCAGCGGGTGAGTCCTGATTTCGGAGACGGTGAGTCCTGAATTCAAATCATCTGGTTAATTTGTCGCTTTATTTCGCTAACTTTGAAATCAGCGGGTGAGTCCTGATTTCGGAGACGGTGAGTCCTGAATTCAAATCATCTGGTTAATTTGTCGCTTTATTACGCTAACTTTGAAATCAGCGGGTGAGTCCTGATTTCGGAGACGGTGAGTCCTGAATTCAAATCATCTGGTCAATTTGTCGCTTTATTTCGCTAACTTTGAAATCAGCGGGTGAGTCCTGATTTCGGAGACGGTGAGTCCTGAATTCAAATCATCTGGTCAATTTGTCGCTTTATTTCGCTAACTTTGAAATCAGCGGGTGAGTCCTGAATTCAAATCATCTGGTCAATTTGTCGCTTTATTTCGCTAACTTTGAAATCAGCGGGTGAGTCCTGATTTCGGAGACGGTGAGTCCTGAATTCAAATCATCCGGTCAATTTGTCGCTTTATTTCGCTAACTTTGAAATCAGCGGGTGAGTCCTGATTTCGGAGACGGTGAGTCCTGAATTCAAATCATCTGGTCAATTTGTCGCTTTATTTCGCTAACTTTGAAATCAGCGGGTGAGTCCTGATTTCGGAGACGGTGAGTCCTGAATTCAAATCATCTGCTTAATTTGTCGCTTTATTTCGCTAACTTTGAAATCAGCGGGTGAGTCCTGATTTCGGAGACGGTGAGTCCTGAATTCAAATCATCTGCTTAATTTGTCACTTTATTTCGCTAACTTTGAAATCAGCGGGTGAGTCCTGATTTCGGAGACGGTGAGTCCTGAATTCAAATCATCTGCTTAATTTGTCGCTTTATTTCGCTAACTTTGAAATCAGCGGGTGAGTCCTGATTTCGGAGACGGTGAGTCCTGAATTCAAATCATCTGCTTAATTTGTCGCTTTATTTCGCTAACTTTGAAATCAGCGGGTGAGTCCTGATTTGGGAGACGGTGAGTCCTGAATTCAAATCATCTGGTTAATTTGTCGCTTTATTTCGCTAACTTTGAAATCAGCGGGTGAGTCCTGATTTTGGAGACGGTGAGTCCTGAATTCAAATCATCTGGTTAATTTGTCGCTCTATTTCGCTAACTTTGAAATCAGCGGGTGAGTCCTGATTTCGGAGACGGTGAGTCCTGAATTCAAATCATCTGGTTAATTTGTCGCTCTATTTTGCTAACTTTGAAATCAGCGGGTGAGTCCTGATTTCGGAGACGGTGAGTCCTGAATTCAAATCATCTGGTTAATTTGTCGCTCTATTTCGCTAACTTTGAAATCAGCGGGTGAGTCCTGATTTCGGAGACGGTGTGTCCTGAATTCAAATCATCTGGTTAATTTGTCGCTCTATTTCGCTAACTTTGAAATCAGCGGGTGAGTCCTGATTTCGGAGACGGTGAGTCCTGAATTCAAATCATCTGCTTAATTTGTCGCTCTATTTCGCTAACTTTGAAATCAGCGGGTGAGTCCTGATTTCGGAGACGGTGAGTCCTGAATTCAAATCATCTGCTTAATTTGTCGCTCTATTTCGCTAACTTTGAAATCAGCGGGTGAGTCCTGATTTCGGAGACGGTGAGTCCTGAATTCAAATCATCTGCTTAATTTGTCGCTTTATTTCGCTAACTTTGAAATCAGAGGGTGAGTCCTGATTTCGGAGACGGTGAGTCCTGAATTCAAATCATCTGCTTAATTTGTCGCTTTATTTCGCTAACTTTGAAATCAGCGGGTGAGTCCTGATTTCGGAGACGGTGAGTCCTGAATTCAAATCATCTGCTTAATTTGTCGCTTTATTTCGCTAACTTTGAAATCAGCGGGTGAGTCCTGATTTCGGAGACGGTGAGTCCTGAATTCAAATCATCTGCCTAATTTGTCGCTTTATTTCGCTAACTTTGAAATCAGCGGGTGAGTCCTGATTTCGGAGACGGTGAGTCCTGAATTCAAATCATCTGCCTAATTTGTCGCTTTATTTCGCTAACTTTGAAATCAGCGGTGAGTCCTGATTTCGGAGACGGTGAGTCCTGAATTCAAATCATCTGCCTAATTTGTCGCTTTATTTCGCTAACTTTGAAATCAGCGGGTGAGTCCTGATTTCGGAGACGGTGAGTCCTGAATTCAAATCATCTGCCTAATTTGTCGCTTTATTTCGCTAACTTTGAAATCAGCGGGTGAGTCCTGATTTCGGAGACGGTGAGTCCTGAATTCAAATCATCTGCCTAATTTGTCGCTTTATTTCGCTAACTTTGAAATCAGCGGGTGAGTCCTGATTTCGGAGACGGTGAGTCCTGAATTCAAATCATCTGCCTAATTTGTCGCTTTATTTCGCTAACTTTGAAATCAGCGGGTGAGTCCTGATTTCGGAGACGGTGAGTCCTGAATTCAAATCATCTGGTTAATTTGTCGCTTTATTTCGCTAACTTTGAAATCAGCGGGTGAGTCCTGATTTCGGAGACGGTGAGTCCTGAATTCAAATCATCTGGTTAATTTGTCGCTTTATTTCGCTAACTTTGAAATCAGCGGGTGAGTCCTGATTTCGGAGACGGTGAGTCCTGAATTCAAATCATCTGGTTAATTTGTCGCTTTATTTCGCTAACTTTGAAATCAGCGGGTGAGTCCTGATTTCGGAGACGGTGAGTCCTGAATTCAAATCATCTGCTTAATTTGTCGCTTTATTTCGCTAACTTTGAAATCAGCGGGTGAGTCCTGATTTCGGAGACGGTGAGTCCTGAATTCAAATCATCTGGTTAATTTGTCGCTTTATTTCGCTAACTTTGAAATCAGCGGGTGAGTCCTGATTTCGGAGACGGTGAGTCCTGAATTCAAATCATCTGCTTAATTTGTCGCTTTATTTCGCTAACTTTGAAATCAGCGGGTGAGTCCTGATTTCGGAGACGGTGAGTCCTGAATTCAAATCATCTGCTTAATTTGTCGCTTTATTTCGCTAACTTTGAAATCAGCGGGTGAGTCCTGATTTCGGAGACGGTGAGTCCTGAATTCAAATCATCTGGTTAATTTGTCGCTTTATTTCGCTAACTTTGAAATCAGCGGGTGAGTCCTGATTTCGGAGACGGTGAGTCCTGAATTCAAATCATCTGCTTAATTTGTCGCTTTATTTCGCTAACTTTGAAATCAGCGGGTGAGTCCTGATTTCGGAGACGGTGAGTCCTGAATTCAAATCATCTGCTTAATTTGTCGCTTTATTTCGCTAACTTTGAAATCAGCGGGTGAGTCCTGATTTCGGAGACGGTGAGTCCTGAATTCAAATCATCTGCTTAATTTGTCGCTTTATTTCGCTAACTTTGAAATCAGCGGGTGAGTCCTGATTTCGGAGACGGTGAGTCCTGAATTCAAATCATCTGGTCAATTTGTCGCTTTATTTCGCTAACTTTGAAATCAGCGGGTGAGTCCTGATTTCGGAGACGGTGAGTCCTGAATTCAAATCATCTGGTTAATTTGTCCCTTTATTTCGCTAACTTTGAAATCAGCGGGTGAGTCCTGATTTCGGAGACGGTGAGTCGTGAATTCAAATCATCTGGTTAATTTGTCGCTTTATTTCGCTAACTTTGAAATCAGCGGGTGAGTCCTGATTTCGGAGACGGTGAGTCGTGAATTCAAATCATCTGGTTAATTTGTCGCTTTATTTCGCTAACTTTGAAATCAGCGGGTGAGTCCTGATTTCGGAGACGGTGAGTCGTGAATTCAAATCATCTGGTCAATTTGTCGCTTTATTTCGCTAACTTTGAAATCAGCGGGTGAGTCCTGATTTCGGAGACGGTGAGTCCTGAATTCAAATCATCTGGTCAATTTGTCGCTTTATTTCGCTAACTTTGAAATCAGCGGGTGAGTCCTGATTTCGGAGACGGTGAGTCCTGAATTCGAATCATCTGGTCAATTTGTCGCTTTATTTCGCTAACTTTGAAATCAGCGGGTGAGTCCTGATTTCGGAGACGGTGAGTCCTGAATTCAAATCATCTGGTCAATTTGTCGCTTTATTTCGCTAACTTTGAAATCAGCGGGTGAGTCCTGAATTCAAATCATCTGGTCAATTTGTCGCTTTTATTCGCTAACTTTGAAATCAGCGGGTGAGTCCTGATTTCGGAGACGGTGAGTCCTGAATTCAAATCATCTGCCTAATTTGTCGCTTTATTTCGCTAACTTTGAAATCAGCGGGTGAGTCCTGATTTCGGAGACGGTGAGTCCTGAATTCAAATCATCTGCCTAATTTGTCGCTTTATTTCGCTAACTTTGAAATCAGCGGGTGAGTCCTGATTTCGGAGACGGTGAGTCCTGAATTCAAATCATCTGCCTAATTTGTCGCTTTATTTCGCTAACTTTGAAATCAGCGGGTGAGTCCTGATTTCGGAGACGGTGAGTCCTGAATTCAAATCATCTGGTTAATTTGTCGCTTTATTTTGCTAACTTTGAAATCAGCGGGTGAGTCCTGATTTCGGAGACGGTGAGTCCTGAATTCAAATCATCTGGTTAATTTGTCGCTTTATTTCGCTAACTTTGAAATCAGCGGGTGAGTCCTGATTTCGGAGACGGTGAGTCCTGAATTCAAATCATCTGCCTAATTTGTCGCTTTATTTCGCTAACTTTGAAATCAGCGGGTGAGTCCTGATTTCGGAGACGGTGAGTCCTGAATTCAAATCATCTGCCTAATTTGTCGCTTTATTTCGCTAACTTTGAAATCAGCGGGTGAGTCCTGATTTCGGAGACGGTGAGTCCTGAATTCAAATCATCTGCCTAATTTGTCGCTTTATTTCGCTAACTTTGAAATCAGCGGGTGAGTCCTGATTTCGGAGACGGTGAGTCCTGAATTCAAATCATCTGCCTAATTTGTCGCTTTATTTCGCTAACTTTGAAATCAGCGGGTGAGTCCTGAATTTCGGAGACGGTGAGTCCTGAATTCAAATCATCTGCCTAATTTGTCGCTTTATTTCGCTAACTTTGAAATCAGCGGTGAGTCCTGATTTCGGAGACGGTGAGTCCTGAATTCAAATCATCTGCCTAATTTGTCGCTTTATTTCGCTAACTTTGAAATCAGCGGGTGAGTCCTGATTTCGGAGATGGTGAGTCCTGAATTCAAATCATCTGCCTAATTTGTCGCTTTATTTCGCTAACTTTGAAATCAGCGGGTGAGTCCTGATTTCGGAGACGGTGAGTCCTGAATTCAAATCATCTGGTTAATTTGTCGCTTTATTTCGCTAACTTTGAAATCAGCGGGTGAGTCCTGATTTCGGAGACGGTGAGTCCTGAATTCAAATCATCTGCCTAATTTGTCGCTTTATTTCGCTAACTTTGAAATCAGCGGGTGAGTCCTGATTTCGGAGACGGTGAGTCCTGAATTCAAATCATCTGGTCAATTTGTCGCTTTATTTCGCTAACTTTGAAATCAGCGGGTGAGTCCTGATTTCGGAGACGGTGAGTCCTGAATTCAAATCATCTGCCTAATTTGTCGCTTTATTTTCGCTAACTTTGAAATCAGCGGGTGAGTCCTGATTTCGGAGACGGTGAGTCCTGAATTCAAATCATCTGCCTAATTTGTCGCTTTATTTCGCTAACTTTGAAATCAGCGGGTGAGTCCTGATTTCGGAGACGGTGAGTCCTGAATTCAAGTCATCTGGTTAATTTTCGCTTTATTTCGCTATCTTTGAAATCAGCAGGTGAGTCCTGATTTCGGAGATGGTGAGTCCTGAATTCAAATCATCTAATTAATTTGTCGCTTTATTTCGCTAACTTTGAAATCAGCAGGTGAGTCCTGATTTCGGAGATGGTGAGTCCTGAATTCAAATCATCTAATTAATTTGTCGCTTTATTTCGCTAACTTTGAAATCAGCAGGTGAGTCCTGAATTCAAATCATCTGGTCAATTTGTCGCTTTTATTCGCTAACTTTGAAATCAGCGGGTGAGTCCTGATTTCGGAGACGGTGAGTCCTGAATTCAAATCATCTGCCTAATTTGTCGCTTTATTTCGCTAACTTTGAAATCAGCGGGTGAGTCCTGATTTCGGAGACGGTGAGTCCTGAATTCAAATCATCTGCCTAATTTGTCGCTTTATTTCGCTAACTTTGAAATCAGCGGGTGAGTCCTGATTTCGGAGACGGTGAGTCCTGAATTCAAATCATCTGCCTAATTTGTCGCTTTATTTCGCTAACTTTGAAATCAGCGGGTGAGTCCTGATTTCGGAGACGGTGAGTCCTGAATTCAAATCATCTGGTTAATTTGTCGCTTTATTTTGCTAACTTTGAAATCAGCGGGTGAGTCCTGATTTCGGAGACGGTGAGTCCTGAATTCAAATCATCTGGTTAATTTGTCGCTTTATTTCGCTAACTTTGAAATCAGCGGGTGAGTCCTGATTTCGGAGACGGTGAGTCCTGAATTCAAATCATCTGCCTAATTTGTCGCTTTATTTCGCTAACTTTGAAATCAGCGGGTGAGTCCTGATTTCGGAGACGGTGAGTCCTGAATTCAAATCATCTGCCTAATTTGTCGCTTTATTTCGCTAACTTTGAAATCAGCGGGTGAGTCCTGATTTCGGAGACGGTGAGTCCTGAATTCAAATCATCTGCCTAATTTGTCGCTTTATTTCGCTAACTTTGAAATCAGCGGGTGAGTCCTGATTTCAGAGACGGTGAGTCCTGAATTCAAATCATCTGCCTAATTTGTCGCTTTATTTCGCTAACTTTGAAATCAGCGGGTGAGTCCTGATTTCGGAGACGGTGAGTCCTGAATTCAAATCATCTGCCTAATTTGTCGCTTTATTTCGCTAACTTTGAAATCAGCGGTGAGTCCTGATTTCGGAGACGGTGAGTCCTGAATTCAAATCATCTGCCTAATTTGTCGCTTTATTTCGCTAACTTTGAAATCAGCGGGTGAGTCCTGATTTCGGAGACGGTGAGTCCTGAATTCAAATCATCTGCCTAATTTGTCGCTTTATTTCGCTAACTTTGAAATCAGCGGGTGAGTCCTGATTTCGGAGACGGTGAGTCCTGAATTCAAATCATCTGGTTAATTTGTCGCTTTATTTCGCTAACTTTGAAATCAGCGGGTGAGTCCTGATTTCGGAGACGGTGAGTCCTGAATTCAAATCATCTGGTTAATTTGTCGCTTTATTTCGCTAACTTTGAAATCAGCGGGTGAGTCCTGATTTCGGAGACGGTGAGTCCTGAATTCAAATCATCTGGTTAATTTGTCGCTTTATTTCGCTAACTTTGAAATCAGCGGGTGAGTCCTGATTTCGGAGACGGTGAGTCCTGAATTCAAATCATCTGCTTAATTTGTCGCTTTATTTCGCTAACTTTGAAATCAGCGGGTGAGTCCTGATTTCGGAGACGGTGAGTCCTGAATTCAAATCATCTGCCTAATTTGTCGCTTTATTTCGCTAACTTTGAAATCAGCGGTGAGTCCTGATTTCGGAGACGGTGAGTCCTGAATTCAAATCATCTGGTTAATTTGTCGCTTTATTTCGCTAACTTTGAAATCAGCGGGTGAGTCCTGATTTCGGAGACGGTGAGTCCTGAATTCAAATCATCTGGTTAATTTGTCGCTTTATTTCGCTAACTTTGAAATCAGCGGGTGAGTCCTGATTTCGGAGACGGTGAGTCCTGAATTCAAATCATCTGGTTAATTTGTCGCTTTATTTCGCTAACTTTGAAATCAGCGGGTGAGTCCTGATTTCGGAGACGGTGAGTCCTGAATTCAAATCATCTGCTTAATTTGTCGCTTTATTTCGCTAACTTTGAAATCAGCGGGTGAGTCCTGATTTCGGAGACGGTGAGTCGTGAATTCAAATCATCTGGTTAATTTGTCGCTTTATTTCGCTAACTTTGAAATCAGCGGGTGAGTCCTGATTTCGGAGACGGTGAGTCGTGAATTCAAATCATCTGGTTAATTTGTCGCTTTATTTCGCTAACTTTGAAATCAGCGGGTGAGTCCTGATTTCGGAGACGGTGAGTCGTGAATTCAAATCATCTGGTCAATTTGTCGCTTTATTTCGCTAACTTTGAAATCAGCGGGTGAGTCCTGATTTCGGAGACGGTGAGTCCTGAATTCAAATCATCTGGTCAATTTGTCGCTTTATTTCGCTAACTTTGAAATCAGCGGGTGAGTCCTGATTTCGGAGACGGTGAGTCCTGAATTCAAATCATCTGGTTAATTTGTCGCTTTATTTCGCTAACTTTGAAATCAGCGGGTGAGTCCTGATTTCGGAGACGGTGAGTCCTGAATTCAAATCATCTGCCTAATTTGTCGCTTTATTTCGCTAACTTTGAAATCAGCGGGTGAGTCCTGATTTCGGAGACGGTGAGTCCTGAATTCAAATCATCTGCCTAATTTGTCGCTTTATTTCGCTAACTTTGAAATCAGCGGTGAGTCCTGATTTCGGAGACGGTTAGTCCTGAATTCAAATCATCTGCCTAATTTGTCGCTTTATTTCGCTCACTTTGAAATCAGCGGGTGAGTCCTGATTTCGGAGACGGTGAGTCCTGAATTCAAATCATCTGCCTAATTTGTCGCTTTATTTCGCTAACTTTGAAATCAGCGGGTGAGTCCTGATTTCGGAGACGGTGAGTCCTGAATTCAAATCATCTGCCTAATTTGTCGCTTTATTTCGCTAACTTTGAAATCAGCGGGTGAGTCCTGATTTCGGAGACGGTGAGTCCTGAATTCAAATCATCTGCCTAATTTGTCGCTTTATTTCGCTAACTTTGAAATCAGCGGGTGAGTCCTGATTTCGGAGATGGTGAGTCCTGAATTCAAAGCATCTGCCTAATTTGTCGCTTTATTTCGCTAACTTTGAAATCAGCGGGTGAGTCCTGATTTCGGAGACGGTGAGTCCTGAATTCAAATCATCTGCCTAATTTGTCGCTTTATTTCGCTAACTTTGAAATCAGCGGGTGAGTCCTGATTTCGGAGACGGTGAGTCCTGAATTCAAATCATCTGCCTAATTTGTCGCTTTATTTCGCTAACTTTGAAATCAGCGGGTGAGTCCTGATTTCGGAGACGGTGAATCCTGAATTCAAAGCATCTGCCTAATTTGTCGCTTTATTTCGCTAACTTTGAAATCAGCGGGTGAGTCCTGATTTCGGAGACGGTGAGTCCTGAATTCAAATCATCTGGTTAATTTGTCGCTTTATTTCGCTAACTTTGAAATCAGCGGGTGAGTCCTGATTTCGGAGACGGTGAGTCCTGAATTCAAATCATCTGCCTAATTTGTCACTTTATTTCGCTAACTTTGAAATCAGCGGTGAGTCCTGATTTCGGAGACGGTGAGTCATGAATTCAAATCATCTGCCTAATTTGTTGCTTTATTTCGCTAACTTTGAAATCAGCGGGTGAGTCCTGATTTCGGAGACGGTGAGTCCTGAATTCAAATCATCTGCCTAATTTGTCGCTTTATTTCGCTAACTTTGAAATCAGCGGGTGAGTCCTGATTTCGGAGACGGTGAGTCCTGAATTCAAATCATCTGCCTAATTTGTCGCTTTATTTCGCTAACTTTGAAATCAGCGGGTGAGTCCTGATTTCGGAGACGGTGAGTCCTGAATTCAAATCATCTGCCTAATTTGTCGCTTTATTTCGCTAACTTTGAAATCAGCGGGTGAGTCCTGATTTCGGAGACGGTGAGTCCTGAATTCAAATCATCTGGTTAATTTGTCGCTTTATTTTGCTAACTTTGAAATCAGCGGGTGAGTCCTGATTTCGGAGACGGTGAGTCCTGAATTCAAATCATCTGGTTAATTTGTCGCTTTATTTCGCTAACTTTGAAATCAGCGGGTGAGTCCTGATTTCGGAGACGGTGAGTCCTGAATTCAAATCATCTGCTTAATTTGTCGCTCTATTTCGCTAACTTTGAAATCAGCGGGTGAGTCCTGATTTCGGAGACGGTGAGTCCTGAATTCAAATCATCTGCTTAATTTGTCGCTCTATTTCGCTAACTTTGAAATCAGCGGGTGAGTCCTGATTTCGGAGAAGGTGAGTCCTGAATTCAAATCATCTGCTTAATTTGTCGCTTTATTTCGCTAACTTTGAAATCAGAGGGTGAGTCCTGATTTCGAAGACGGTGAGTCCTGAATTCAAATCATCTGCTTAATTTGTCGCTTTATTTCGCTAACTTTGAAATCAGCGGGTGAGTCCTGATTTCGGAGACGGTGAGTCCTGAATTCAAATCATCTGCTTAATTTGTCGCTTTATTTCGCTAACTTTGAAATCAGCGGGTGAGTCCTGATTTCGGAGACGGTGAGTCCTGAATTCAAATCATCTGCCTAATTTGTCGCTTTATTTCGCTAACTTTGAAATCAGCGGGTGAGTCCTGATTTCGGAGACGGTGAGTCCTGAATTCAAATCATCTGCCTAATTTGTCGCTTTATTTCGCTAACTTTGAAATCAGCGGTGAGTCCTGATTTCGGAGACGGTGAGTCCTGAATTCAAATCATCTGCCTAATTTGTCGCTTTATTTCGCTAACTTTG
Organism: Calotriton arnoldi; assembly: GCA_963921515.1. NCBI lineage: Eukaryota > Metazoa > Chordata > Amphibia > Caudata > Salamandridae > Calotriton > Calotriton arnoldi. The sequence goes on along the minus strand of CAWUFW010013136.1, from coordinate 413,302 downwards.
AAATCAGCGGGTGAGTCCTGATTTCGGAGACGGTGAGTCCTGAATTCAAATCATCTGCCTAATTTGTCGCTTTATTTCGCTAACTTTGAAATCAGCGGGTGAGTCCTGATTTCGGAGACGGTGAGTCCTGAATTCAAATCATCTGCCTAATTTGTCGCTTTATTTCGCTAACTTTGAAATCAGCGGTGAGTCCTGATTTCGGAGACGGTGAGTCCTGAATTCAAATCATCTGCCTAATTTGTCGCTTTATTTCGCTAACTTTGAAATCAGCGGGTGAGTCCTGATTTCGGAGACGGTGAGTCCTGAATTCAAATCATCTGCCTAATTTGTCGCTTTATTTCGCTAACTTTGAAATCAGCGGGTGAGTCCTGATTTCGGAGACGGTGAGTCCTGAATTCAAATCATCTGGTTAATTTGTCGCTTTATTTCGCTAACTTTGAAATCAGCGGGTGAGTCCTGATTTCGGAGACGGTGAGTCCTGAATTCAAATCATCTGGTTAATTTGTCGCTTTATTTCGCTAACTTTGAAATCAGCGGGTGAGTCCTGATTTCGGAGACGGTGAGTCCTGAATTCAAATCATCTGGTTAATTTGTCGCTTTATTTCGCTAACTTTGAAATCAGCGGGTGAGTCCTGATTTCGGAGACCGTGAGTCCTGAATTCAAATCATCTGCTTAATTTGTCGCTTTATTTCGCTAACTTTGAAATCAGCGGGTGAGTCCTGATTTCGGAGACGGTGAGTCCTGAATTCAAATCATCTGGTTAATTTGTCGCTTTATTTCGCTAACTTTGAAATCAGCGGGTGAGTCCTGATTTCGGAGACGGTGAGTCCTGAATTCAAATCATCTGCTTAATTTGTCGCTTTATTTCGCTAACTTTGAAATCAGCGGGTGAGTCCTGATTTCGGAGACGGTGAGTCCTGAATTCAAATCATCTGCTTAATTTGTCGCTTTATTTCGCTAACTTTGAAATCAGCGGGTGAGTCCTGATTTCGGAGACGGTGAGTCCTGAATTCAAATCATCTGGTTAATTTGTCGCTTTATTTCGCTAACTTTGAAATCAGCGGGTGAGTCCTGATTTCGGAGACGGTGAGTCCTGAATTCAAATCATCTGCTTAATTTGTCGCTTTATTTCGCTAACTTTGAAATCAGCGGGTGAGTCCTGATTTCGGAGACGGTGAGTCCTGAATTCAAATCATCTGGTTAATTTGTCCCTTTATTTCGCTAACTTTGAAATCAGCGGGTGAGTCCTGATTTCGGAGACGGTGAGTCGTGAATTCAAATCATCTGGTTAATTTGTCGCTTTATTTCGCTAACTTTGAAATCAGCGGGTGAGTCCTGATTTCGGAGACGGTGAGTAGTGAATTCAAATCATCTGGTTAATTTGTCGCTTTATTTCGCTAACTTTGAAATCAGCGGGTGAGTCCTGATTTCGGAGACGGTGAGTCGTGAATTCAAATCATCTGGTCAATTTGTCGCTTTATTTCGCTAACTTTGAAATCAGCGGGTGAGTCCTGATTTCGGAGACGGTGAGTCCTGAATTCAAATCATCTGGTCAATTTGTCGCTTTATTTCGCTAACTTTGAAATCAGCGGGTGAGTCCTGAATTCAAATCATCTGGTCAATTTGTCGCTTTATTTCGCTAACTTTGAAATCAGCGGGTGAGTCCTGATTTCGGAGACGGTGAGTCCTGAATTCAAATCATCTGCTTAATTTGTCGCTTTATTTCGCTAACTTTGAAATCAGCGGGTGAGTCCTGATTTTGGAGACGGTGAGTCCTGAATTCAAATCATCTGGTTAATTTGTCGCTTTATTTCGCTAACTTTGAAATCAGCGGGTGAGTCCTGATTTCGGAGACGGTGAGACCTGAATTCAAATCATCTGGTTAATTTGTCGCTTTATTTCGCTAACTTTGAAATCAGCGGGTGAGTCCTGATTTCGGAGACGGTGAGTCCTGAATTCAAATCATCTGCTTAATTTGTCGCTTTATTTCGCTAACTTTGAAATCAGCGGGTGAGTCCTGATTTCGGAGACGGTGAGTCCTGAATTCAAATGATCTGCCTAATTTGTCGCTTTATTTCGCTAACTTTGAAATCAGCGGGTGAGTCCTGATTTCGGAGACGGTGAGTCCTGAATTCAAATCATCTGCCTAATTTGTCGCTTTATTTCGCTAACTTTGAAATCAGCGGGTGAGTCCTGATTTCGGAGACGGTGAGTCCTGAATTCAAATCATCTGCCTAATTTGTCGCTTTATTTCGCTAACTTTGAAATCAGCGGTGAGTCCTGATTTCGGAGACGGTGAGTCCTGAATTCAAATCATCTGCCTAATTTGTCGCTTTATTTCGCTAACTTTGAAATCAGCGGGTGAGTCCTGATTTGGGAGACGGAGAGTCCTGAATTCAAATCATCTGCCTAATTTGTCGCTTTATTTCGCTAACTTTGAAATCAGCTGGTGAGTCCTGATTTCGGAGACGGTGAGTCCTGAATTCAAATCATCTGCCTAATTTGTCGCTTTATTTCGCTAACTTTGAAATCAGCGGGTGAGTCCTGATTTCGGAGACGGTGAGTCCTGAATTCAAATCATCTGCCTAATTTGTCGCTTTATTTCGCTAACTTTGAAATCAGCGGGTGAGTCCTGATTTCGGAGACGGTGAGTCCTGAATTCAAATCATCTGCCTAATTTGTCGCTTTATTTCGCTAACTTTGAAATCAGCGGGTGAGTCCTGATTTCGGAGACGGTGAGTCCTGAATTCAAATCATCTGGTTAATTTGTCGCTTTATTTCGCTAACTTTGAAATCAGCGGGTGAGTCCTGATTTCGGAGACGGTGAGTCCTGAATTCAAATCATCTGGTTAATTTGTCGCTTTATTTCGCTAACTTTGAAATCAGCGGGTGAGTCCTGATTTCGGAGACGGTGAGTCCTGAATTCAAATCATCTGCTTAATTTGTCGCTTTATTTCGCTAACTTTGAAATCAGCGGCTGAGTCCTGATTTCGGAGACGGTGAGTCCTGAATTCAAATCATCTGCTTAATTTGTCGCTTTATTTCGCTAACTTTGAAATCAGCGGGTGAGTCCTGATTTCGGAGACGGTGAGTCCTGAATTCAAATCATCTGGTTAATTTGTCGCTTTATTTCGCTAACTTTGAAATCAGGGGGTGAGTCCTGATTTCGGAGACGGTGAGTCCTGAATTCAAATCATCTGGTTAATTTGTCGCTTTATTTCGCTAACTTTGAAATCAGCGGGTGAGTCCTGATTTCGGAGACGGTGAGTCCTGAATTCAAATCATCTGGTTAATTTGTCGCTTTATTTTGCTAACTTTGAAATCAGCGGGTGAGTCCTGATTTCGGAGACGGTGAGTCCTGAATTCAAATCATCTGGTTAATTTGTCGCTTTATTTCGCTAACTTTGAAATCAGCGGGTGAGTCCTGATTTCGGAGACGGTGAGTCCTGAATTCAAATCATCTGGTCAATTTGTCGCTTTATTTCGCTAACTTTGAAATCAGCGGGTGAGTCCTGAATTCAAATCATCTGGTCAATTTGTCGCTTTTATTCGCTAACTTTGAAATCAGCGGGTGAGTCCTGATTTCGGAGACGGTGAGTCCTGAATTCAAATCATCTGCTTAATTTGTCGCTTTATTTCGCTAACTTTGAAATCAGCGGGTGAGTCCTGATTTCGGAGACGGTGAGTCCTGAATTCAAATCATCTGGTTAATTTGTCGCTTTATTTCGCTAACTTTGAAATCAGCGGGTGAGTCCTGATTTTGGAGACGGTGAGTCCTGAATTCAAATCATCTGCCTAATTTGTCGCTTTATTTCGCTAACTTTGAAATCAGCGGGTGAGTCCTGATTTCGGAGACGGTGAGTCCTGAATTCAAATCATCTGCCTAATTTGTCACTTTATTTCGCTAACTTTGAAATCAGCGGTGAGTCCTGATTTCGGAGACGGTGAGTCCTGAATTCAAATCATCTGCCTAATTTGTCGCTTTATTTCGCTAACTTTGAAATCAGCGGGTGAGTCCTGATTTCGGAGACGGTGAGTCCTGAATTCAAATCATCTGCCTAATTTGTCGCTTTATTTCGCTAACTTTGAAATCAGCGGGTGAGTCCTGATTTCGGAGACGGTGAGTCCTGAATTCAAATCATCTGCCTAATTTGTCGCTTTATTTCGCTAACTTTGAAATCAGCGGGTGAGTCCTGATTTCGGAGACGGTGAGTCCTGAATTCAAATCATCTGGTTAATTTGTCGCTTTATTTCGCTAACTTTGAAATCAGCGGGTGAGTCCTGATTTCGGAGACGGTGAGTCCTGAATTCAAATCATCTGGTTAATTTGTCTCTTTATTTCGCTAACTTTGAAATCAGCGGGTGAGTCCTGATTTCGGAAACGGTGAGTCCTGAATTCAAATCATCTGGTTAATTTGTCGCTTTATTTCGCTAACTTTGAAATCAGCGGGTGAGTCCTGATTTCGGAGACGGTGAGTCCTGAATTCAAATCATCTGGTTAATTTGTCGCTTTATTTCGCTAACTTTGAAATCAGCGGGTGAGTCCTGATTTCGGAGACGGTGAGTCCTGAATTCAAATCATCTGGTTAATTTGTCGCTTTATTTCGCTAACTTTGAAATCAGCGGGTGAGTCCTGATTTCGGAGACGGTGAGTCCTGAATTCAAATCATCTGCTTAATTTGTCGCTTTATTTCGCTAACTTTGAAATCAGCGGGTGAGTCCTGATTTCGGAGACGGTGAGTCCTGAATTCAAATCATCTGGTTAATTTGTCTCTTTATTTCGCTAACTTTGAAATCAGCGGGTGAGTCCTGATTTCGGAGACGGTGAGTCCTGAATTCAAATCATCTGGTTAATTTGTCGCTTTATTTCGCTAACTTTGAAATCAGCGGGTGAGTCCTGATTTCGGAGACGGTGAGTCCTGAATTCAAATCATCTGGTTAATTTGTCGCTTTATTTCGCTAACTTTGAAATCAGCGGGTGAGTCCTGATTTCGGAGACGGTGAGTCCTGAATTCAAATCATCTGGTTAATTTGTCGCTTTATTTCGCTAACTTTGAAATCAGCGGGTGAGTCCTGATTTCGGAGACGGTGAGTCCTGAATTCAAATAATCTGGTTAATTTGTCGCTTTATTTCGCTAACTTTGAAATCAGCGGGTGAGTCCTGATTTCGGAGACGGTGAGTCCTGAATTCAAATCATCTGCTTAATTTGTCGCTCTATTTCGCTAACTTTGAAATCAGCGGGTGAGTCCTGATTTCGGAGACGGTGAGTCCTGAATTCAAATCATCTGCTTAATTTGTCGCTCTATTTCGCTAACTTTGAAATCAGCGGGTGAGTCCTGATTTCGGAGACAGTGAGTCCTGAATTCAAATCATCTGCTTAATTTGTCGCTCTATTTCGCTAACTTTGAAATCAGCGGGTGAGTCCTGATTTCGGAGATGGTGAGTCCTGAATTCAAATCATCTGGTTAATGGGCACGTTGCACCAGTCCAAACGACTTTTATTGATGATAGGTTTAAAGACAACCTTTATTGAAAGCTATCCTATCTCTCCACCACCTGTAGAAGTTTTTGCTAAGTCCCCATAACTCAGTTGGTGGTCTCGGTCTATTTTTAAGTACTGCAGAGTATTACAGGGAGAGGGAATTTTGGGCACGTCATTGGGAACAAGGATGGCTAAGAACTGGATGTGCAAGTCTCACTAAGATGAGTAAGTTCATTTCCTCTTACCTCCAGACCACCTTCTCCACACTTATGATTATATTTTAAAGTGCTGAATGGGGGAAGCAGATACTAGATACACAGATTTATCAAGGTCTTGTGTCACCCTTGCGCCATGCGAGGCAACGCACCTCCTAGAATGAGATTTGCCATGCCATGCAGAGGCGCCCTGCGCAGCTTGGTAAATCTAGTGTAATGCGGGACAGGGCAAGTCGCTGCCTTGCCTTACAATGGAGGGCGTTACATGGGTGGAGTGTGGGTGTTCCCGTGCATTCACCCATGTATTCTGACGCATTCCCAGATTTACCAATACTGGTAGACCTGGGAATGCGCCAGAATTGTACGCCTTCCTGATAGAGGTGCAACAAGGAGAAATATATTTCTCTCTCCTAGTTGTTTCAGCACACTTAGAAAGAGGAAAATGCCTCCAAGGATTCTTTTCATGCAGGAAGCTGTCCCTTCCTACACAAAAACAATCCAGCTTGTTACACAGGCACCCTTGCACCACAATGCAAGGGTGCCTGCGTTGGTGCTAGACTGCACTGAGTGCACCAGCGCAAGGAGAGGACATGAATGCACCATATCTTGATAGATGTGGCACATTCCTGCCCTCTCCCTGCCACATAACGCAGCACAGCAAGTTGCCTTGCTGCCCTGTGTTGCAACATAAAATGAAATTAAATGAAAGTGGACTTATATAGCGCTAACTTAGCCCAAGGGCGTCAAGGCGCTGTTACGGAGCGAGACAAACGGGTGTAGACCGGGTAGAGATGCTCAGGATAAGCTCTGTGTGAAGAGCCAGGTCTTCAATGCTTTCCGGAAGAGAGAGTGTGACGCCTGACCAGAAAGCTCTTCCGGAAGAGAATTCCACAGTTTAGCAGCAGTGGTGGAAAAAGCTCTGCCTCCCCATTTGGCCTTTTTGAACCTCGGAATTATCGACAGATTCTTATCTGAGGATCGGAGCTGTCTGGTGGGGACATAGCGATGGAGGAGAACCTTGATCCCCTCAGGGCCGGAATCATAGTAGGCATTATGAGTCATACATAATGTTTTGAAAAGAATCCTATGGTCCAGGGGAAGCCAGTGCAGAGATCTGATTGTTGTAGTGACTGAGTGGTACTTAGGCAGGTCAGTTACCAGCCTAGCAGCAGCGTTCTGCACCAGCTGCAGACGTTTAATCAATCCTTTGTTAATGCCCAGATAAAGGGCATTGCAATAGTCCAATCTGGACATTACCAAGGCGATGACAGCCTGCTTGCGTGAATCAAAGGAGAGGAATTGAATGATTTTTCTTAGGATTCTGATAATCCCAAAACAAGTGGAAACTGTCCTGCTAACCTGCCGATTTAGTGATAGTGAATTGTCCACTATAACCCCTAGATTTTTACCGTGGGCGACTGGGCAGGGACAAACTCCGAGTGAATCTGGCCACCATTCGTTAGACCAAATGTCCAGAGAATTGCCAAAAATAATCTGAGCCCCAATTTTAATTGAAGATGTTCTTTAAAAGAGCAGAGCCGACATGAATCAGAGGTGTGGCGCAGCAGCCAGAGCGGCTGACTCTGGGGCACGGGGCTCATGGTTCGATCCCCGGCAGCAGTTCAGCTCAGCACCATGTGACTCTGGGCAATAGCTAACTTAATCTCCCCGATGGCCCCCAGAGCCTTGAAACCTTAAGGGGTAATATGTTTGCACTTTACAAATATGGATTATTATTTAATCTCTCTCCTAAAGTAGAAATCCAAAACATAGCATGATTAATCCACAGCTACTTTGAAACAAGTTTAAAGTTACATGACTGAAATGCTTCTTCGCTGGTGGCTAGAGATTCATACTGATCATATAGAAATGAACTAAATCCCTGTGGGCTAATTTAGAGAAACATTACCTCTCTGCTACATCAGACAGTACTTGGCTACAGGAATGTTAAGGGTCCACCCTATCTTCTACATGAAAAGTGCCTAAGAACAGTGAAACTAGAACGTAGTATGTGACCTACCACATGGCAATGGTCATAAATTGATCAGGACACATATCAGAAGTAAGTCTGGGTTCACCATGTACAGCTTCTGCTGTTTGTGTAGTAGTACTAGTTTTCCAGTGAAGACAATAATACTGGAGCAGATGAGGGCAATTCGAAATCTGCTAGCCAGTGGCAAGACAATCCTCAGAGTTCAATGTCAGACACTGTGATTTACTGCAGCATTAAAACACTTGGCGTAGAATCCAAGGGAAGCAGAGGAAGAGAAAAGGTGTTAAACTGTTTTCATCAATTGGTGCCTCAAATAAATACTGTGCAGCATAATAGGATTGTAATGGCACCGAATGGGATGAGTAAGTCAATGGCCTCAGCCCTACCAGCACCTGTCCAGAATACGCAGAATACAAGGCTATAGTGGAACTATGCCTTCAGCTCCAGTTCTACAACCTCAGGCGCAGAATACCACACCAGCATTTAAACAGAATTTACGTAATTTTTACATTTTAATGAAATACAGTTGAGCCCCAGATAAGACAATCAGTGATTAGTGATTTATTTCCAAGTCTGCGGCTACCCCGGGAGTTCCGCAAAGATTGAGTCATGTGCCTGACTCGAAATGATGACGGTGCTGAGGACTGTGTGCTTGGTGCAGTTCTAGATGTAGACCAGAATGGCCAATTTATAGGAGGAGAAGTAACTGGCCATCCCGCATCATTTCTGGTTGATACTGATGCCCTCTATCTTACTCCTGTCAGGCTGTAGGCATGTCTCACAGAAGAGAGCATACCTCTAGATTTAAGGCAGATAGTAAAAAGAAAGGTTTGGAATTTTACTGTAAAAGATGCTAGCATAATTAAAAGTGAAAATGACAGTGAAACCAGATTGTGTTTCCACGCATTCCACATTGGCTTTCTTGAAAAGCTGAGGAAAGGATTACGCGGAAAGGTAATGCGAAATGGAGGGTAGTTCAAGACATTTGAAAAATGAATGAGAGTAGCTCCATGTTGTCCTGTGGTACCGAATCCAGCAGTGGCTCTGTGATGGGTCACGGGTTAAACGTGTTAGTGTCTCGTTCATTAGAGACACTATTAGCCGGCACAAAAACCCAGCAAATGTCCAATTCGAGATTGACAAAATGTGAACTGGCGATACTGGCAGCACCGAATATATCAATAAAGAGATGTAACATATTGAACCCTGCAACTTTTACCACTTCCAAGCAATATAAAAATAATGGGACGATATATAGGATGTGGATGAACACGATTGTGTAGATTTGATGAAATTATGCACCAGACCAAGAGCTGACATTCAGGATGTGCCACTCGATTTGGTTCTATTTGTGGATGGAGCATGCTTGAAAGACTTCCAGGGCAAATTATACGCAGCGTATGCAGTTTGCACATTGACATACAATGTTGAGGCATCATACTTGTGCAATGTAACCTTGGCATAAGTAGCTGAATTGATTGTCATTATAACAGCTTGCTACGTAGCCAATGAATTGAGTGTTACAATCTAAACTGATACTCAATATTGTTTTGTTGTTTTCACAGCTTCGGTTAGTTGTGGTCAAAACGTGGTTTCATGACCTCAGCTTGCACCCCAATTCGCAACTTTTTGACTGGTTATCTGCTTTGAAATTCCCATTGAGAATTGCAGTGGTTAAATATGTAGCACATGGGCATAGTGGTGACATGGTAACTTTGGACAATAATTTTGCTGACAGAGTTCCACAACTGTTTTTTTCAATGTCCATGTAGACAAATGAGCAATCAGACAACAAAGTTGAACATGTTTTTACTTGTATGGCAATCCACACATTGGAGGAGCTAACAAATGTACAAAATGAAATGTCAGATGAGGAAAAGAAAAAGTGGCAAAATGCAGGATATAAGCAAGATCAAGCTGAGCTGTGGAAATGTGATAATTAGAGGTAGGTCTTGTCAAATTAATTGCTATCGCAAAAGGTGAGGCTTTTCATGGACATACTCACGTGGAACATGATGGGATGGTGAGAGATTTTGAAACTCATTTGTTTAATGATCATATCAGAATAGTTGAAGAAGGTTTCTGTCAGAGATGTATAATGTGTCAGCAAAATAATGTGGGAAAGAAAGTTGTCAAAATAAGTTTTTTTTTTCTTTTTTTTTTTTTATCCTCATTCACCTCAGACCATTAGTGAACATACCAACCGCCTGTACCATTACTCAATAATGAAGAGACGTAGGCATTGGATGGGGACCAGGAGGAAGCGCCCCGCCTACCAGTACTGCAGCATACTAGGATGACACTAACCACAAAGTGAAGGGGTGGTCACTCTCCCAATCGGTCCATAAGACCCTGGCGACTGTTGATGTTGGCAACGGGTGTGAGAAGTTGACCTGGTATATGCTGTCCACTAATTAAAGTGGGCAACTTGCACCAGTCCAAACGACCCTTATGATGTCTGAGGTCAAAGATAACCTTTAGAAAGCTATCCTAGTGGTAGCTGTGGAGAGCAGCCTTCAGGCTTAATCTTGAAGGAATGTAAAGCAGCTTGTTTTACCAGAATATCACCTCCTGAATGACTAAATGAAAGGAGAACCACACAAGTGTTATGTAAAAATATGTATTTACTACTAAAACACTCTCTACTAACCTCTACACGAGATTAGAACACAAAGCACACAATACTTAATCAATAGAACATAAGTAAGTAGCAAAATGTACAATGGGCTCCAGGGGGAGATCGAACCATATACTCAAAAAATGGTATAACAACAACGACTTCAATAGACACAGTGCCTAGAGCACGTAGAATCGCTGGGACCCCAAGGAACCACCTAAGGCAGTGACACAGGGCGCCCACGGAGGACGGGTGAAGTGAGGAAACACGACCTCGTGCTCCGTGCAACTCTATGGGAAAGTCGCGGTTGGAAAATTACAGTTTAAGGACACTTCTAGGAGGACTTCAAGCAAACCCTTTGGAACATAAGAGGTTCTAAGGCCAGCACCCTTGTGAGTACCGAGGTACCCGTGTTACCTATCCCAGAGAAGCCGGGTGCATAGGGGTCAAGTGGTGTCGGAAACCTCTGTCGTTTTCAATGGAGAGCTGCAAGAAAGTACTGCTGCCAGGAAGGCGAAGAGTGTCCGGTGGAATCCAAGCCTGGATCCGAGGTGAGAAGAACCTGAAACAGGGGGGAAAGATTCTGGGTCACTTCAGGTTACCAGGGGCCCGGTAGTCGAATGCCCACCGATGTCGGGTGCTTCAGGTGAAGAGAAAGGATGTTTGTCTCTGCAGCCATGGGGACCAGGAGACGTCGGCGATGACCAGGGTCCGGAGGTGTGCTGTCCCACGAAGGAAGTCGAGAGCTGAGGGGTCTGTGTCCAGCTGGAGCACCAACAAGCCTTGGCAGCGGCAACCCACGCAGGCAGAGGAAACAGGTTACGGTGTGGACCAGCAAGGTCCAGGGTACTCTCCAAGCAATAGAGAGTCAGGGCACGTCTGGAGCAACCAGGGAAGCCCAAGAACAACTGAGATGACCCTCGCCAGGACCCACAGGCCAACGGACCAGGGATCGCGAGGAGACCTCGAGCGAATTTACAAAGCACCAGCCCACAGAGCACTCGTGGAGTGGAGGCCGGATATCTTCGGTACAAATGGTGCTCGGAGTCAGGACTACACGTAGTCCAATGCACAAGCTCAGGGATCGCCAACAAGCATATGCACTTGCAAATAGACGCGGTGCACAGGGGTACGGGTTGCACGGCCCCCACGAGGGATACTGGTCTCAGTATATGGTACACCATGTACCCAGGGCATAGGTACCCCAGAGGCCTCCCATGGGCTGAAGCATGTATTATGCCACCCCTGAGAGGCCATTCAAATTTACACGACAAGCCTGCTACTGCAGACTGTGTAAGCTGGTGCTTGCACCACATACATGAGATATAGGTTCACTATATCTATCTAAATCACTACACTTAAATACCTATCAGTCAGCCCTATGGCAGGCCTTAACAATCCTGAAGGCAGGGTGCTGGGTTTTACATGAGAGGGTGCCCCTGCATGACCAGAGCCCCTCTGCAGCCTTCGGACACCATTCTCCGGGGTTGTCTGTGATGCAGCCAGACATGTATGTTTAAATGCATTATAATCTCGCGGTAAATGCTAACTTTAAAACGGCTGCTTAGAAACATGTCGTGTTTGGTGTCAAACACCTTGGAATCATACTTCCACACCAGTAACTGGTGTAGCAGGTATGATTCCACCCTTGTAGAACTACTACTATGGGTCACCGGTCTACCCGGTACCAGCTTTCACGACCTGGGCAGCACAAGATGGATGCTGCCAGCCACAGACACGAGTCTGCCCTCCTGCTGCTGAGCCAAGCTCGAGCAGAGGAAGGCCTGACAATAGGTTTCCTGTCACAGGGAGGTGTGACCACTTCCCAGACAGGGTTTAGTGTATTGGGGCTGGGTGGGTGCACTCTTAGAGTGCCAGAAAGTCTGCGCTGGGGGCACATTTGGTGTCCCCATGCATAGTCCAGCTCAAACCAGTTCTGGGAGCCATTGGTTCCTGCTCTGGCGCGAAACTGGACAAAGGACATGGGTGTAGCCACCCCTCTGTCCTGTCCCTCCCCTAGGAGGGTCCCCAGAGTCAGTCCAACCCCCTCCCTGGGTATAAAGTGGGAAACCTGATCACAGGACTTTAGATTATACCTGGACAAGACTCTGCAAAGAAACCAAGTACTTCGACAGTCTACACTTCGCTGGACGACAGAAGAATCTCACTTGGAGTAAAGGAGTTACTCCCCTGCAGCAGCAGGCACCTAAGCGCATCTGACCGGCTTGCATCTCCCGAGCTCCTGCGGACTCCGAAGATTTCTGCAACACAAGAGGTGAGTTCCCGAAGGTCCCCGAGGTAGATCTGACCTCTCAGCGATTCTGAGACCAGTATCCCTCGTGGGGGCAGTGCAACCCGTACCCCTGTGCACCGCGTCTATTTGCAAGTGCATATGCTTGTTGGCGATCCCTGAGCTTGTGCATTGGACTACGTGTAGTCCTGACTCCGAGCACCATTTGTACCGAAGATATCCGGCCTCCACTCCACGAGTGCTCTGTGGGCTGGTGCTTTGTAAATTCGCTCGAGGTCTCCTCGCGATCCCTGGTCCGTTGGCCTGTGGGTCCTGGCGAGGGTCATCTCATTTGTTCTGGGGCTTCCCTGGTTGCTCCAGACGTGCCCTGACTCTCTATTGCTTGGAGAGTCCCCTGGACCTTGCTGGTCCACACCGTAACCTGTTTCCTCTGCCTGCGTGGGTTGCCGCTGCCAAGGCTTGTTGGTGCTCCAGCCGGACACAGACCCCTCAGCTCTCGACTTCCTTCGTGGGACAGCTCACCTCCGGACCCTGGTCGTCGCCGATGTCTCCTGGTCCCCGTGGCTGCAGAGACAAACATCCTTTCTCTTCACCTGAAGCACCCGACATCGGTGGGCATTCGACTACCGAGCCCCTGGTCACCTGAAGTGACCCAGACTCTTTCCCCTCTGCTTTCAGGTTCTTCTCACCTCGGATCCAGGCTTGGATTCCACCGGACACTCTTCGCCTTCCTGGCAGCAGTACTTTCTTGCAGCTCTCCATTGAAAACGACAGAGGTTTCCGACACCACTTGACCCCTATGCACCCGGCTCCTCTGGGATAGGTAACACGGGTACCTCGGTACTCACAAGGGTGCTGGCCTTAGAACCTCTTATGTTCCAAAGGGTTTGCTTGAAGTCCTCCTAGAAGTGTCCTTAAACTGTAATTTTCCAACCGCGACTTTCCCATAGAGTTGCACGGAGCACGCGGTCGTGTTTCCTCACTGCACCCGTCCTCCGTGGGTGCCCTGTGTCACTGCCTTAGGTGGTTCCTTGGGGTTCCAGCGATTCTACGTGCTCTAGGCACTGTGTCTATTGAAGTCGTTATTGTTATACCATTTTTTTAGTATATGGTTCGATCTCCCCCTGGAGCCCGTTGTACATTTTGCTACTTACGTCTGAGGACATGGAGAAGTGCAAGCACCCAACGTCTCATAGAGATGTTGCTCTTGGATGACCTCAGAAAGACCCCAGGGTCTGATGAAGTAGAAAGAGTGGGTGGGACAGGGAATGAGGAAAGGCCAGGAAGTGAAACCTTCTTTGATCTGGACTCAAACCCTGGCCAGGAGGATCAAAATGATTCTAACCTGGAAAACACAGAACTTCCTTTAGGTGGGGGAGAAGGCCCCAGTGGCCCTCTCTTTACTCCACCAGGAAGCTTACCTAGGAGATCTAGATCTCCCTCTGTAGAATCTCAGCATTCAGGAACTTCTGTAGGGACTTCCATATCAAATAAGAGGGAATCCTCTTATGATAGACAGTGCCAACTTCTGGAGCTTGAGAAAATCAAGCTTAGGCTCAAGAAGGAGCAGTTGGCCCTAGACAGGGAATCTCTAGAGCTCCAGAGAGCTACAAAGAGATTAGGACTATAGTCCCAAGGTGGCAGCAACAGTGTTCCTAGAAGTAGGGAGTATACTCATGAACATAGGAACCTGAACAAGATTGCCCCTCCCTACCAGAGTGGGGATGACATCCACAAATGGATAACTGCACTAGAGAGGGCATGTAAGGTACAGAGGGTCCCTCAGGAGCAGTGGGCAGCTATCTTGTGGCTCTCCTTTGCTGACAAAGGTAGAGATAAGCTCCTCACTGTTAGAGAAGAGGATGCTGACAATTACTCAGTCTTGAAAAGTGCTCTCATTGATGGGTTTGGCTTAACCACTGAACAATACAGGATTAAGTTCAGAGACAACCAGAAGGCACAGACTCAGGACTGGGTAGACTTTGTAGATTGTGCTACTAAGGCTCTGGAAGGTTGGATACATGGCAGCAAGGTGCATGACTATTTAGGATTGTACAATTTGATTATGAGGGAGCAGATCCTTAATAATTGTCAAAACCAGCTTTTACACCAGTACCTGGAGGAGTCAGATTTGACTTCTACCCAAGAATTGGGTAAAAAGGCAGATAAATGGGTCAGGACCAGGGTGAAACCAAAGAATCAGGGTGGTGACCAGAAGAAAGATTCTTCCAAGAGAAAGGTGGAGATAAATCAAAAGATAAATCCACTACAGGGCCCCAAAAATCCTCTTCTGGGGGTGGGTCCCAAACTCCTTCCTCCCCTGAAAAGAAACCTTTTTGCTTTGTTTGTAAAAAGCAAGGCCACTGGAAAAATGATCCCAATTGTCCAAGGGTCAGCAATAAGGAGAATGTTCCTCCAAGCACTACTACCCCGCCACCTGGTACTACAAGTAGTAATCCCCCCGGTGGTAGTAGTGCACCCAAAAGGTTAGGTGGGTTCTCATGGGGAACTGAGGTGAACCCTGGCTTAGAAAGGTCCCCCTCACAGGCCTCCTCAGTCTGTGATGGTGGCATGGGATTTGCCACTTTTACTGTCAGTCCTAATTCTTTGGGCAAGTACAGACAGGAGCCACTGATCAATGGTCAGAAAGCTGTGGCCTTTAGGGACACAGGGGCTAGTGTCACCATGGTGACAGGGAACCTAGTACCCCCTCAGCAGCTTTTACCTGAGTTTAAGTACCAGGTGACCAACATTGATGGTGTCAAGACAAATCATCCCATGGCAATAGTCAATCTCAGCTGGGGAGGGGTCACTGGCCCTAAAAGAGTGGCAGTGTCCCCAAACTTGCCGGTAGATTGCCTCTTGGGCAATGATTTAGAAGCTTCAGCCTGGGCTGAAGTAGAACACCAGGCCCATTCAAGAATGTTAGGCCTTCCTGAGAAAGTTGGTGGGACCCTTAGGGTCTCAGACCAACCCCAGGGAAATTTTGGAGGAGTGGAGCCTGAAAGAATGGCCCACTCTACTCCACCAGAGAGCAAAGGGATTGAAGAAAAGTCTTCTTCCCCCCAGACTATAGGTAAGGGTCAGCTTCCTCAGGGAACTGATCCTACCCCTGATAAGGGTACCCCAGAATCCAATCTGGAGTGTACCTAAAGTACATGCATATCAATTTAAGGGAGAAAGCAGATAGACTGGGGTCCTGGATAGCAGGATCCCTGTCAGACTAGTCAAAACCAGCAAAACACCAGGAAAAAAGTGGGGCTATCTATACAGTCAGATCCTACCTTCCTACAACGGGTGGATGAAAAAACTGGGAATGCCCAACACAGTCAGGAGAGTTTCAAGGAGGCGTAATCATAGGACCAAAGTTTTCTTATAGATCAAAATTAATACATAAATAAAAAGATAAAGGGGGGGGCTATCCAGTCTCCCAAGCTTAAGCATTGGACCAATTTAATAAGAAATCCCATAGTGCTTTCTTTTTCTTGATTTGGGTTCTATACAGATCCATCTTAGATGTCGCAAACAACGAGGACAACCGCTCAGAGTACAGTGGGGGTACAGCTTCTACCCATCTTTTGCATATCTCCCTCCTGGCCAGCAGTATAGCATAGAAAAGGAAAGTTCTAGCATGGCTCGTAATTTCACTGGATATTCCAAAAATTATCAGGGTGATTTTCATTTGTATTGGAAGGCCTAGAATATCCGCAATGGTGTTTCCTACTCTTTCCCAAAACTCTGCTATGGCCGGGCACTCCACAAACATATGTACATCCGAGGCACTCTCCAGATGACATTTTTTACAACTAACTGGAGGCCCCTTTGACATTTTGGTCAACCTTTACAGAGATAAATAAGCCCTATGAAGGGTGAACAAATGGTTCCTTCTAAACCAAGCTGGTTTAACAGTGGCGAACAAGATGTTAAAGGATGTTTGCCACAGATGTTCCCACTGTTCATTTGGTATAGTAACCCCCACAAGTCTTCGGCCAGTTTAAAATCCCCATCCACTGCCTCCTCAATAGCCCAGTACAGGAAGGAAACCTCCTTCCTCCCAGCCGGTCTTGTAACTAGCTGCTCCTCGAGAGTGTTACCTATGCCTATGGGTTTTTTCAAGTTTTGGGACCAACTCTGTAACTGAATGTATTTGAATTTTGACAAACCTTCTTCCACCCTGTTATGTAGCGATGACCAAGATAGAAGCATGCCCTTATGAGCCAGGACTCCCCACACCTTGAACCCAGCTACTCTAAGCGGAAGAGCTAGCCTGTCCTTTAGGCAATCTGGTGCGCCTGGAGAGTCCCACAGGGGGGCCCGACTTGAAAAGTAATTAAGACCCATCAGCCTTTTAATACTAGCCCAAGTTCTAGCCATTCCCTGCAGGACTTTTAGTTTGATCTTTTTGAAGAATTTTGGTTCTCCAAATTTGAACAGGAAACCCTCCTGAGATAGACCAGCCCCCTTTATCATTGCAGAAAACATAGCCCCCACCCCGGTATTATCTGGAGTTTTTAAGAGCATCCTAGAGTGTGACAGTTGAAAGGCCCAAGCGCAATATTGCAAGTCTGGCAATGCGAGTCCTCCCTTTTCCCTCCTGCGTCTCAGCTTCTTCCAGGAGATCCTGGTACCTCTATATGCCCAGACAAATGAGTTGATAGCCTGTTGGAACTTAACTATAACCGATTTGTCGAAATGGAATGGAATGGCATTAAAGAGGAAGGTGATTTTTGGGAGCACCACCATCTTTACCAAGTTGATCCTCCCAAGAATGGTTAAAGGGAGATGAACCCAGGACTTCATAAGTTTTTGGCACTCCCTTGAAATGCTCGCCAAGTTGGTCACTGAGATCTTATCGATATCTTGAACTATAAATCAAAATAAGTCTTGTTATAAAGTAAACTGGTCCCTTCACAAGACTGCAGATTGATTTTGCAGAGATGCCACCCTTTAATAATCTAAGATATATGTTAGTCATGTGTTCGCTTGCCCAACAAGTAAGTGTGATGCACTAACAGTTGTAAATTGCTACAGGGGGCATTGATCCTTAGATCTGGAATGCAAAATTTAACTTAATCAGAGAAGGGAACACACTTCAAGAATGAAAGTCTTGTGTTCCGCTCTAAACATTGATCAGAGGTTCTATAGTACTTATCATCTAGAAGAATCAGGAGTCATCTAAAGGTACAATGGTATTTTGAAAAACAAACTAGTAAAAGAATGTATGTTGACTTCTCTGAAATGAATAAATGCACTTCCTTTGGTGTTGCTAAGTACGAGATATACCTCTCAAACGTGTACTGGAATACATCCTCATGGGAAGAGCTATGAGACTTCCAGGAATGCCATCAGTTGCTTTGATAAACATTACTGATGAATTGATCTTGGATTACTGCAAAGGCCTGGCTGCTACAGTATGCTCTATCTCCCAGCAGGTGCAACTTGCAACACCTTCTGCAGTTTCTGAACAGTGCCATGATCTGGAGCCAGGAGACTGGGTCCTTGTGAAGAAGAATGTAAGGAAGTTGTGCCTTAAGTCAAGGTGGCTAGGACCTCATCAAGCTATATTTGAGGCAAATACAGCTGTGAAGTATGGAGCTTTGCCTACTGGAACCACGCATCTCACATGAAGAGAGCGTGTGCTCCAAATGAAGAACATCGAAACAAGCTGGTGGCACAATAAGAAAAAATCAAGTTCGATACATGGATCCAGAGAAAGTAGAAAAACAATCAAAAAGAAAAACAGAATCAAGACGGTCAAACTAGAACTTTTTAAATTTTCAAGCAAATGAAGATCAAGCAAATCAGACTTGAGTAAACAAAGAAGGAGTTGAGCTTCATCAAACTTGAGCAGAAAAAGGAACTGAAGAAGATTGAAACTTAGATAAAGTGCACCTACCTGAAACTGTGAGAGGATGAATCAGAGTGTTACAAAGACGTCCCGAACACAGCAGTGAGAAATCAGCTAAAGCAGTAGGTGGAGAAGATGCTGATGAATAATTGGAAATAAATGCTGAAGACTCACCCGAGGGAGGTACAACAAAGAGTGTTGCTACAAGAAGATAGATAAGAAAAAAGTTCAGAACAAGAAGTACCTAGCTCCTGACTGGGCACATCTGACAAAAATTAAACCGGATGAAAAAACATTGATTTGAGAAGTATTCAATTTTTGCTTGGAGATTTTCAAGAACCACTGTAAAATGAAATAAGGTTATAATAAAATGATGAAATGTTAAAACATTTCCTGATGAAAAAGTGAAATGTTGCTCTGAATTTTCTCCTTTTAGAATTTTTGCTTTTGATACAACATAACTATTTTAGACTACTTTTGATTCCTTTTGGATTAAAAGAAAGACTTTGCATGGCTTTTCAATAAATTTTTTATAGTTTTTATTTTGGTTGCCCTTATTGAGATTTTAATGTATACATATCCTCCTAATGAGTATCACTCAAACGGAAAAGTTACTTACCTTCGGTAACACTATATCTGGTAGAGACATAGTCTAGCCGCAAATACCTTAAATTAGAATTTCCCCCAGGCGGCAGTCTGGATCCGGAGATTTTTCAGCAAGACCTCTGCACGCCGGTCCTGGTCAGTCCTGCACGGGACAAACAGCGCAGGCTCCCGGGGCGGCAGTCAGTTGGGCCCCAGGGACTCAATGGGCATTAGGATTTTATGCAGAAATAACCATCGTGACATTCGTGTAGCCTCCCCCACCACCGGCTACACCGGATTGCCAGGAAGGATGCCGCAACACTCCTAACAGCCGAGAATGCCAGCCCGGCAGGGGAGAGGTCGGGAGAGGAGTTTCCAGCAAGCAGCAATTAACCATAACTTCTTGGAATTTAGCAGGGATTGGCAAAATCAACAAAAACGAAAACCTGAAGCAGTTCCTGGAAACCGGGGACATATTCTGCTTCCAAGAGACATGGGCGATGTCCAGTACCCCACTGGCTGGGTTCCACAAGCACTTTGTCCCAGCTATGAAAAGGAACCTCTTTGGCAGACCAGCGGGTGGACTATCAGTTTTTATTAAACACGAATGCGCCCTCGAAGCCACAGACATTAACCTGAACTCACCAGGGCTGCAAGCTCTACAGATCGGAGGCCTAGTCCAGAACTCACAACCAATGCACCTGTTGATAATAAACTGTTATATTAATCCCGCGCAGATCACCTTGAAAAATCAGCTGGGGATACTAACACGGAAAATAGACGACCTACTATTCAAGCATCCATTACATCAGGTCATTCTAGCCGGGGACTTCAACCTGAAGGACCTCGACAAAGCTGACTCCTCTCTTCAGGGACAAGGTAGGGCAGCACCCCTCCAAGACCTTCTCAACAATCACAAACTGATCTCAACCTACACATGGAAAAAAGCCCGTTCAAACATATGGGAGCCCTTATCCACTTTCCGGGATTCCTCAAGGATCGACTACATCATGGCCAGCGAAGGGATGGCGGCCAGATTGAAAGATTTTGTAGTTGAAGATCGGACGGCTAGTGATCATAGGCCACTGAGAGCGGTGTTCCAGCTGGAAGTCCCGTCATCCAACAGCCTCCAATTTATTGGCAAATCACTAGGGGATGAAAGACACACCGTCCTGAGGAGGATAAAATGGTCCGACAGGACAGATCACACTCTCCAAACATGGCTGGAACAAAAACATGAAGGACGTCTGTCCCCTACATGTTCTCCCATAAAAGGCTGGGAGAACATTGCTGAGGAATTACTAGTAAAGTTCGGGAACCCCCAGTCCCATTGCATCAGGGCCAAAGGGCACACAAGATCTGGAAGCACTTGGTCAAACAAAGGCATACGAGACAGCAAATGGCTCCTGCATAAGGCGCTCGCAACAAAGAAAAGAGGGGGCGATCAATCAGAAGGCCCATCCGTGGCTTCATTGAGGGCAGCCCTAAGGAAAAAAATATGGGAACATAAAAAAGCCAATATAGAAAGGGAATGGCTCAGAGTCTTCTCCCTGCTCAAGCAAAAGAACCTTGCAGGACTATGGAGACACATAAACCAGCTGAGCAGTCGAGGGGCCCCGAGAGAAAATAGCGTAGCCGAAAAAGACTGGATGATTTACGTGAAGCAGCTAAATATAATCACACCCACTAACATGGCCAGCATAGAGGGGACCAGCTGCAGAGAAGGACGTGCCGGGCTAGCCAGTGCAAAGCCAGGCGACATGACTCTCAGCACAGGCCACTCGCCAATGGAAATTAGATCCCAGGCGGCAGCATACTGCACTCGAGCTGTATGGATAAACCCTCAAATGGTCATTGAGACTATTAAGAACATGAAGAACGACGGGGCGCCAGGGCCCAACGGGATCCCAGCTCCGGTCTTTAAATTGGCATCTGATTTCTGGGCAGCAATCCTAATTCCGCTCTATAACCACACCTTCTCGACAGCTACAACCCCCGATTCTTGGAAGGGCTCAATATTGGTACCGATTTTCAAAAAAGGGGATCGACTCAAGCCATCAAACTACAGGCTTATAGCCCTGCTTGACCTAGAAGCAAAGGCATATGCTCGCCTACTATTGAAGGATTTGGAGAAGTGGGCCGAAGAGAAAAGCATAATACCCTTCTACCAGACTGGCTTTAGGTCACAGTCATCAACTTCGGACAACGTATTGGCACTGACTTATTTATCATCTCAGGCAACCCTGAAGAATCATCCACCACTCTTCTGCTGTTTCGTTGATTATAGTACAGCCTTCGACAAAGTGGTCCGCAAACGATTATGGTGGAAGTTAGAAAACTGGGGCATTCCACCAAACCTGTTGAAAGCAATCAGATCACTCTACGAAGATACCTGGGTGCGGGTTAAAACCAGCGGCCGCACAGTGTCCCCTAAAATACACACGGAGAATGGGTTGAAGCAAGGATGCGTGCTGGCCCCCATCCTGTTCAACCTATACACAGCAGACCTGGGGGAGGCCCTAAAAGGAGCTAGTCTAGTAGTTCCCAGACTTGGAAGCGTGAGGTTGCCGGTGCTACAATACGCCGACGATACAGCTATACTGGATCATACAACAGTGGGCCTACAAAGAGCCCTAAATGCATTAAACAGTTTCAATAACACCAAAAACTTGACAATCAATCAAGGAAAGACCAAGGTGGTCATTTTTGGGACATACCATCGGAAGAAGAACACGCAATGGCTAATGGGCAATCTACAAATCAACACGGTGGATGCATATAATTATTTAGGAGTTTGGCTGACAGAGCGGGCCAAGGAGAAGGCCCACCTGAAACAACTGAGCTCCAAGGCCAGCAAGGTCACACACCTTCTAAAACAATCAAGCCATCACCTGATCAGCCTGTCAGCTGGTCCAATACTAACGGTCCTGAAAGCTAAACTACTACCAGCTATTAGCTACGGCCACCTGGCCTTTCCCGGGCTACTGGATGCCGCCCTTAATTCAGCCCAAGTAAAGGCATATAAAGCTGTGCTCTATATTCCAAGGTCAGCCAGGAACGCAAGGCTAAGACTAGAGCTAGGCTTAGCAAGGCCAGACCTGACATGCCAGGGGGAGATTATAAAGTTATATTTAAGGACATTGAGGGCCCCGGTCCACTCCTTGAAACACCACCTGAGAATAATCTTTGAGGGGCCAGGCACGGCCTGGCACATTAGCCTAGGAAAAGCGCTTAAAACATTGAAGATCAAGGAAGACAGCACATCACGGCCGGACATCCCCCTGAACGCTTGGAAAAGATCCATAAACCAGCAAGTCCGCGAAACCTCCTTTGATCTGGACATTAAATCTCTCCGTTCAAGCGCCCACCTAGATCCTCTGAATAACTCCTACAAAGCAGGCAAAGCACAACCTTACCTAAGTTAGGCTCTCACTCCACTGGCCCGAAGTAAAATACTCTACATGAGGCTAACTACGTTAGGAATTGCCGACTTCAACCCTGCATGGGCCCGTAAGGGGGAATCTACAAACTGCAGACTATGCCCCTATACGAGGGAATCCTGGCTGCATCTCCTATGCTGCTGCCCGAACATTAACAACGACCGCTGGCGACTCCTGCGTCCAATCTGCATTACGAATGGAATAAAGACCTGCAGTGAAGCGTCAGCTTTGTGCCTATCCACCACCGACACAACGACACTAGCAAGACTGGCAAAATTCATCCATCAAATCAGGATTGCCCTAAAAGCTGCTAACGAAAGCTATAAAACTCTGGTGAAGGGTACCGCAAATCTGGTGGAAGTAAGCTCAGCGGCCCTAAAACATTCCTAGCCCGCCAGTCTAATGACAGTGCTAACATCAGCGAGGGCCAAAAGGCATGTAAGAGGCGATGTCCACCATCCTGCATAGCTGTCTACCCAGCGAGGCTCAAAGGGAACTTCATGAAAGCACGCAAGGCCACACGGCATTGACTATAATTCCCGGGGAGGGACGATCGTGTTGGCACAGGGGTGGGGCGCTCAATTTTATGTAAGATAAACAGATGTTTTTAGTATCATGGTTTTTAGCTTTTATACACTGATTGTTTCTACTGTAATGATTTTCATTAATTGAACAGTTAATAAATACAAATACAAATACATTCATAAATCTTTATAAATGTTGCTCTGAATTTTCTCCTTTTAGAATTTTTGCTTTTGATACAACATAACTATTTTAGACTACTTTTGATTCCTTTTGGATTAAAAGAAAGACTTTGCATGGCTTTTCAATTAATTTTTTATAGTTTTTATTTTGGTTGCCCTTATTGAGATTTTAATGTATACATATCCTCCTAATGAGTATCACTCAAGCGGAAAAGTTACTTACCTTCGGTAACACTATATCTGGTAGAGACATAGTCTAGCCGCAAATTCCTTAAATTAGAATTTCCCCCAGGCGGCAGTCTGGATCCGGAGATTTTTCAGCAAGACCTCTACGCGCCGGTGACGGCGTCGTCCAGCTCCGTAGTGATGTCGTCCACGGATATGACATCAGTGGAGCCATATAAGTCCCCTCCGGCGCGCGGGTGTCCGTTTTCTACTGTGATACTTTTCCGCACCAGAACGCGGAGCCCCTACTAAAACTGGATGTGGAAACAGTGTGCCCAAAAAGATCAAAAAGCTTTGAAACAACAGTAAAATTAAACAACAAATGGTATGAAAATACCAGACATAGGTTTCAATAATAAGATATCAAAGTGTAACACAGGGCCATATGAAACTTTGCGCCCTAGTGAATAACCCATATAAGGGGAGAACCATACCCTTTATGAACCAATCCTGAATGGAAATAAATGATACGGTAATAGTTACACAGAACCTACAACAACAGCACTAAACTCTTAGTGAATTCACACAAATACATGATCTATTGACACTATCAGTGTCAAGGTGTAATGCTACCAAGAAACTTTGCATAGAAAGAAGAATAATTAAAACTGCTCACTGGTGAAAGAACTCAGGGTGCAAAAGAAGTACACACATACTTTACCAGCCACCCACATTCAGAAAAGTATGATGAACGCAACATTTAAACAAAAGTAAGAGACCAGGTTAAGGAGTCTGTTTAGACCAACATAGATTGAGATAGTGATCACTGGCATATGAGGCCAGCATTGAGAGGGTACAACCCTTACCTCAAAAGACCTTCGCAGAGTGGGGAGGATGGGTTGGGAGTTGAGGAATCTGCGCCTAGACTATTTCTCTACCAGATATAGCGTTACCGAAGGTAAGTAACTTTTCCATCTGATAGAGGCATCTAGCCGCAGATTCCTTAACTTAGAATTAGATGCCATGGCTATACCCCACTGGGGGAAGTCTGCGAACTAATCCCACAAAAGTTCTCAAGGAGAACTAGGAGGTCAACTAAAGACTGACCAAGGGCATGTGGGAATAGTAAAACAAAAGCTTGGCTCTTAATACAACCTATGACTTCCGTCATGGAGCATATAAATAAAAGCAATCGTACAGGCCTGAGAAAATCGGTCCTTGAAGAGAAAGAGTTAAGAAGCTTAAAGACTCTTCTGGCAGAAGACAGACATGACTCCTTTACCCTTAAAAAAGGGGAAAGAAGACTGGATGACAAAAAGGGTCAATGCATGATAGACGACACATAATCTCTGTTGTTTCTGACAAGAAGAAACATAAAAGAAGAGATGCCCTACTGGAAATCTAAGAGGACTTCATAACTCATTTCCCGAAGGAAATATGAACAACACCCCTTTGTCATGATTAGTATAGCGTGGACAAATTGTAGTATCCACAATCATTCAATGACACATGAGATGCATAGTTAGACATAATTATATATATATATTCACTGAAAAAATCATAGGTTTCAGGCACGTTATAGTTAGAAATTAGCATTTAAAAAACCTTAGAAATTCACTGAAAAAAACCATAGGTTTTAGGGAAAGTTATAGTTGGACATTTCACTCGTACAAAACCATAGCAATTCCCCGTTATAGTTAGTACAGCTAACTATAACTCGCGCCCCGCAATGCACTGCTGATGACGTCACATATTACATCACTCATGACATGGTCAGTGACATCACTGATGACATCACTGATGACATCTCAAATGACATCACTGATGACATCCCTGAAGACGTCACTGATGACATCTCAAATGGCATCACCCATGTGATAATTAGATGCATCTTCTCAAACCCTAATATAACCTTTGATACACCCACTCTAAATTACAGACTGCCATTCTCAAAACCATAGACACTCCATCACCAATAACTACATACCCACTCACTGATTCTTAGGTTTACACACACATCCACTCACTCACCCGTACAGTCACTCATACTTATGGTCACTCAGAACAGGACTATCATATGCACTCATACACCTATATAGACACTCACACACCGCCACTCATCCATAGAGGTACTCACACACCTAGTCAGTCATGCAAAAAATTAATCACACTGCCATTTACTCACCTATACAGTTATACACACACCAGCTCAATTACTCATACAAATACTAGCAGATTCTTACGCTCTTATACAATCACTGATACAAGCACACACTCATCCATACAGCCACTCTCACAATCACACACTCTCACTTATAGTCATTTATATACTCCAACACACATATATACTGCCTTTCACATATGTAGTTACTCACACATGGACCACTGAGATATACATTCACTCACCAACACACCTATACACACACTCACCCACCCATACAGTCCATCACAGATGCACTCTTGAAACCATGCACCCAGTGAATCACCCACTCACACATCTATGCACACAGTAACACACACCCCACCCACACAAACACTCAGGCACCCATACAGATACTCAGACAACCAATCAATAACCCATATAGACACTCATGTAGCTATTCGCAAACCCATGCAGCCGCTTACACACCAACAGACAGACGGATACAGACATTCACACAGTTTAGTCACTAACCCATGCATTCAGTAAGATACGTTTAACCACTCACTTATAGAGTCATTCACACACCTACTAAATCATCCATTCAGACACTTATACACCCACTCATTCTTCAATACGCCTTTCCCTATATATATTAAACATATTTAAACTTTACAGAAACACACAGTCACAGGATGATGTCATCAGTGATGTCATCAGTGATGTCATTTGAGATGTCATTTGAGATGTCTTCAGTGATGTCATCAGTGATGTCACTGACCATGTCATGAGTGATGTAATATGTGACGTCATCAGCAGTGCATTGCGGGGGCGCGCGTTATAGTTAGCTGTACTAACTATAACGGGGAAATTTCTATGGTTTTGTACGAGTGAAATGTCCAACTAACTATAACTTTCCCTAAAACCTATGGTTTTTTTCAGTGAATTTCTAAGGTTTTTTTAAATGCTAATTTCTAACTATAACGTGCCTGAAACCTATGGTTTTTTCAGTGAATTTCAAAGGTTTTTCAAATGCTAGTTTCTAACTATGCCTACAGAGGTAGGACGTGAAGAAAGAAGAAAAACGCACAGAAAGAAGCAAAAGAAATGCAGAAAGAAGCAACAGAAGTCCACAAAGACGAAGAAAAGTGCAGGAAGAAGCAAGACATGTGCAGAAAGAACCAACAGAGGAGCAGAAAGAGGCCTTGTTCCAAAATCATCCTGTGCCCACAACTTTTTCAGACGGGTACTGGTGGTAACTGACTCTGACTAACCAGGCCTAGAGCCAGTGCTATGCTAAAAGACACTTAGAATACAGTGAAAACACCTACATACACTAGGGAACACTATGCGTTGGGGTACCCCTGTGATTAGCATGACCTCCTCTGTAAGGCCCTAGTACCTAATAGGGCAGGGGGATTAAAACTACCTCTTAAAACGCGCTACGGAGCGCGTTTGCACAGTGCGAAGGGAGGGGGGGGCCCGAGGTGACGTGTGCAAACACGCCCTGTGGACGTTTTAAGTTGGGAGATTAAGTCCCCTTGAATCCTGACGGTCCCTGGGGTCCAACTAGCCAACCAGGTACCTCCAGTAAGCGCCACAGAGCTGCGTTGCAGAGAGGTGTAAAAAGGGGCGTGGCCTGGCCTACCTCTCTGCAACGCAGCGCAGTGGCGATTACTGGAGGTACCTGGTGGGGTTGTTGGCCCCCAGGGACCCTCAGTATTGAAGAGGAATTAATTCCCCAACTTAAAACGCACCACAGGGAGTGTTTGCACACATGTCACCTCAGGCCCCGCCCCCTCCCTTCACCACTGTGCAAATGCGCCCCGTGGCGCATTTTAAGTTGGGGGATTAAGTCCCCTTGAATCCTGAGGGTCCCTGGGGTCCAACTAGCCCACCAGGTACCTCCAGTAAGCGCCACAGAGCTACGTTGCAGAGAGGTATAAAAAGGGGCGTGGCCTGGACCACCTCTCTGCAACGCAGCGCAGTGGCACTTACTGGAAGCACCTGGTGGGCTAGTTGGCCCCCAGGGGCCCTCAGGATTGAAAGGGAATTAATTCCCCAACTTTAAACGCACCACAGGGCGTGTTTGCACACATGTCACCTCAGGCCCGCCCCCTCCCTTCACCACTGTGCAAACGCGCCCCGTGGTGCGTTTTAAGTTAGGAGATTAAGTCCCCTTGAATCCTGAGGGTCCCTGGGGTCCAACTATCCCACGAGGTACCTCCAGTAAGCGCCACAGAGCTGCGTTGCAGAGAGATGTAAAAAGGGGCGTGGCCTCTGAACACCTCTCTGCAACGCAGCTCCCTGGCGCATACTGGAGGTACCTGGTGGGCTAGTTGGCCCCCAGGGACCCTCAGTATTCAAGGGGAATTAATTCCCCAACTCACAACGCGCCAGGGGGCGCGTTTGCACAGTGGTGAAGGGAGGGGGCGGGGCCTGAGGTGACATGTGTGCAAACACGCCCTGTGGCGCGTTTTAAGTTGGGGAATTAATTCCTCTTCAATACTGAGGGTCCCTGGGGGCCAACTAGCCCACCAGGTACCTCCAGTAAGCGCCACTGAGCTGCGTTGCAGAGAGGTGGCCCAGGCCACGCCCCTTTTTACACCACTCTGCAACGCAGCTCTGTGGCGCTTACTGGAGGTACGTGGTGGACTAGTTGGACCCCAGGGACCCTCAGGATTGAAGAGGAATTAATTAATTGCTTTTCCACACGGGGAGCTGCTGACATGCAGCTCCCCGTGTGGAAAAGCAATGTGGTTTGATTTTTGAAAGCGAGAGCAAATTTAGAGTGTCGCTGGTATTGAGAGTGCTCTATACTGGAGCTGCTTTCCACCACAACTTGAGAACTACCCAGAGTTCTCTGCTTCTTTTTTTGCATAATTTATGCATCACTCTATGCCTGAAAGGGTTTTGTTTTGATATGTATATATACATATATACTCCTTTGAAGAAAAACAATTTGCAACATCCTGTTCCAGTCCTAAATGGCAGGAGTATGCAGAACATGAGTAGATAGAGCACATATGCCTTGAACATATACAGAAGTGTATCATCAGATACTCCAATTGGCCCATGCATTCACGGAATTCTTCTGGCCAAGAAATACAGCAAGAACGCAGGGATATATAAAACTGGCCCACTACAGCATCAAAGTTCAAAGGAGAAACATAGCAGCATGTAGTAATATGCATATTCCTGATATTATCATACATAACATCTCTGAAAGGATATATTTGGTAAAAATTACACCGCCCACCCAAAAAAAGGGGGGGGGGGCGCCACCACCACAACAGTATAGGTGAGTTGTCAGAAGAAAATGCTGTCTGTCAAGTGGCGAACAAGAAAAAACAGTCATGAAACCTCACAAATTGAGAAATGCAGGAGAAAAAGTACATGACCTCCAGAAGATAGGGAATGTAGACTAGACAAAACTACATATAGCAAAGACGTTTACTAGAGGGGTGAATGCACCAATTTATGATAACTTGGGACAATTGGGCCCAAACGCACAGTGTAGAGCATGGATAGGTATAACCGCACCACAACGTGGAGCATGGATAGGTATTGACTGTATTGGATTATTAAAATCATTTATATACTAGACACTGTTCTTACCCTAAAGGAAGAACTTACGAGCAAATAACATCCGAAGAATGCAAAATGTAAACTGTGAACTAGAGCAACGATCCAACTTGCTTAACCCCTTCAAAGCTATGATGCACTCAAAGAAATACTTAGGAGACTAAGGAAGCGAGACAACGCACAAAAGCCACTGGTTTGGAAAAAACCATAGATGCGTGAAAGTGCAACCGAACCTTGTGAAAGGCTATCACAAGAAGAAAATAGTTCTCAGAAGAACATAATACAAAGTCCGAGGAGGACACAGCGATATAACAGAAAGAATGTACAGTGAAGAAATACACTACCAAGGTAGTATCCCTGAAGAGCTATACAAGAGCAAACCAGTACTCCACATAGAGAAGTTCATATACCCACAAAAGGGATAGAGCCTCTTGAGCCTAGTTCTTTATCAGAGATAATGGAAAAGAAATCAAACCAGCTGCAAACACTGTCTGGGAATTAAAGACTCAAACCCGGAGAGTAATAGTCTACTATAAGTCAGAAATAGTGCTTATACTTCAACACTACCAATGCAATGAAAGCCATAACACAGAGACCACAGCCATGGACATCATAGAACAAATTAAACAAGACCCGAAGAGGTCCAATCACAAGTTGCCACCCATGAGGCGCTGGACTGCAGAATCAGCATGGCTATCGATTAAATTGAGGCCGTCAAAAGGTAAGTCCCTTAGACTCTCCCAAACATTCTTGGGGAAACTACAATCACGCAGCCAAGCGTGCCTCCTTAGAGCTACTGATCTTGCCATAGCCCTACCTACGGAATCCGTAGTGTCAATCGCCGACCTGATAGTGAACTTAGCCAGTTAGCGACCATCCTGTACCAGCTGAAAGAGTTCAGCTCTAACTTCTTCTGGAAGAGATGGAAGTAGTTGGTCGACAGAATCCCATAGGGCAAAAGAAGCCCTTCCAAACACACAGAACGTGTTCAAAGACCTTATGGCTGAACTAGTAGACGCAAACAAGTTTTGACCACACGTCTCCAACCACCGAGACACCCTTCTCGGTGGAAGAAAGGGAGGAGCTTCCAAATTCAGCGAAGCCAAAGCTGCCTGCACAACAAGCCCTCCAGCCTTAGGGTGCTGTGAAAGACAAACAGGGTCATCTGGAGCAGGTCGATGACGGTGTGCAATAGCACGCTCAACAGAGACACCTTACGTCGGTTTGACCCATGTCCCCAAAAGAATGTCGTATAGCGACTCTCCAAAAGGAAGCAATGGCTCGATCCCAGTGCTCCTTGATGGAGCAGATCCAATAAGGGGTCAGGGGACAGAATCACCACAGGAAGCTGCAGCTTCAAAATGTCAGCAGCCCGTTTAATGACCCCAGCAAAAGCTGCACTAGCCTCTGTTGCTATTCTAGGAGGTGAAAGTAAATCGTAGGTAGGGGACGGTTGAAGACTGACGTACCCACCAAAAACCAGGGAACCTCCTGCAGGCTCGTCCTGCAACAGTGGGGGAAAGGCAACCCAAGGAATCTCATCCTCAATTTGTAGAGGAGATGGAGCAGTAGCCTCAGTAGCAAGAAAAGGCATCTCTGGCACGGACCAACGTCGTATAGATGGCCAACACTAGGGGTGTCTCCGGCGCCGAACAGCATTGAAACGGCGTCGTATCGACGTCCACCACTAAAGGTGTCGTCGGCGTCGCACAGCTTCGAGGCGGTGACAGGTCACCCTCTGCGGACGCCACAGACTTCATAGCAGGAAGCTGCAATGGGCTGTTTCCGGAGGTCATAGCGACTCCAGTTACGGAGCCAGGGTCCTCGATCGGCGCCGAGGGCGAACCCACTGGCGAACGTCCAGAGTCCCCTTTACCTCTTTGGGGCCCAAAGGCGCTCCAGGGAGAGGTGCTGACCCAAAAAAGGTTTGTAAATCCTGGAAATACAATTCCATTTGGGCCCTAGTCGCCCCCTTAACCAGGATATGGTGGAAAACTCTGGGTCGACTCCTGTGCAACTGCCTCCGGGAGGGACCGGGAGGAACTGGCACCAGTGTCACGACGTAGGCCAAAACAAAAAGAGGCCTAAGGAACCGTTTCTCCAGTATCCACGTTACAGTGCGGAAATGAAGAAAACTGACGTCCGCGCACCAGAGGGAACTTATATGGCTCCACTGACATCATATCCGTGGATGAAGTCACTACGGAGCCGGACAATACCATCCCCCGGCGCACAGAGGTACTGCTGAAAAATCTCCAGATCCATACTGGTGCCTGGGGGAAATTCTAAATTAAGGAATCTGCGGCTAGATGCCTCTATCAGATACTACGAGTAGTTGAAATCTTTTAATGACACTAAGAATCATAGATTATAATGCATAAATAGTTTTGATGAAGGATTTGAAGTTGATTGTTTAAACTGTCATGTTCTGGGTGGCTGAGGCGAAGCCCTAGCCAGGCAGAACCTACCGCTCCTGGTAGGGGTGGGTGATTACACTCACCTGCGCTCACCCTTGGGTAGCTTGGCACTGAGCAGTCAGGCTTATCACAGAGGCAATGTGTAAAGCATTGGCACAGTACTCACTGACAATAAATACAATGAGCGTCACAAAAGAGACTCCAAGTGATGTATATAAATAACGTTTGTATTCACCACACACAATAACAAACACAACATTAACCTCAGGTATTTC
Organism: Calotriton arnoldi; assembly: GCA_963921515.1. Classification (NCBI taxonomy): domain Eukaryota; kingdom Metazoa; phylum Chordata; class Amphibia; order Caudata; family Salamandridae; genus Calotriton; species Calotriton arnoldi. The sequence continues at coordinate 381,583 of CAWUFW010013136.1, read as the reverse complement.
TGGGCATAAATCACACTTGGTAATATCCCAACCTAACTTCACACTAGTAAGCATCAGGTTTCTCTTTGAGAATACTGGCCTCCGACTTCTTTTCAATTGCCAGGACACTGGTGGAAATATTCAGGTGTTTATGTCTAAGATATACATGAAGCTCAGGAGATCTCTCTCATAGGCATTAGCAATGTAACCATGAGGTACACCCGTGTGTGAAACGAGAAAAAGGTGTAGATACTCCGATCAGGGACATTACAGTATACTGCAAAGTGAGGTGCACACCTGCATGTCAGGAGTTTATAATGACGCATAAAGTGAAAGTTTGATAATGTGTAATCCCCGGTGAGATGCTAGTGGGTGCACACTGTTCAATCAATCTACAGATAACCGCAAGTCAACTAAATTTTGCTCAACTCAATTTATCCTCCATCTTTAGAAGGTTCAAAACATGTTTTATGCAGGTGACCTTTCGCGTGCACACTGTATAATTTTTTAGATAAATAGGTTTCGAAAGAGACAAGAGGTAGCACCAGATCTGCGTCTGGTTGTGCGGAAAGAAAGGAGCTGACGCTAGCGTGCAAGAGTAGCACCTATATTGGCTCTGCATGTCATTTCCGGAGTAGAACAGCATAAGTGCGGAGTCGCACAGAGCCACCTAATGGCATGCAGCGGTGCTGCTAAAAAGCTTCTGGATCCAGTTTGACGCCTGGAGAAATATTCAAAAGGTGAGGAATCTGTGGTCAGAAGTCTTTATCAGAAAATGAAGATGCTATCTGTTGAAAAAATAAATACATTTGCAGTGCAATCGGTCTCGCATTTGTGAAAGTTAGAGCTATTGGCTTTGTAAATGACAATGTTTTTACTTTTCTTATTTTGTTTGCAGATGAGTGGTCATATTTGCATAGCACTATTGCCATTCGTATGACTTCATGGCACTGGAGAACCAGAAAATGGGAACTAGATTACGAGGGAGGGAGGTGGAAAATATATGACATCAATGGAAAAATGAATGAAAAAAATAGGAAAGGAGTTTCTTTAAAGGTTTGGGGATAATGCATGACAGGAGAGAGAGTGATACTGAAGCAGGATATGTGCGTGCGAGACAGAGAGCTAAAGAGGGTTTAAAGAGAAGTGTGCATGAGTGGCAGGGAGAAAGAGATGGTTAGATAAGAATCGGACAGGGGAAAAGGAATATGAGAGGGAGTGGGAAACAGGAGGGAGTTTGTGAGGAAGAGACTAGACCAGAATGGACGAAAGAGAGATCTGGGGGAGTTGGTGCACAGAGAGAGAGGAAAGAGTGAGGAGTTGTTTGGGAGTAGTCAGCATTCATACATCAGCTGAAAGCTCTGAATTTATGAGTACATTATTAATAGTATGAGGCTGTGTCACAAAAATTTCAGAGGAACCCAAAAGGGCAGGAGTGTTGTCATGAACTATACTCCAGGTTTTAGTTAAGAAATATCATTTTTAAACGAGAACTTAGGATAAAACTTCTTAAACGTGGTATGCTGAAAACATCGCCTGAGTTCTAATTCAAAAGGTATGCAATGCGATTCCGAAAAACCAAGACCATCATTAATCGATGCACCCTAATTAAAATAAAAGCCATTGCCCGATCTCAAGCATGATACTGTATGAAAAGTAACATTGTGCCAGATTCTTGAACAAATCCTGTGTTGGTGGGTATCCTTAATATGGTAATATTTAAAAGTGCACTGGATTTGACGCATCCTATCGCAAAGTTACTGCGGAACTGATGCTCACCTTGTAATGAACTAAATCCCCTGTTCTAAAATGGCCGCAACTCTAGTCTGTTATTACATGCTACCGGAGTCTAGCCCGTTCTCTCTAACCTGCACTTGTGACTCGCTTGCAATTGTTTGCGGTTTCTATGAATATGGGTTGAGCAGCCCTAGAGAGCGAGGAAACCACGCTGCCGCCGTCACCCATTGCCCCCACCCTTCCTCGTGTGCAGTGAATGATGGACGGCGCAAATGAAACGTGGACAGGCACAGAGAGTGACTGCGTGAGGACGACGAAAAGGGGAGGAACAGAAAAGGAGGGGGCAGTGGTCGTATGTGGTGTAACTGCCAGAGCGGTCGACCTTGAAACTAGGGAACCAGGTTCGAGTCTCGGCGCCGGCCCTACCTGAAAATGTAATGTGTCTGTCTTTAATGCAACTGGTGGCCATGTTAAGCACTCTGATACCTTTGAGTCAAGTTTGCGCTATAGAACACTGCAAAAAAATAAAACAAAAAAAAAGCAGTGTTGTGGGAAGGGTGAGGGGGGAGTGGCTGGTGGGGAGTGGCACAGGGAGATTAAGTAGCGGCAAAGCTGAAACACCGAAGACGGGTGCAAAAAACAAAAACAAAAAAAATCAAGGGTGGGGGGCTAGATGAGATCAGCACTGGGAGATTAGGTGGCAGTGAAGCTTAATAAACACAGAAGATGGGCAAACAGCACAGCACAAGAAGCGGCGGCTGCAAGCGTTTCATGAAGCCTGTGCATGAAGTATACAGAACACTTAACAGGAGCAGAGGCAGGCCAACAAAAAAAAAGAGTGCTCTCCAAGTTTCCTAAATAACCTGAAGAGTAAAAGCACCTGTAACAGGGGCAGTCTTCATGGGAGGATACAAAAGTCCAAAAGGAGGGACTACTAAGCCTATTCACCAATCAAAAACCGGCATTTACAAAGGACAGTAAGAGGAGTCAATTGAAAAGATGGGCCGTGCTTAAAGCACATATTCTAGGAACAGCAGCAGGTCTTGAAGAGACCGCGCATGCGCTGCCTAGGCAAGACCTGAAAATGAGAAATTCTGGATCCACAGTCATGGGTGTGGAAAAAAGGCAGTATGTTGGTTTCTTGTATGGCGGTGTGACATTGTATCTAAGGCAGGTCCTGAACTGTGATGAAGCCACAAGATGCCACCTGTCAGCACGAGAGAACCACTGCAAGTTTTCCATATCTACTCTGGCACTTGAGAGGATTTACAAGGTGAGGAATCTACAGGCAGGAGGAGCCATCAGAAAACTAGAGCTTGGAGATTGACAACAATTGAAAAGTAGCTTACTAGCCTGTGAATAGCTGAATAATCTGCGAGCATTGGATGTATGTGGGTATTCTATTAGCGTGATGCCAGTTAGGGAGCAAAGGAGTGTAGTAGAAAGCAGGGGAGTTGGTAACTATATTCGATCATGACCTATAACAACAAGGAGGTTTCTTTTGATGGGCTTTTACGCTTAAGAAAGTTGGAGGTCTTATTGATGATTGAACATACGCTCCCTTAAAAGATGAGTTTTTACTTCCTTTCTGAACTTCAGAAGTGATAGAGCAAGTCTGTTATGCAGAGGAATGTTGGTTCAGAACCTGGACGCTAATAGATTTTTCGATCTAAGATTGTTGCTTATACAAATCACAGAAGAATCATGACTGCTGCAGTGAAGTCATCAGTCACGAATTCGGATTAGACGGTATTAGCCCATCAAAAATATAGTCACATGTAAAGATACCGAAGATAGTACACCTAGTTACACAAGAAAAATGTACTGAGAAACCTCCTTGAGGCATGCCTACCAAAAGAAAACTGAAATGTTACCACTGCAGTTTGAAACTACTGAATCCGGACAACTGCCCCACAAATACAGAGATGAGATTTCCTTTACAGTTGATAAAGATACTAGTGGTATATTCTAAAATAACATGTATACTGTAACATTCACAGTGAAGTTTAATTTTCAAAGTTGTGTTAAAGTTTCAATATCTTCATAGCCACAACTACTTATAAACACAACGTAATTTCGCTTCAGCAAGGCTGCAGGTATTCAGCGCCTGGCATGAACATTGGAACCAAACCGTACACAGAATTATTTTTTTCTGAAATGTAAAATCAGCCCTTTATTATTAACTATATGTTGGCTTTGTTAGGACGGCTGCTGACAGACTGCAAAGATCAGAATGCCTAGGTATTACATCGAAAAATACAGATAAATCTCTGATTTTGATCTAAAACACAAGTGATAGAATGACAACCAAATCTCTGATGCATACGATTTTGTTTTTGATGCTTTTGGCATATCTAATTTACTGGCAAATCTATGCGTTGCTTTCCCAAGCAATAGCGTGTGACATGCTTCTGCCATCTTGTGGTTTAAGCCTGAAATTCGCATCTGTTTTGGGTGGGTAAATTACATTTACTTGTAATTTTAGTCTGACCTAGAGAAAGCTTTACCTGTTCAAAGGCCTCATGTAATAAAAATAACATTAAAAAAAAAATATATATATATATATATACACACAGATGGGCTTTGAGTCACTCCTCTTTATCCATTGGTCTGTTCAGAATCAGAATAAGCTTTATTCGATTTTATGCAAATAAAATCACAAAAGCAGACACAGCAAATAAAAACAGTTCATCTTATAAAAGGACTTGGTTATGAACATACACACAGACAAACAAAAAATATCGCAAAAGAAAAACAATGTCTCACAGAATTTAGTCCATCACAGAGTATCAGAAACCAATGTCCTTACGAAATTTAAATAGTAATAGTCTTTCTGGTTCTCAATATACTCTTTAAAAAACAGGCAATTGCATTAGTAAAACATTCATTGTCTAAAAATTGCAGAAAATAAAAATGCCTGTCGGCATTGGGTCCACCCCCCTAACCTTAAAATTGTTAGAATCCACCTCTTTCTTTGTTTTTTATAAAATTTGCAAAATAAAACCGCATGAAATGATGATTGCAAAGACTGATTATTGCATGGACAACAGCATAGATCTTTTGACCAGTTATTTATTTCGGGAAAACTTATCAAACGGTGAAAATTCCCAAATCTAAATCGGGTCAAAACATATCTATCATACCCACTTAAATTATACAGTATATACGGCTGTATAGTGTGGGTAGTTAAAATCAATTGGTGCCGTTGTACTGTTGGTTTATTTGCTTCTAAAATAAATCTGTTTGCCTCCAGGTGAGTCATACAAATTCTTTTAAACTCCATCCTGGAGACAGAATTTATGGATTCAGGAAAATTATAATAGTCAGGGTGGCCAAGGTCGTACATGAAGTTTTTTACGTATTTTAACCAGGCGATCTTGGCCTAGTCCAGCTTCATGCTGTCTTTAATAATATCCTGGTTAAGACCAGTTCTGGTAGAAGTCCAAATCCTATGCCATAATAGAGCAGGCTGAGCTTTATTAATATCTGCAACGTATGGGACGCCTAACTCACTATGGCAATTGTAAACAGAAGTACTAGCTGGGACCGCCAGAAGAAACTTAAAGGCATTTTCAACTCTCTGAATGGGTTGGGAGTCTGGAAACCCCCACACGTCCGCCCCATAGGTAGCTATACTCACACATTTAGCTTGGTAAATTTGTAGGAGCAGAGCTGGTGGCCATTTACCAAGTTTTTTTGCAAAATTGGCCACAGCTGCCGTTGATTTCATGAAAAGTAGACTCCTACTTTTGACAGCCTGGAGCCAGAATCCATTCGAATCAAATAAAATGCCTAGATATGAAAATGTCTTGGTAGATTTTACCATGCTACCCCCTATGAACATGCTCCTGCATTTCGAGCTTCCCTTCCCACACGTCATTATATAGGTTTTTGTGGGGTTCAATTTTAGGCCAAGATTGTCCATGAATGCAGTATAGATGGAAGGTGCCTTTTGTAGGCCTAACTGTGTACAGGCCATCAACACTGCATCGTCCGCATACAGAAGGGTAGCTATCGGGCGTTTATTAATATGTGGCGTGTCCTTCACCTTTTCCACCATCACTTGTTCCAGGGCATTTGTGTATAAAGTGAACAAGAACGGTGCCAGGACGCAGCCCTGTCTAACCCCCCTTTCTACCGTAAACGGTACAGTGCATTCTCCCCTGGTTCCATATCGGACCTTAGCTGTCGCCCCGCTATACAGCTGCCTCAGGAACAGGACCAACAGGGGGTCCACCCCCATATCAGTTAAAATGACCCAGAGTTTACTATGTATAACACAGTCGAAAGTGGCTGTGAGGTCGACGAATGCTAGGTAAAATCTCCCTGTTTTAGCCTGAGTGTATTTCCCTGTTAAAATACTAAGATTAAGAGCTTGCTCCATAGTGCCCAACCCCTGCCTAAAACCATATTGTACATCTGATAAAATATTTTTTTCTTCTGCCCAATCTTGGAGCCGGTTTAATACAATCTGCCCTGCTACCTTCACCAAAGAGTCCAACAAGGATATTGGGCGATAGCAGGCTCGGTTCTGCTGGTCACCTTTCTTAAAAATGGGTACTATAATAGACTTGGACCAGGTCTTAATAAAACCCTCCGAGCAGCAAGCATGCAATACCCGTGTCAATAAAGGAGCCCAGAGGGGCAGATTTGATTTAAAAAGGTCAATTGGCACACCGTCTGGGCCAGGAACCTTACCGCCCTTGCTTTCGTTGATTGCACCAATGACCTCATCATGTGTAAAATCAATGTCTAAGGGAAGTATTTCATGGGAACTAGTTCCCCGCTGGCTACAAGGGGACGTCAAAATTACTTCATCTGGGTAAGAATTATAGACCTTGGAAAAGAAATCCACCCATTGCTTTTCATCGATCGCAACCTCTATCGACGGTTTATTAGGGGCAGTAAAAAGGGAGCATTCACCGCCAGCCAGAAGGCGGCACTATCTTTATTTCGTGAGGCTTCATGAAGAGTGGCCCAAGCGTTATCTTTTAGCTCCTTTTTACGTATTTTTAGGGCTTGATTATATTCCCTCATACACTCCCGAATTTCCTCACTGTCCCTTACAGATCCATGAAGAGCAACCTTTAATTTAGTGTAAGCTTTCGTGCATTTGGCATCAAACCATCCCTGGCTGCGTGTTTGCGCTCCTTTATGCTCCACCCTGAGTGTGTTTTGTATTTCCAATGTAAGTTGAGCAAATGTTTCTGGCGTAATATCATGGGAGCTGGATTCGTCCAAACAGGTTAAAATAGATTTATAACACTTGATCACGAATTGTTTAGTGAACTCAATAGGTTCACAACTGGACCCGCGCAAAGAATACCCGTTAGTCTTCCCCAAAGATAGATTCTGGACCCAAGGTACTTGGCTAGTATGTCGGTTCTGCCTGCTAGTTGGGAGTGCTAGACTTATACTCAGTGGGAGATGGTCGCTTATTGCGTTCTTATGGGTTTTATAACTTAAGAGGCATGAAGCATATCGACTGGGTAAAATAATAAAGTCGATTGTTGATTTCAAACCTCTCCCGATAAAAGTATGCTCAAAATCAACTGGGAAAGAGCACAAACTGTTGGCAAAGCCCAAATCATGTGAGAATAAAATCTCGTTTAATAGGTCCCCTGAATAAGAGTGCAAAAAATGAGAGTGAGGATCATTTTCTTCTAATAATAAACCACAGTTACTGTCTCTACTTAGGGGGCATAACCCGGTATTAAAATCACCACCCCAGATAAAAATCACCTCATGATCTCTATCTTCCTGAAGTTTAAGCAGGTCACTGGTTAACTTCTTCAAGACTACCCTTATCTGATCTTTCAGGGCATTATTATAAAAGTTTATCAGGGCCAATATGTGATTCTTATCTAAATGAATCAATATAATTTGATAATAAATTTCAGATATCAACATAGTAATTTTAGATACCTTGATCAGGTTTGAAACATAAGTACAAATTCCCCCTTTGGCTCTCCCATGTACTGAGGGAACTGCAGCAGTGTGATATGTCTTAAAGCCATTAATGTGGATTTCGCCTGTTGCCCATGTCTCTTGAAAACAAAGAATTTTAAATTTCCCAGTAAACTCAGTCCATACAGGGTTTGCCAATTTAGTACACAGACCTGCTATATTCCAGAAAAGTACGCTTAAAGTATCGTTTTGGGCATTATTGCTTACCGGCCTAACTGGGGGTATTTCAGTCGAATGTGGGGAATCTTGTTTTGAGTTCACCTTACTATCTTGGTTGTTCCCCCGGATTCGTGATAGTGGTCTTCTCTGAATGTTTTTAAAACCTAAACCCTGACGGCCACTAACATTAGTGACCCCCAGGGCCCCAACTGGGACAACATCCCGTTTATCTGCAGGTTGGACGGGAACAGTGTAGGTGGCCACTACCCCTCTGGACCTGGTGTTGATTATTTGGGTTGTTAGTCAATCAATCTCATCTAGTGTTTGTAGGGGCGCAAATCTATTTGATACATTTATATTATAGTTGCGTTGTCCAAAGCCTGGCGTGGCCAAACGATTCACACTTTGCCCCGTACAATGCGCTGGCTGGTAGAAAAAACCCAATGGGACGACATTAATACCGGAAAAAGATATATTCTTGTCCCCGGCTCTACCAAGAATTTCTCCCACTAGTTCTGGAGTTTTGAACGCAAGAACAACACAGTCCCCCTGGAAACTTTTCCTGTTATTACCCAGCCATCCGATTCTCCTAGCCATCTTAAATTCATCAAACAATACATTGGCCAACCCCGTATTACTCCCCAGCCAATGTAATGCCTTGTTTCAGTAAGGAGACCCAGGTTTCGTTTTCTCTCGGGCACAGGCTTGGTACATTTGCCAGAATGACAGTATACGGGGTGGCGGCTGGTGGTAAATTTAGATGGTGTAGGCTATCTACAGTCTCCTCCTGAGGAAAAAAGAGGGGTGGGGCTCTAATGGATGACTCAGAAGAATGGCCCTCCGCAGAACTAACTCTCATCCTTCCTGGTCCTGGCTTACCTATAGAGCCATGACTATTTTGAGGGGGTCTTAAGAAACTACCTGGAGGTTTGGTATGTGGCCTATTCCCCTGACCCCCTGGGCCATCGCTGTGTGGGGTCAAAGATTTTGAAGGACTTACAATGCTAATACTAGTGCCCTGAATGGAACTCTTATTAGTTCATGATTGTGTATTATACCCTCCTGCTTGCTCGTATTCTGTACTCCAAGTGCTTTCTCTAGTCTATCCTCGATCTTGCTCACCCTGTCTGTCAAACTACTTAGAGTCTCTTTTAAATAGCTCTCAAGGTCTGTTACTAATGTGGTTAGGTTCCCAAGGTCACTAGAGGGTGCGGGATGTTTCTTCTTCGAACGGGGGATTTGATCTATACAGGGACGAGTCAGAGGTTTTGCACTTTTGGGCGGCTGTTTCCTGATATTAGACTTTAAAGCCCTAAACTCATGGGGGTTTGTTTGTATTACCCTCATAACAACCTCGGGGCTTGCTACTTTCGCAGGGTTACATGGTCTTTTGGGGGGGGGGGGCTGAGTTTCCGACTCTAAGTCACTACTTGATAATTCATCGGAGATGTGCTGAATACACCCATTTTGTGGTAGCCCCTCCCTACTAGGGCCAGTTGTACCAGTTGTGCCCACCCCCATATCCTCAGTGACATTCCCTTTCTCCTTAATTAGTGCCCCCAAAGAGTCACAAATTCAAAGTTTCTTCAACTGTGGAAATTTGCTTTTCAATTACTCCCACAGCCCCAGTGAGATAGTTGAGTAAAGTCAGTCCTGCCCCCTTGGTCTTGCTCGATGATTGTAGTGATTGGCTTGCCGTTGTCTTTCTTTTGCCCATCCTAAGGCCTGTACTTTCAATCAGGCTTCGCTACACTACAGTAAGCTTCTTCGTCCCAGTAATCAATAGCCAATAGGGAGACAGCTGTACAAACACGCTTTCTGTATAATGAGACTCGGATGTTTAACAGCTCTCAAAAGTCAATGCTCAACAATACTCGACAAACAGTATAAAGTTTGGGCTTATTTGCTTGCTCAATACTTTTCCGGTCCAAACTCCCCTTTATGATACAAACACCAGTTGGCGGAAATAACGAGCCCGATCCCGCGACGGGCTAAGACGGGCCCGTCTTGGCCCGGGCACGCCCTGCGCGCGTCCCGCGCTGCGGGACCATGGAAGGGCTTATATAGTGTCTACGCCCCTCAGGCAATCAGGCAGGGCTCCTGGACAAAGTGCTGAGTGCAGGGGAGCGGCGACCAGCCCCCAAAGTGACGAGTGCTTGCTTCTCTCCTAACATTTAAAAAAAAAAATATATATATATATACACACATAGATGGGCTTTGAGTCACTCCTCTTTATCCATTGGTCTGTTCAACTATCATTCACATTTTAATTCATTCAGCCTAAAACATGAGACAATGAGTCAACCCACTTCATCCATGATCTCTCTTGCACTACTGAGTGACTTTAATTGATCACATGCGCAAATCCATCTATAGAAAGTGCACTTCAGTGTCAGAGCAGGGGGGCCAATACCTCACTTTGCCAATTTTTGTTTTTTATTTAACATTTATTGTAATCATCTGGCGTCACATTTGGTTGGCTGCATGATTTTGACTTTTCATTTTTGTAGCATATGCTCACAAAAAAAAAAAAAAAAGAATTATCATCGTACCAGCTTGACTAATTGGCCTTGCCAATTTTCTTTTACCTTTGGGCCACTGATTGAGACTTGGAGTATTTTATTGTACATTGTTATACAGGCTTTCATTACTTTCATCAATACACTTTCTAAGCTTGACAGTGTAATTAGTAATTAACTGGATTCCATTTTTATTTCAAATATTTTTTAACTCGCTTTCTTAGATTTTGAACAATAGATTTCAAGTTTTTTCTCCATTGTCTTTGTACATAATACTAGACTCACTGAATAGTGTAATCTTTGACACCACTTAGTAATAAAAAAATTGGCTTGAGGTTTCGTTTTCATTAAGTAAACACATACTCTGCCGTTCACCATTTACTTCTAGCAAAAGACAGCACTCGTGGTTGAAAATTAAAATAGAAGCCTTTATTTTTAATAACAGCAATACAGGATTAGCAGGGTCCTCCGTAACGGGGCAAATATTTTAATTTAGGGAGCTTCAAGGAAAGTGATGGGACGAAATATAGAAGAGACAATCTTTCCCGTAGAGTTAATTGTGCCTTCGCCGTCTGAGCTGGATTCAGAGTCGCTGCTCCCAGAGTAGGCCCCGAGGCCAGGCAGGATACCGATACAAACGGAGGCGGAAGGGCAGTGCACTATCGAACCACGGACAGAGCTGCTTCCGAGGAGATTGCTAGAGGTGCTTCCTACAAATGCAAAAAAAACAGAAAAGCATGTTACTACTTGCATACAAAGCCATCCATATGGATCGTACTTATAGGATCAGGATGGGCATTCAGCACCACAACTAGTGTTGCTCTTATGCACTTGTTTATTCATGTATTGCCTGGTACACCTTGTCAATTTCGACATACTGTGAATCATTTTTTCACATATCCGTCTTTATTAATAAACTTTGTGATATATTTGTATTGCTGCTAATAACCTATGTATCTCTGAAAAGCACTGTATTTATGTTAAGATTATTTTTAACCACTTACTAGCTAGTTTGATCAGTTTTTAGTCCCTTAAACCTCAAATTACTATTTAAAAATCATTTTTCCAAGAGAACCATTTTCCGGAGTAGGGTGCTACTCGCTGAAAAGCGCTTCAATACCTCATCAGGGGTAGCAAGCGCTGTATACATGCAAACCTTTTCCCTCTACTATCCCTCAACTATCCTTCTCAATCCAAATAACAGACTAACATATCCACCGCTCAAATTAATTTTATATTTCACTATACTAATTCACCACTAATCCTTTATGGGTTTCGGAGTAGCGTGCTACTCGCCGAAAGCACTTCGATGCCTCGTCAGGGGTAGTAAGCGCTATATAAATGCAATTACAATACAATACCTTTGTCACTGAATACATTTCTGCTCAGTAAGTACTATGATGTGCCCCTCACTAACTTTGACCTGGGACTTTTTAGGGTCATTTCACAGATTCATGTAATAATTTGTTCCTCACCATAACATGGCTACTCTTCATTCTAATAGTCCTTCATTAAAAATGACGCTCTCCTTGAAAAAGGAAATAGAGCACTTGCAGAACACGAACTACATCTGTCAGGCCTGCACTGACTGCCCTGGACTAGGCCATTGTCTTCTTCTTCCCACCTGCCTCATTACACCAGGACAGAGCAGAATACCCTTGCATATGTACTGCATGTATTTTGATAGAGTAAACAAATGCCAGGACTGAACCTAGCCTCTATGTACAATCCAAACATATAATACATAACAGACATCAAAGAAATTGACATAACATTTCAAAACTCCGTAGGAGTAAATAACCATTTAAAAACGCATGGACATACAAATTTACAAAAGTAAACTAATTCCAAGTTGAACTCGTGTATTTTCAGGTTCTTTCTAAAGCTAGAAATAAAATGTAGCTAAACCGTCAGTGGATTCCTAACATGGTACTGGCTACAGCCAGATGCTTTATGGCAAACGCAGACGTTTTCGTGGTTTACGTAGGGTCACACACCTTGACAGTTAATGGTCAGTGCATGTATGGCTTTTCATTCATTACAGGGTGCCCCTTAATTTGAGCAGCCTAGCCACAAGGGGAGACCAAGCTCTTGTTGCAGGCTCGACACAATCATTTTTACTTCAGTCAATTCCAAGACCCAAATGGATCTCTTGTGAACAGCTTGCAAAGTTGCCTCAAGAAGTTGTGAAATCTGAAGATTATAAGCTGAGAGAGGGGGAGCCTTGATATACAACGGCTTGAAGAGGGCAATTCTATGTCTAACTTGCACTAAGGAGCAGATGTTTGACAAGTTGTACGGATGAAGGTGAGCCACTCTAATAACAGCTAAAACTTGGGGGTCAAAAGAAATCTCTAAAGCTAAACACCCTCAGACCTGTGATTTGTTGTTACGGGCTCAAGTGTCAGGATTAAACAAAACCGGGGATCATCGGTTGTGTAGGATCGCGATAAGAAGTTCAGAAGCCGTATCCTTGTGCCTTCCAAGCTCGGTTATCACTGGACGAATATTCTTATCTCCAAGTTACAACAGCACTCAGGGGAAATGGAGATCAGAAAAAACAACATATGACAAATAGAGTCTTCACTGGATATCAGCCTGAGGGGGAGGTAGAACCTCCTACGTATCAATAGGTTCCAGAATTCCCTCTTTCCGCATAGGCAAACCTAGTACACTTAAGACTGTTTATCCTTGTGAGGATCTTTGCACATCTTTGCACAGTGGAATTACTTCATTCCTGAACGCCAATAAACAAACGACTACAAAATAAAATTACTAATTTACGAATTGGGAAGCAGCTACCTCACCAACGGTAAAAGAATGGGAAACTGACCTGGACTGGAGCTGGCAAGCAGAACGCACAATATATGACAGCAGAGGTTGTCTTAAGAAATGGGAGAGGACATGGGGTTCATAGCGAGAGTATAGGGGTTTGTAACGTTACTAACGGTGGATTGGTGAACTTCTGCCTTATCCTGTAAATTGAAGATAAGATTCTCATAGGTGGTCTTGTACAATTCTGTGAGCCAGTCCTCATGTGTGGGTGGATGCAGGGAGTGGAGTAGGATGCAAAGCTTGGCCGCTGTGAGGGACGTGTGGAGGAATTGGCATTCGTGATTGGACAGTGAGGGGCAGTCTGCTGTGTCATGAAGCATTATCAGATGGCGCAGCAGTGGGGTGGGGATCACTACTGCTCCGCTTAGCTCATGTCTTACTGCGTCCTAGAATCCACGTACGACAGGGCAGTCATGGAGCATGTGCACAATGTAGCAATGTTTATGGTCGCATCGCCAGCAGTCAGAGTGATGCAAAAGCCTCACTATCTTAAGTTTCACAGGTGTCCAGTGCGAGTGTTGGAGCATTTTGAAGAGGCAGAATTTCATTCAGGCCTCCAGTGCTCTGCGATCCAGATTTTCCAGCAGCTTGACCCAGTCCGGAGTCTCGTACTCCACCTGGAGTTGATTCTGCCAGATGGTGCATAGCCGTTCAATCTGTGGCTGGGAGTGTAGGTGTTGTATCAGGAGATTATAGAGGTCCGCCATCACTCCTTTAAAAAAAAGCCCCTAGTTGTTGAGGTAAGTAATCACCGGGGACGTCAGGAGAGTCCAAGGCATTGCCCCCTCAGCCTTCTAGAGAGACAGAGAAACAATTGCGTATATATTTCCTCCGTAGGGTCGATGGTAAGTGGAATTCTTCACAGAACATCTTGAAGGATTTGGGATACTCTTGCGTTATAATCTGGTGCAAGGACAGAATCCCTGCCGAGCGCCACAGGTCACAGTTGAGCGTGTCACCCCCTATGTATATTTTGGCATTATGCCACAGCGGCGTCCACCAAAACGAGCCTGTGAGCTTGTGCCCAATTTCTGATCATGGCCTGAATAATTAGTACTAGAAAATAGCACACTGGCAATGTGGGCTCTAAACGGCGCACAGATGTGTAATTAATACAAATTCTGTTTAATCCAATGCTCTACTTTTGTGACCCCATTGCCAAGAGGCCAGCCCAACACACAGCCAAGAAATAAATAATGAAAATGAGCGTTCAATTCTATACAGGATTACCTGTTACAAAATCAACAGTTGGTTAAACTTTTCTCCAGCAATAAATCAAGTAGTCATGATGTGACGAATAAAAGTTATTCAGGAGACTTGCGAGTTGCTTTAAGTCCAATTTTATTAAAAAAATGCCAATTTGACAGAAGCAATCCATTCAGCCCAGCCAACGCGTCTCGTCCCAGTGGGACTTCATCAGGGCTTGATCAATATCCCAATGTAGTCATCCACCCAGTGTTTGCTCCTGTTATTATTTCATAAATCCTCATAGATACAATTTTGTACCACTTGATGGCGTGTTGCGCTCCAATCTCATCTTTATCCTTTCCGCTTCCCGGTTCGAATGTCCTTTGAGCACACTCTCTCTGTGTCTCTCTCCGGTGGTAAAGGACATTGTCTCTTTGAACTACAAACACGTTTTGGCTAAATCTAGGCACTTGCTTGAGCAATGGAACAGGCTACCAGTAGGTCTTACGGGACGTTGTAACCTGATCAAAATGGTGATTCTCCCTAAATTCATGTATTTATTTAGAGCTGTTCCTTTATATTTAACAGCTGCTTTCTTCTCTAGGGTTGAAAGGCCTTGGGTCCAGTTCATTTGGCAATATAAACGTTCTCACTGCTCAATACGGATCTTACAACTACCAAAAGATAGAGGTGGGTGGTCGCTTCCTATTTTAAAGTACTATTATTGGGCTGCTATCTCGGAGCACGTCTCAAGTAATGATCGATCATGAGTCCTGGTACTTGTGGTCTTTGTATTTTGAAGTTGGCCCAAGGGTACGGGTCCATGACCTCTATTACTTTAAGCATACTCAGTTTAAGACCCTCTGGGTGTTTTACAAAGAGTGGTGAAGCTTAAGGGCTAAATTTTCAATTGACCCTCTCACTTGTTATACGACTATGGTTTAACCCAGATGTTCTTTCTTGGTCTAATGATTTTCAAGCAGTAGACTGGTCTAGGTCGTGCCTTCAATCGGTTGGCCAGCTGTTCACAGGGCATCCGGTATCTTTTTCGGATTTAGTTACACAATTTGCGGTTCAGAGCACAGGTTTTTTTTAAGTATATGCAGATTAGGAATTGTTTTTAACAAACAAGTTAGACTCAGGGCAGTTGAATCATGTTCAGTGTATTGAACTGTTGCATAGAACCCATGGGAGAGAGAGGATTAGTCTATTTTATAAATCACTAAATTCGGACCAATGCGACAATATATCCACCTTAGCCTCAAATGGACTTGGAAATTATCACTACAAGTGCCTGCTTATGCTGAATCAATCCAGTTAATAATCGGTTTGTGAATGTATCTAGGCTGAAAATACATCATTTCAAGATTCTTCAAGATACATATTACACTCCAAACCGATTATTCAACTGGGGATGCCGGTCTAATTCGAAATGCTTTGGGTGTGGCACTGCTGGAGCAGACACTGTGCATATTTTCTACTTATGTGGTGTAGTGCAGCAATATTGGCAGGGGGTCTGTGAGAAAATCTCTAGGGTTACTCCAAGTAGCATTTACCCATCTGCTCAGCTGATTATATTTGGGACATCATATGAAGTACCCTTAAAGTTGAAGGGTATTGTTTTCTTTATGATTCTGACGGCTAGGATTCTGGTTGGGCGTTTTTGACTCGACCCGAACCCTCCAATGCCTATTACCTGGTTTAAGCAGTTCTTGGATATTAACGTTTTAGAGCTGTCCCTTGTCAAGCAGGATCGTGCAAGGAAATATTTAAAATATTTAAGCCAAAAGTGGGATGGGGTCAATTTAGATGCTGCGATTGGTAGAGTTGGGAGTCCAGAGATATTCTATAAGCTGGCACATTTTTTGATCTTACCTCACTCATTAAGGTCGCTCACCTATCTTCTGTTATACTTTTATTATATTTTGATATTGCTGCTTTGGTTCTCCGATTTGTGTGTTATGCTGTCACCACTCAGTTGCATCAATGTTGTAAAAGTGCAGATAAATCAATAAAATCCTTTAAATAAAAATAAGCAAATTCAAGATTGTAAAGTGTAGGTCTGTAGATGAAAACAAATGAAGTTGTTAAGAATGGGGTAGGAGAATATTAGACCAGTAAGGATATGGATTTTGAAGCAGAATAATATTCAAATAATTTCGTAGATAGAAATGTTTGTGGATGATAACTAGAACTCCTGCAGACTTTTGTGTAGGTGATTTCTGAAAGAATTTGTAAGCCTGCAGTAGGGCTTGAACTATGTTTAGAGCGGTATTAATGCTTAATCTAGATTCAGTGATAAACAGGATGTCAGAACTGGGGTCAGAGATCTAATAATAAATGTTCAAATCCAAAAAATCTTTTGCATTGATCTGGCATTTCGAAGGATAAAAGAAAATAAGTGTGTCTCTGGTAATAAGATGGGTTTTGTAGAAAGAATCGGAGAGGAAGGAGAGGTGGAATTGTGTTAATTTCAATCAAGCTGGCTGAGCAGTAAAAATACATGGAAATTATGAGGGAGAAAGCAAAGGTAAAGGAGGCGTGGTACAAGTTAGTGAGGCTGATGTTTGACGGGGCGGGTATGTCGAAGGAAGAGCTGAAGGATCAGATGTTGAGAGAGCAATAAAAGTGGAGGTGTACGACAGTAGGAGTGTGTAACAGAAATGGAGGATGAAGTTGGAGGTGAGGCAGAAATGGATTTGATTTGAGGAAACAAGAGTAGTAGTCTTGTGGGTAAGAGGAGATGGAAGGTGGAAATTAGATAAGCTAAGGGAGGATTTAAATTGAGAATGGAATATATGACAGACGACTGGAATGAGGATGAGTGGGATGGGGAAGAGGCAAAAGAGGGGTGAAGAAGTTAAAGAGAATGTGATCCTGTAATAGATGGCAGGAGCAGGAGATTGAGATGTTATAGAAGTGAAGCAGGTGGAGAATATAAAAAAAAAAAGGTGAGGAATAGATGGCGCAGAGAAATACAGGTGAAGGATAAGATAGGTTGTGGGAATAAGTATCAACCAGAGAAAGGGTAGGATTAGAGGTTGGAGAGAAAGCGGGATGATGCAGGTGAAGGTATGGGAGGAGAGATAAGATAAGAAAATTATTCTCATTGGCGCACAGTAGGAAATGAGAATGTAAGGATTATTTATGCATTTTTTTGGGCTGGATGGTGACATGATAGAGGGTTATAGTATACAGTTCCAGTTCTTGTACTGGAGAGTAGTGATTAGCAGAATATACTGAACTCTGGTGGACTGAAATAGCACAGTTCATTTAGTAACAAGAACTATAGCTCATTTTTCTGCATGGACTATCATTTTTAATGCTGGTGCAAGTGTTAAGTGCTATGTTCATTTACATAGCTTTTGCTACAAGACTTTAGGTCAACCAAGAAACTCTTACTAAAAAGAAGATGGAAATCAGGGGTGTGGCTACAACATGGACCCATGAAAATGTTTCCTTGCCGAGAACCTGACACAAGGGTGCTTCCCCCACTCATTGAGGTGCCCAATTTTACTAAATTCCTGCTAAATGTAGTAATTTTGATAGGGAACCCGCGAGGATCCTAAGAGAAATAAATTTGGAGCAGCAGATCAGTGGAAACGCAGGGGTGAGCTTTGTGTTAATTCCGACCCCCTGCTTTGAGTGACACCAATCAAGATGGCTGCTGAGACGCATAGAGAAGAAGTGAAAAGATTGGGATGGATGCGGGTGGAGTGTAAATTTTAAAAGCAAGCCGTGACCCCTTGAGCTAAAGTGAGAGGAAAAACAGAGGGAGGTTGCTGGATATGGGAGAGAGATAAAGAGTGGCGGGTACGGAGGAGAGATGCTGTGCCTCGCTGCCGCGTATTCACAGTCGAAGGAGGATTGGGCCTATTTGAGTGGAAGCCTTCAGAGAATATGCTCTGAGAATTAAGTGAGGGGATAAGATGCTTCCCCCAAAGAGTGTCTCTCATTAAAAGGAAATTAAAAAAAAAACAGATCGCACAGCAGCAGCGAGCTTCGGGTCTAGTGGTAGAGATCCCCAAAAGTTTGGCAACGGCAGAGATTAAGGAGAAATGGTTGCTTGGGGCAATTTCCCTCTCTGACCCTGTGAAGGAGAGGTCTACAACACTGAAAAGCGCATAGTATGACAATATAAAACTGGGCTTTAAATAGCTGGAAAAAGAGGACAGTAACTGGGCTTGTACACATTAAGGAAGTAAACCCCTCTAACTGTAGGTCTAATGAGTGTCCTGACCGTAGTCACTCAAAACGAAAACCCCAAAGGTGCCCCCAATTAAAGACATGCTTCACTCCCAGGGGAACTAACCAAAGGGGTCTCTTCTATGGGATAATGCCACATCGAGTACGCAGGAGGCCACCAACCTGACAGCCAAGGGAGCTCTAGATGCCCTGGAGACAAGAGGTGACATTCACCAGCTGCTGGGCAGCGCAAATGTGAGATTGGAACATTAAGATGAGACCTCATCAAAGCCATCTCGGGATAGATCACAATTTTCAAAAAGTGGAACACAGGGTAGATCAACTGGTGGTTGCACTGGGAGAGGGCGGCTCACGAACTAGACAAAGTGGACATTTCAGTAGAAGAATTAGAAAGACGCTAGAAAACTATCTTGGACAAAGTGAATGACAGAAAATTTATCCCGACAGAACAAGCTAGGCATCCTGGAGAGAGTGGCAGATCTAGAATTGGAGCAAGATACACAGGAACTATTTTGCCATCTGTTGCAGGCGCCCAATGATCATTCAGTTGAGTTGGAAAAGTCACATAAATGATTCACACCGCCTATCACACCCAACACAAACTTACTCTCCAATGACCCGACACAAATTAATTTCTTTAAAAACAAAAAGACGATATTATGAGAAAAGCAAGGAGGACAGATCCCATAGTATTCAGGGGCTCCATGATTTCTTTGTCTCATGGCATGCCTAATATGACCCTGATGAAAAGGAAATCCCTGAAAGCCATGACAGATTTGACGGCCAAACGGATTCTCTATAGGTAGAGCTACCCATAAAAATGTTTTGTAAGCCCAACTACATGGTTGTTTCGATTTGAAATAAACAAGAAGCGACCAAGATGCTAAATCCGGTCACGGACACTATAGCCCCAGATGAACTTTGTAAAGACAGTGACCAGAATAGCATCACCAACAATCAAGAACAACAAAAATGTTAGAAAAAATAAAAAGACAGCAAGAGGCTAAGAAGCAGTGTGAAGCGGCCTTGCAATTGCCAAGATATCTATGTCCAATATCTCATATTTTATGACCCAGCAAATTAACGTGTTCATGGCCAATACTTTCCACATGGGGCTAAAAAGGGGGGGAATATGGAAAAATTTTCAGTGATTACATGAATAACTGAAAATCTTAGAATACTACACTAAAAAATCCCAATGCTGAAAACCTTTTGGGGAATTTATGACTTAGAGTTGCTAAGTGACATATTGCATCTGGGGGCCCTATCACCTGTGGAAGTGGAGAGGCTGGTCTTTCAAACAAATATAGAAAATTCCTCTTTATTCAGAGGAGATGTAGTCTCCCCCGAGGACTAACCTTTTACAAAGAGTTTTAGTTATAGTGAATTCCAATAGATGGCAGTATGGTCAAATTGTTTACGTTGTTTTTGTTAAGACACGTTATGTTTTTTTTTAATGTTCTTGGCCGGATGGTGGGCAGAGTAAGGTGATTTTTAGAAGCAGTAGGCAGAGAGGCAGACACAGAAAAGGGACATTTATTAGCGACTGACAGGCACACTTTTCCTAAGTTGATTATAGCCCGAAGAAATAGATGGGAGAGAATGAAATTTCAAACGAAGCAAAAGAGGGAATAAGAGCACCCCTCCCGTTGTAAATGAGCCAGTTGGCAAGTCCCTACCTCACACTTTTGATCCACAATGTTCAAGGGTTGAATTCTCCTGTGAAATGTAAAGCTCTTTTGCTCTGGTTGTTCATTAATGATATTGAGGTAGATCTTTTACATGAAACACATCTATTAAAGGAAGATGTTGAGAGACTTCAATTGTAGCGAAAAATAGCGGGATTTCAATCACTCAATAAAAAGTTAGAGGGCTGGTAATTCTAGTTATGGCTCCTATCCCAGTTCCGTTGGTAACAGTGCACAATGACAGTGAAGGGACAATGGCAGGAATAAGAGCAACCATTTGTAATAGGCAGTTTATAGTGGTTCCAGGTAATGGAGCCACAGACACTAGGGAATCTTTTTATGACAATTTCATTCCAACCGTAGTGCAGTTCGAGATGGATGACCTGGCGGTAGGTGTTATGTTATGTTAACTAGGTACTTATAAAGCGCACAGCTACTCAATAGAGTGTCCCGGCGCTGTAAGACCTCATGACAGGGCTGACAGTGTGCTGTTGTACGCTCGATTCATGTACTATTGCTGGAACAACCATGTTTTCAGTGACTTTCTAAAAGTGAGAAGGTCCTGCACCTGATTAAGTGCCAAAGGTAGGCTATTCCAAAGTCGAGAGGCTTGCACCTGAAAGGAGCGTCTGCCTATACGAGCGCGGAAGAACTTGGGGGTGAGCGCTAGCTGCAGTGATGAGGACCTCAAGGTTCGGTGCGGAATGCAATACTGGACTCTTTTCTTGTTATAAGAAGCACCTGTACCATGGAGAGCTTTAAAGGCCAAAACCAAAGCTTTGAAACGGATCCTCTTGCAGATCGGTAGCCAGTGAAGGGATTTCAAATGGGAAGACATCCGTGATCTAGGGCCAAGCATAAGTATCGCCCTAGCCGCTGCGTTCTGGACCACCTCAGGCGTGTCAATAAATATTCCGGTAGACCCAGGTACAGAACGTTTACGTAGTCCAGCCTAGATACAATTAACGCCTGGAACACCGTTTTCCTGTGTGCAACCGGAAGAAAAGGCAAAAACTGTTTCAGCATTTTGAGCATGCCGAAGCAGGACCCCACTACAGCTTGAATTTGGGCATTCATGGATAAATTATCCTCCAGCTTAACCCCTAGTTTCTTGACTGTCTTTACCAAAGCTGTAGGTGGGGGGGCATGTCCAAGGGCCACCATTTGCGCCACACATCGCAAGGGGGGAGACCAAAGAAAATGATCTCCGATTTCTCGGAGTTACACTTGAGTTGATTCAATTGAAGCCAGAGAACACCTCTGATAGGCAGGTGTTAATCATATCTCCTCTAAAATCCGCGTCCTTATCACAAGTGAAGAGCAACTGCGTATCGTCCGCATATGATACTATTTTTGCTCCATGGGCCTCGGCCAAATGCGCAAGGGGGGGTCATACAAAGGTTAAATGGTGGGGATTCAAATCTTGCATTCAATCTTAGTTTGGATAGGTTGGACACTCCTGGCATAATACAGAAATCTCCCAAATCTCCTCTTGTATGGATTTATGACCTGAACCTTATTGATATGTGGTGCTACCTACCTGTACCCTGGGGACAAAGACTTCATGTATCAATTAAACGTACATAGTGCTCACTCTAGAATTGACTATCTTCTCCTTTCCCAGTCTTTGGTTAAGGTGGCTCGGTCAGCTAACATAGGGACCCAAGATAATGTACCAATAATTTTGGTGTTGGACATGACTGTCCGAACAACTTTACCACCTCATGTGCGAAAAATGAATGAATTAGCATTTACAGACCCAGTATTGAGTGCAAACCTAAAGGAGTCACTGTTTGAGAGAACTATTTGAGAGAAAATGTGGCAAATGGCATGCATTGATCGCCAAATTGTGATGCAGCCAAAGCCGTTTTAAAGGGGGGAATTAAGCGACCACACAGCAAACGTCACTAAATAGGACAGAAATAGAAGGTTAGAAGTGATGGCTAAAATACTTAAACTAGAAGAACAAAAAAAGTAAAGGGACACGCAAAGCATATAATGAGATAAGAAAAGATGGGGTCACTTGAGGTGGTGTTGAATAAGGAAGATGCCCATAAACAACTATATTATGAGAAAGGGGAATGGAAAAAAGCCTATAAAATTAGTTGACAGAGCCTTGAATGCAACATGGGCTATATGGGATGAGGAGGGAAGGAAGTTCTTTAGAAAACAGATCAAGGTATCAAGTATGTCTTGACAGAATTTTACTCTAAATTAGACAGGGATGAACCATGCGACCAGCTTTTCAGGCTGACTACTTAGAAGAGATTGCTTTTCCAAACATAGATCCCAACATGTTTAATACATTGAAAGAGTGAATGGTATATTACGAATGAGTTATCAAACTCAGTTCATAAAGCTTTTCAAGCAATACTTAGCTTGGTTCTGACCAAGGTTTTCAATTAATTTGCAGAAACACACACGGTCACTCCCAGCTTTATGAGGTCCACGCTCACTTAAATTTTAAAGCCTGAAAAAATCTGGAGTCTTATGGCTTATATAGACCAACTGCCCTTCTAAATTGTGATGTAAAGCTTTATACATAGATTCTGGCTCAGATAATTAAAATTTGTTAGCCCATCTTTATCTCACCCTTTCAAGCAGGTTTTTATCAAGGATAGGTAGACCAGAGACAATATTAGATTGGCCCTGACTGTCAGCGATAAAGCCTCAATGGATATGGTACAGTTACTCCTTCTCTCGCTGAATGCGGAGGTCTTTAGACAGGGTACACTGGTCATATCTGTAGAGGCTCTTAGTCAGACATGATCTAGATCTGAGAAATGGAGTCTTGATTCAAGTTAATTTCCAAAAACCAGCTGCTAGATTATAGGTGGGAGCGAGGTTTTGGGACCCAATGGTTTTGTGAAGGGGTAGGAGCATAGGTGCCCTTTATCACCTTCCATTTTTCCTTTGACCTTGGAACCTTTTTTTTAATTTTACTTTTACAAAAAGGTGAAGGCTAATCAAGTTATCACAAGACTGCAGACTAAGAGGGGTAAATGAATGTTGCTACGTTTGTTGACAATGTCCTCTGCTTTTTAACTAATCCCCAAGGGTCTACTCCAAGATCATTTGGAAGTTCCAGGAGGTAACGGGATTAATTATTTTAAATCTAAGGGGATAGGTGTAGACACATATTTGGGGGACAGCAGGCGAGAGACAGTTGACCTTGGGTTTGAGTGGTCACCCCGGGGTATACCTTACCATAGGGGTGACTCCTCCCCCTCAACAAATGTACTACATGACATTAATGTGCAGCTAAGGCTTGGGGCGCTTTTCAAACACCTCTATAGGTGGAGGAAGTTGGTGATCTTGTGAAAGGGGAGAATTACTTGTGTCAAAATTAACTTTACACCTAGACTCTTCTTCTGACAAGATCAATGCCCTAAAATGTTCCAGAGTAAAATCCGGAGGTTTATATGGAATAATGGATCTCCAAAAAGCTCTCGGGCTTCATGCTGATGAAGGAATGGGGGCTCTAGATATAGATAGATAAGTCCTGAGATCCAAGATAGCGCCACCTTTGTTATGGGTGTACATGAGGGGGAAAAACCGTGGTGCCACAGGATGGTTACAGAATTCCACTACACCATCTTCAGTGGCTTTTCCCACGGACCCACAAATAATCTGGTTCCCTGATGTCGTCCACCAAAATGACCCCGTTTCACTTGAAGAGAGCAGTTCTGACACAAAAGATTACTTCTTTTCCTATCCCCTGGACAATAGTCTTGGGGAATCCCAACTTAAAACTGGGTATGTTAGATAAGGAATACCAGAGATGGGCAGACGGAGGAGCTGTTCAATTGGGGTTCTTTTTTTAGAGTGGCAGCCTCAAGAATAGTACACAGTGTGCTAATGACTTCCTTGTGCCACCCAATGATGTATACCGATTAACACAGTTGTTGCATTGAGCTTGGCAGCCATCAGTGAGTGTTTCTGGGTGAGTAGAGATACTACAAGTATTGAGAACATATATAAAGTAGGAAAGACTAGTGACATAGTTGAAAGGCTGTGTAAAACTCCTCCCAATCAAAAATTTTATTACACAATCAAGTGGTCGGAGAACCTTGGACAGGGTTTATCTGACAGCACATGGATTTTGATTTGTCAGAGGACAGCTAAGTGTTCCATATGCACCCAATATAAATCTAATGCTTAAAAGATCATGGTGTGGTGGTAAAGTTCGCTGGTATGACTGAGCACTATGTACGTCGGTCTGGATTTGTGGTGGAGAGGTTGCCGGGAGAGAGGAATGTACATTCATATGTAATCGCTTGAGGTCCTTTTGGGCAGAGGTTGTGTCACAGATCAAAGATATTGTATATGCAACTACAGGTTACCACAGAGAGGCTATTACTTGGGCATATCAATGAGGAGGGAGTCTTCCATTGTCCTCTCATGTAGGCAAACTCACTACTCATCTTTTGTTAGATGACAGACTGACAGTGGCTCAGAAATGGAAAGCTGCTGATCTTCCAACTGTGGCCCTTTCGTGGTCAAACTTATGGAACTTACGTGCTATGAAGAAATTGAGGGCTTTACTTAAAGACAGGATTGCAAACTTTGGAAATATTGAACAGCCTTTCCAGATACATGTCAAAAAAGATGTTTCAATGTTGGGGATCTACAGTCAGCTTGGCCTAATTTGTATAGGAGGGTTCTCTCCTTTCCAAAAGGGCCCTCAGAGGGGGTGGGGTTAGATGGGCGGGGGAGGCTAATCTAGATGTTCTGAGGTTGAAGTGGATGTCAGAAATTTTAAAATTAATAGATTATTTTTAAATGCTGAAGCTTGGCACAACTCACCCTTTGGATCCGGCATGTAAACTGGAACATGGGGCAATGGAGCACAAACCCCTTCTCCAACTCCTATACAGCCACGCAAACGAAGATTTTATGCCACCTGTTGGCAGAGAGGTGATTCGGATATGGAGATATGCAGTCCGACATATGGGCTGGCAAGGCCGCTTAATGGGTATGACGCCGCTATGGTACGGTACATATTTACGCCCTGCTGCGGCACTGTAGGGGTTCCAGAAGTGGGATCTGTTGGGTATATCTACATTGGGAGTTGTCATGCGGGGAAGTACACTCAAATCTTTCAGTCAGCTGCAGACAGAACTTCAATTACACAAGACACAGTTTATAAATACCTCCAATTGAGACACGCGCTCAACCCCAAACTACACTCGCTTGAGACTCTGCCTGAATTTCACCCGCTCGAAGGGAGATTGCTCACAGGAGACATTGGGGCACACAAAATACGTCAGATTTACCAGACGCTGACCACCCACGCCCACAACACTCTACATAAGACACGGGCGGCATGGTTAAGAGATTTACCAGACATGCCGGATAACGATTGGACAGAGGCCTTGGCCAGCCCCCGGGCGCGGCGGTGTCCTCGCGTTACCGCCTCATTCAATTCAAATATATACACTGTATATATTATACTCGATCCGGACTGTGGCGGATGGGGGCTATTCAGTCCCTAGTGTGTCTCCGCTGTGAGAAGGAGGAGGGGCCTTTTATGCACACCGTACGGAATTGGAGTGCACTACAGCCATTTTGGCGCAAAGTGGCGTCTTGTTTAGATCATGTCCTATCACGGAACCTCCCATTCGACCCGAGACTGTTTTTATTGCATAGTACTGACGGGATTGGTGGGATCAAATATAAACAGCACTTACTCTTCCTGGCCCTCACCCTGGCCAAGCGAGACATCGCACAGCAGTGGAAGGCTACGTCCCCCCCGACAATTGGTGGTTGGAAGAAGGCCCTGGACTATTGCGTGGGGGCGGAGATAGCGGTTTTCCAGGCTAGGGCGTACCCCAATAAACACAGAAAAATATGGTCCAGATGGGCGATTTATCGAGGAATAGAGTTACCGCCTCTGCCGAACATAGACCCTGTATAGAATGGCTCCCTTATGAGATTCCAGGCCCTGAACAGCTCAGACAATATACTAATGTTACTGGTGGCCGACTATGTCCTAACTAAATCAATTCCGTGGGGTTTAACATGCTGTGTCATGTTTATGTTGTGTAGCCTGCATGTTATGCAGGGGTTCCAGTTTTTTCACAAATGCAGGTACCTTGGATGTATCCGATGTTTCACATGTTCACTGCGGACAATGGCTCATTATGTACCTTGAAAATCCAATAAAATATGTTTAAAAAAAATAAAAAATGCTGAAGCTTGTTCTGAAATTAAATGGTTACTTACTAGTATCAGTAGTTTTGCAGCTTGAAGAATTTTCTGGATTCACATGCTGTGCATTATTCCGCCATCTAGTGGTTGGGTCCGGAATAGTCTGTTTGTTTTTTGTTTTTTCTTATTTTGGGCGCTGTCGACCACGATTTGGTATCAGGTACGTCCCCTGTGTGACGTATAGCATAGTTGGATGGTTTGGACTATCCATCGTGAAATTGTTGCCTTTGTGACCGGCGTTCCTGTGTTAGCATGTGCATAGGCAACAAAGCACTGTTTGGTTTTGCGTTTTTTTGTTGTTTTCTGTAGGTAATACAGTAGTGCTCTCCTTACATCCAGGGTATGGAGGCTTTTCTCCCCTTTAGTTTTTGAAGAAAACCGGAAGGAGAATACTTTGATTTAAGTGATATTTCGATACTACTTTTGGTAGGAACTGTGGATTTGTTTTTAAAATAGCTTTGTCCTTGTGGATTTGCATGTATGGTTCTTGTATGGTTAACGCTTGTAACTCACTTACTCTCCACAAGGAAGTAATGGTAATGAGAAAGGCTGTTTTTAAAGTGATGTGTTTGAGTTCTGCCTTATGCATGGGCTCAAAAGGTTTTGCCATAAGTTGCGTGAGAACTGTGTTTAGACTCCACATGGAAACTGGAGCTTCTCTAGGGGGAGCAATTCGTTTAGATCGTTCTAGGAATCGTTTTATGACAGGTCTTGTGAAGAAGCTTTTGCGTGTTTTTCCCCTGGTGTACGCTACGATGGCAGCGATGTGTACCTTTATGCTTGAGTAGTTGATGTGAGTGTCTAGGAGATGAGTTAGATATATAATCACTGTTTCTTGTGTTTTGATTGAGTTCATTTGATTGTTAGCTGTGCACCAAGTGGTGTATCGCTTCCATTTTGCGGCATAGCATTTTCTTGTAGTTTGTTTTCTTGCTTCTTTTAAAATTTCCATTGTTCGTTGAGGTAGGTTGAGGTGACCAAACTCTACGTATTCAGGTGCCAAGCCGCTGCGTGTAGCATTGTTGGTTCCGGATGAAAGATTTGGCCCGGTTGCATTGTCAACAGGTCTTTGTCCGCTCTGATTTTGATTATTTGCCCCTTGACAGTTCTAGCAGACTTGAATACCATGTCTGTCTCGGCCATTGTGGGGCAATGAGAATTAGGTTTGTCCCTGTTTGTCTTGCTTTTTCCAGAACCCTTTGTATTAGGGGTATCGGTGGAAAAGCGTATGCAAATGTCCCTGACCAATTTAGTGACAGCAGTACAATATAGAATGATCCCAGTAAACTAGAACTAACCGGACATAATATAAAGCATTATAATCGCATCAAATTAACAACACTACAAAACGAAAATACGTAGCAAGTGTTATTTAATCACACTGCTGCATAGAAAAAATGCATTATACATATATCAAAATTCAAGTCAATACACAGATAGGTGCCCAAAAGGACAGAGAAAAAAGGGGGGTGGAGGGGTAAGTGATTCTCGTGAGGGTAAGAGATTGTGAAGGAAGTATAGAAATCGTGAATGCATAAAATGCCCTATTCAAATAAATTCTGGCCTAAATATTTTTGCCAGTGGTACATGAATTATTCATTGATTCAAATAGCTAGACCACATTTGTGAAACACAATTGAGTATTCTCTGTTGTTTCTGGGGGCTGGCACAAAGGAAAGAGTGTCGACGATTCGACCCCAAGGTATATCGTAGGCCAATTAACACCTTACACGGGGGTCTTCCTCAGGACTGTGATGAAGGGAGGACACCTAAAATCAAAGTAAAACACCATTGGTACTAAAAAACGAGAGACAAATAAGATAACCACTAACAAGGCCAATACGGTCCTTAAGTTTACCATAATGAGCCCTACAGTGAGGGCTCCGATGTAAGAAAAACGGGCACACTGGCTCCAAAATGTGTAGAGCGACACCAACACCTGAGAAAATAAGGTGTCGTGATCAGAAGCCACAATTATATATCAATATGATTTATTTAATAGTTTCTAGAAGGGCAGTAGTGGGAAATTGCAACACTTACACACAACGCGGAAACGTCCAGCGTGTCCCTTCCAAACAGCAAAATTAATGAAGTAAATAAATTCCTGCCCCAAATATAACGACTAGAAACAATTCAGCAGACGTATCTGAAAACTAAAGTATAGAGGACAGAGTCACCAACCAAGCATCAACTTAAAAAACCGGCGTGAACCAATAGAGTACAACACGCAATGTCATTACATGTTCTAATATAAATGTTCAAGGCGCACATGGCACCGTATCTGTAAGAAAGAGTAAAAAGTGCAGCGGGGTCACGAGCGAGTAACATGAGGTGGTTTACTCAGAATTATGGAGGCTAGGTCTTAAAACACTCACCGTTCTTCAGTGAAGAACCACCTCAATGGGAGAGCGGTGCTGAATCTAGAACAAAGAATGGGCTAGGAATTATGCAGAGTTAAAAATTCAGAAACACTACCCCCGTAATCTTTAAAAAAGGAGAGGTGGCTGGTTTATGACGGTAGGGAGAGAGAGCTTACCACTACGCGCTGGCCCCATTTGCAATGTATGAAGGAGGGAAACGAGCCGTCACCTCATCATCCGTTATATAGACCTAATCGTCATCACTCGTCATGGGATGACGTACCGGTAGCAGACGCTAGATGCTGCCCGCGTAGCGTCACGGCAATATGATAGACAGGGACAATAGACTCTAAAAAAGCAAATACTTGAGAAAAATAGTTATTCTCGAGTAAAAATCGAAAGAGTGGGAGGAGGTGACCCCGGGTGTAGAGACTTAACTGGTGTCACCAGGGAGCTTGAAAAATCTAATTATCTAAATGTAAGGAGAGGAGTGTTATTGAGGAATTTAGCCATTGAAGCGATCATGTCGGAAAACAAAGGAGCATTTGTCATCGGTAGCCCACTCATAGTCAATGTTCCTCATTCTCGACTAAAAAACTATTTAGACAACGTTAATACATAGAATACTAATCACGGTGTTACCAAGGCAATGTATATCTTTTAGACATAATTTAGTGACAGGGCATTCCCTTTTGACAGGTGGTGATGAAACCTTGAGGCAAAGAACTGGCATTTCTTGTTCTGTATTGTCGTAAATAGGTCTATCACTGGGGTTCCCGAGAGTTTGAAGATGTATTGTACTGTCTTGCGCTTCAATTTCCACTCGTGGGAGCAGCTGTTCTGTCTGCTCAGAAGATCTGCTGTTGTGTTGTATACTCCAGTTAGATGTATTTTTTGCAGATTGATTCCTTGAGGGACTGCCCAATGCCAGATCTGTTGCACTAGCTTGCTTAGCGGGAAGGATTATGTACCTCCCTGTTTGTTGAGGTAGAACATTGTGGTGGTGTTGTCCGTTTGAATCAAGACCGTCCTCTTTTGAATGTGTTTTAGGAACGCTTTCAATGCTAGGAATACGGTTTTCATTTCCAAGTAATTGATGTGTTTTGTGGAATCTTGGTTGTTCCATTGACCTTGTATTTTTAGTTGTTTGAAGTGCGCTCCCCATCCGTTGAGGGATGCGTCTGTAGTGATTGTCACAGAAGGAGTTGGGTTCTTGAAAGGTCTGCCCTGTGTTATGTTGTTGGATGCCCACCACTGTATCTCTGCTTACAGCTTGTGCGTAACAACCACTAGATCCTCCCAACTCCCTGTGGCTTGAGACCAGTTGTTGGTAAGCCATTCCTGGAAGGGGCGCATATGTAGGCGGGCATGAGGGATGAGTGGGATGCATGACGCCATCATGCCCATAAGTTTCATGACTCTCCTCACTGTCAGAGTGAGGTTTCTTGTTTGATAGCTTGTATCCTTTTTTTGCGCCGGGTAAGCTCGCGCATTCTTTGAGTCTAGTCTTGCACCTAGGAAAGTTTTTTCTCTTTCTGGCTTTGTTGAGGATTTCTTGTGAGAAGCCTAGTTTTTGTAGTGTGTGTATTGCTGTTTGAATGTGGCTGAGACATTTTTGTTTTGTGTTTGCCCTTATGAGCCAGTCGTCCAGGTAGGGGTAGACTTGTATTCCATCCTTTCGCAAGTGTGCCGCGACTGCGGCTAGGCACTTGGTGAAGACACGTGGTGCTGATTTTATTCCGAAAGGGAGTACTTTGAACTGGTAATGTGTTCCTTTGTGTAAGAACCAGAGATATTTTAGGTGGTTTTTGTTCATAGGGATGTGTAAATAGGCGTCCTTGAGGTCTATTGTTGCAATGTAATCTCCTCTTTGAATTTGTGGGATTATCTCTTGGAGAGTAGTCATCTTGAAATGTGCTAAAATGAACTTTTTTATTAACCTTAGGTCCAGGATTGGTCTTAGTGATAAGTCCTGTTTGGGGACCAGGAAATACGGTGAGAAGTTTCCTTTAGAAAATTTCTTGTTTTGGTACCAGTTCTATTGCTGTTTTTGAAGAAGGTCCTTGATTTCTGATTTTAACTGTATGAGTTCTGATTTGAGGAACCTCCATATTGTTGGTGGTTTTGCAGGTGGTGTTTTTGCTAGTTCTATGCAATACTCGTATTTTACCAAATTTAATATCCAATTGTCTGTGGTGATTTTTCACCACTGCTGTAGGTATTTCGATATTCTGCCCCCCACAGGTGTTGTGTGTGGGTCCTTCTGTGTGTAGGAGTCAATTAGAGCCATTTCCTCTTCCTCTAGAGGGCTGGCCTCTGCCTCTTCCTCGAAAGGACTGCTTTGGTTGTTGCTGCCAACCTTGGTACCCTGTTTGTTGGCTTGTTTGTTGGGCATTCTCTTGGCCTTGATGGTGGTGTGACATTTGCTGTCCTTGAACAAATGTCTCTCTTCCTATGGACTTTCTACTGTTAAAACCACCTCTTTTGAAAGTACCTCTTTGCTGCAGGGCCCCCATTGCTTTTGCAGCCTCATTATCTTTCTTGATTTGTTGGAGAGATTCGTCCACTTCCTTGCCAAATAGTGCCTCCCCTGTAAAAGGCCTGTTAATGATGGAGGTTTGAACCTCCTGCTTAAACCCTGAGATTCTAAGCCAGGAATGCCTTCTATGGGTGGTGCCTGTGCACATTTGTCTGCTGGTAGTGTCTGCTGCATCAAGTGAAGATTTAAGGCATGTGTAAGCGATGTTTTTGCCTTCCTGGACAATGGATTTAGCTCTTTTCATGTCCTCCTCAGGGAGCTTGTTGATGAGCTCCTCGATGTCATTCCATTGCTGGTGTCCATACCTGTTTAACAGGGCATTAGAGTTTGCGATGCGCCACTGCGTCGCTGCCTCCTTTTCCATCTTCCTGCCCACCATATCCATCCATTTGCTTTCTTTCTCTGGGGGTGACCCACTGTTAGAGAGGGCATTTGATCTTCTCCTGGCCGTGGTGACGATGATGGAGTCAGGCACAGTGTCCCCCTGAATATACTTAGGGTCCTTGGAGGAGGCACTGTACTTTTTCTCGACCCTTGGTGTTACCCCTTTGCTTGAGGCTGGTTCCTTAAAGGCTTCTTTGCCTTGGTCTAGGATGCTTGGCAGCATTGGCAGATATTGTGTTCCCATGTTAGTTGGGGCTAATGGTTCTAAGAGGAAACATACGTCTCCCTTCTCCTCTTCGAGGGGGACTCGGAAAGTGTCTGCTGCTCTCTTAACTAGGCCGTTGTAGAAGGCTAGATCATCTGGTGGTGATGCCTTTGAGGGATAACAGCATATCTCCTCTTCTGGACTTACGGTGTCGAGGTCATTCCATGTGTCCTCGAAATTTTCTGAGGTTTCTTCCTCTTCAGGAGCGTCTATGTACTCCTCGAGATCTTCATTGCGAGGTTCTGGGGTTGGAGGCGACTCGAGAACCTCCTCTTCTTCCCCTTAGGCGTCTTCAGCCCCTTCGGCGTCGACATTGTCCGCTTCGATGACTGGGACCTTGGGATCCGGAAGTCCTTTAGTGAAGCGTCGAACTCCCTCTTTTTCTGGAGGAGCGTCGCCATTTCGGCTTCGAGTCGTTTTCTCTTTTCCTCCACTTCGAGGGCTCTCTCGGTGTCGGGGACCGGAGACTTTCTTTTCCTGTTCGCCCCTGCCTCTGGTTTCGACGGCGTCGCGCTTCCCCTCGGGGGTTCGTGTTCGATCCTCGTCTTCGGCGTCTTGTGCGATCTTCCCTCGTCGGTATCCCTTGGTAGGGTTCCATGGGGGTCTTTGGATCGCGGCTGGCCTTCAATCGCCTTTTTCTTCGGCGTCGGGCTGCCTTAGGCTGCGCTTTGTTCTTGTGGCCCTTCGGTTCTGACGGATGTGTATGGTGTCTTACCTTATCCTTCTTCTTCCCTGTATCGGCTGCCTTCTTGTGGGCGCGTGGTTTTTCGGAGTCTCCTTCCAGAATTTCCAAATCTGAACCTTAGTGTGTCAATTCTGCCGGGACTCCCTGGTCTTCTTCATCACTGGAACTAGGTCCTTTAGGGAAGTTTTCTTCAACGCCTGGGACATCGCTGCGTAGCGGGCCTCTCTCTTCTTTCGGCGTGTCCTGAGGGTTTTCGGCTGGAACACTGCGCAGGCCTCACAGTCCTTGTCCTTATGGTCTTTGGGCAGGCAGAGGTTGCACACGTTGTGTGGGTCGCGTTGTGTGAACTTGTGGTGGCACTCGGGGCAGAATGTGAAGGGGGTATTTTCCATGGCCACTACCTCGTCATTTGTCGGCCCTTGCTGTCTTCTGTTGTTCTGATGTTGAAACTCGGAGTTCTGTTCTTCTCTCCGGTTGCGATGTCGATGGTTGGTGGAGTCTACTCGGATTTTTGACTTTTTCTCTTCTTTTCGGAGGTTTTCCTGAAAATTTTTCGGAGCGTCCCGTCTTGCTTCCAGACCCAGTGGCGGAAAAAAGAATCTGAAGATGGCTACCACGCACAACGACCTCCAGGGCGCTGTCTGACGTCACACAGGGGACATACCTGGCACCAAATGGTGGTCAACAGCACCCAAAACAAGAAAAAAAACAAAAAAAAACAAAGACAATTCCAGACCCAACCACTAGACGGCGGAATAATGCACAGCATGTGAATCCAGAAAAGGATTCACGCTGCAAAACCTGCCTCTAAATTGTACCTTTAGAACAAATGTCCTGTGATTTTCCGCCTGTCCCTCTCCGGATTACATATAACTTGATATAAAAAGGTTAAAAAAAAAAGGAAATCTACTTTTTCCCTGTCAAGCGATGATAAATGTACGAACAACTGGAAAATAAACATTCAATCTAATTTTGGTGATGTATTGGGATTATATACTTGAACCATAAACTCATTGGGCACCCAATGGTTATGAAAGGAATATGTTACTTACCCTGTAAGCATCTATTCATAGCGTGTACTGCTGTAGATTCATATGCTTAGCATTATCCTGCCATCTGGTGTTGGGCTTGGACGATTACAAGTTGCTTTTCTTCGAAGAAGTCTTCGAGTCACGAGGTATAGCGACTCCTACTCCAGTGTGTATTACACATGTTCCCAAGCTACTTTGTTACATTGTTTTGGCTCATCAGGTGAGCGTTAGGAAAGGAGCAATATAGTGACAGAATAGAGAAACATACGTAGAAGTGTGTGCTAAATATAATAGTAAATACTGCAACCAAAATCTTCCGGGGAGGAGGGTGATTGCATATGAATCTAAGGCACTACACGCTACAAATAGATGCTTACACGGTAAGTAACATAGTCCATTCGTAGCATGTGTCTGCCATAGATACATATGCTTAGCATCGAATGAAAAGTAGTGCTCCCCTTTGCGGTGGCTAGCGACTTGTTGAAGTAATGGTTTTAAATAGTATTTTAAGTACAGCTTGACCCACTCTTGCTTGTTGTTCTGTAAAGACATCAACACAGTAGAGTTTTGTGAATGTATGTGGGCTATTCCATGTTGCTGCTCTGCAAATATCCTCTATAGGGATATTTCTTAAAACAGTCATAGTGACTCCCTGTTTACGTGTGGAATGAGCCCATGGTGGTACTGTAAACACTCTTTTGGCTTTCTGGTAACAGGTTTGAATGCATCTAACTATCCATTGAGCAATTCCTGCATTGGATGTGGGTGCACCCTGGTGAGGCTTGGTAAAAGCGAAAAAAAGTTCTTGTGTTTTCCTAAAGGATTTTGTTATATCAATGCAGAACATGATAGCCTTTTTGACATCTAATGTATGAAGGGGTTTCTCTGCTACTGTGTCTGGGTTAGGAAAGACCACTGGTAATTCTATGGTCTGACTTGTGTGAAAGGCTGAGACCACCTTGGGGAGGAATTTTGGATTAATTCATAGAAATAATTTTGATGGGAAAATTTTAAAGAAAGGTTCCTGTAGAGTAAGTGCATGTAGTTATAACCTTCTGAGAGAAGTGATTGCCACTAGGAAGGCAACTTTCTATGTTAGAAATTGGAGTTGACATGAATGGATTGGTGCGAATGGTGGCCCCATAGGCCTTGTAAGGACAATGTTTAGGTTCCATTCTGGGGCAGGTGGAGTGGAAGGTGGGATAACCTTTTTGAGGCCTTCCATGAATGCTCCGATTACTGGTATTTTAAATATGGACAGATGTTGCCTGTTATGCATGTAGGCAGCTAGGGCTGCTAAGTGTAATCTGATACATGTATAAGCGAGCCCCACTTGCTGGAGATGGAAGAGATAACCTATCAAGGTCTTGCACTGTGGGTGCTAAAGGCTGGATTTGTTTATTTGTACAGTAATGTACAAAGCATTTCCATTTTGCAGCGTAGCATGCTCTAGTCGTAGGTCAAGGAGTCTGTTTAAGGATGTCCATACATTCTTGTAGTAATTTGAGATGCCCAAATTCTAGGATTTCAGGAGCAAAATCGCTAGATTTAGCTGCTTGGGATTGGGATGCATTACTTTCCCTTGATTTTGCATTAGTAGATTTGGCCAAAGTGGTAGTTTCTCGTGTGGCATTGCAGATAGTTGCAGTAGGGTTGTGAACCATGCTTGCTGTGCCCATGTTGGGGTATTAGGATTAGTGTTAGAGACATTTGTGTTAGCTTCTGTACCACATATGGAATGAGTGGGAGAGGAGGGAAAGCGCAGGCAAATACTTCTGACCAATTCATCCATAGGGCATTGCCCTTGAATTGAGGGTGAGGGAACTTGGAGGCGAAGCTTTGGCATTTGGTGTAGAGGTGAGTGGCAAACAGGTCTATGTCCAGTGTCCCCAATCTTTAGAAGTAAGAGTGGAATAGTGGTAGGTTGATCTCCCACTCGTGTACCTGCTGATGTGATCTCCTGAGCATATCTGGGAAGACGATGTTCACCACAGGTAGGCATTCTGCTAGGAGGTGGATTTTGTGAGAGATTGCCCAATGCCAGATGCGCTCCGATAGGAGGGATAGCTGTGAGGCGTGTTCACCCCGTTTTTGGATATAATGCATTGTAGTCATATTGTCTGCGCGTATGAGCACTACCTTCTGGTGTAGGTGACTGCGAAAAACATTTAGGGCTAGTTGAATTGCTAGAAGTTCTAGAGAATTGATATGTAGATGTCTCTGATATACTGTCCATAGACCGTGAACTGTGAAATCCTGCATATGGGCTCCTCATCCCTGAAGGGATGTGTATGTGGTAATAGTGACCTGTGGAATTGGGGCTTTGAAGGGGCAACCTTGCAACAAGTTGTTGCAGCTCCATCACTGCAGGGAGCGGTGGGTCGCTGGCCCTACCAACCCTAGATCTTCTAGATGCCCCTTCGCTTGAGGCTATTGAGATTGCAGA
Organism: Calotriton arnoldi; assembly: GCA_963921515.1. Lineage (NCBI taxonomy): Eukaryota > Metazoa > Chordata > Amphibia > Caudata > Salamandridae > Calotriton > Calotriton arnoldi. Next base: position 345,385 of record CAWUFW010013136.1, on the reverse strand, counting down.
GTGCCCTGAAGGGGGAGCATATGGTACTGGCGCGTGGTACTATGGCAATGCAGGAAGACATCATAACTAAAAGACCCATTACTTATTTTACTGCGAGTTGAGCTTGTAGTTGAAAAAAGAGTCAATGTTTGTCTGAACTTTTGAATTTGAACTCTTTCTGGACTGGGATAGGCTTTGGCTGGGACTGAATTGAGTGTTGCACTAGGAAGGGCTGAATTTGTAGGGGTTGCAGATGAGACTTTAGTATGTGGAGGGTAAACCCCAGTTTGTACAGAACGTTGATAACCTGTTGAGTGTCCTGAAGACACTGCTGATAGTTTTCTATAGAAAAATAATCTGGAGTGTCCATCCATTCAAAATAAATCATAATGCATTCCTTTCGTTGATTTTCATATGTTCCTTTATTTTTCAATGGATCATTCAATATTCCATCAATAATGAAGTGTACCACTTGACATACAAAGAGCCAACACGTGTTTCGCCCCCTGTGGCTTTCTCAAGGCTGCGAAAATGAGAGGGACAAACTGTCCCCTTCATTTCTACAGGATGACAAGGCACACGCTACTTTTCTCCAACAGCTAAAGGGCTTTTACACCTGCAAGAACTGCTCAATCTGCAAACTGGGCATATCCAAAACCAAAGAACTTGCAATAAATGGTCACCCCTACACAATTCTATTTTTTAAACTGTGAAAGCACTAACATGATTTACTTAATACCCTGTAGCACCACATCAGACCTCTAAAAATGAGAATTCAAGAGCATTTTGAAACATGCACAAAGACGACCACAAGTGCCACTAGTTGAGCACTTTATGAATCATCACCCTCATCAGCGTACTTTCTCTTACTGTGATTTACTCAAACTGAAACAAAACCAACAAGGGGGTGATGTAGAACTGAAACTATAACAACAGGAAAGAGCCTTGATCATCCGCTTTGATACAGTCCAGAATGCCCTAAATAAAGACGCATAATGGCATTACTGGACGTACGATTCGGGCCTCGAATGTTAACTGAGTTCACGTGTTACGTCTATTTTTAGTTCCGGGGGCGGAACTCATTTCCACGTGGAGATTTCATCCAGACCTAGAGCAGACAACCATTTTCCCTGCGGAGACGCGCTCATTGTTTGTTCGGCTATCTGGCCACAAACATAGTATGTATACACATGGGCAGCAGTTTTGGTGAACCAAGGCCACTGTACATAAGAATTTAAAGGCAGGTAAGGTTTTTAACCAGCCGTTTCAGACCTCTAATTTCCAACATTAGTCGTATGTATTAAGGACTCCTCTTAATCCTCGGCTGGGTTTCTTCATATTTTAGAGTAACTTCTCGCATTTGGAAGCCTGACCCCGCTTAGCTGTACCAGCGCTACCAGTAGGGTGTGTGAATCCCCCTTTTTTTCCAACTCTTTCATACATGCTATTAAGTGATCCAGTTTAGTCCTTGCCTTTTTATAGTCCTTTATCTTTTTTTATCGATTGTCATCCTTTTTCATATCCCCCATTTAGATGGTCTCTGTCCTCGACCAAAAAACACGGACCAGAACAGCAATCTGTAGCATATAAATACTATACCAGCATATTGAAATACCAGGTGACTCTTCTGACTAAATCCTTAGAATTCTTGGTGACAGGTTTTCTTAATGCCCTAATTTTCAGACATTTAGTCATTATTGGATGGATTTTTTTAACAACATCTTTGTTTTCCTGGGCATTTACAGCTTCTCTATATTAATTTCTTTTTTATTTCCTATTTCTTCATCTTCAATTTGGTTTCATGAGCACTAGTGTGGGCTCTAAGATGGCACTTTTAGGACCGGACATACAAACTAATATTTAGTCAATTTTTAAATGATTTTAGAGGGACCCTGACCCCGACGTATATTTTCCTGTCGTACTTTACAGGACTTTTTTCCTAAATACATGGCTTCCTGATGAAGGCTTTCTAGCCGAAACGCTCGTAGCGGGCCACATAGCCATGATAAATAATAAATGAATGTCCTTACAATTTCAATATTGTTTATTGCAGAACGACGTAAATATCATATACAAGAAAATTCCTGGTATTCTGATATCAGTATTTCAAGTTTTGAACACTATTGAAAATAGAAAAGCATGTTATCACTAGACATGTATTTTGAGATAATTTATTGTGATGTCTCATTATGTAATAAAGAGGAATGAATGAGTATGTATGACTGTATGATTGAGATCTATATGAGTATTGGTATGGTTGGTATATTTTAGAAGAAACGGAATATATTTTGTATATGGATTGAGATGTATATATTTATTAACTGTTTTTTCATACAATAAATGTACGACATTTGATTATAATTTGGGTCTTTTGGGTCATGCATTAGGAGTCCCCTAATTTAGTATTGATTTGTGTCAATGATAATAACATGCATAGTTGCCTAGGAATTTTTTAGTACTATTTATTTATTTGTCCCTGACTTAGGAACGTCATTCCTCCCCAGGGGAACACAAATCTATTTTCGGTTAATTACTGGGTATAATGCATTGATGGGCTGTCATGTGATGAGCCTACAAAAAGACTATACTGAGGAAAGCTTGCGGCAAGAACTTTGACCTGTACCAAACCACCAACGTAATCTTGGTATGAGGAACTGCAGGACTTATTTGCATTGTGTGAATTTACTGTTTTTCTATGGTACATGTCTAACACAGGGTACCTAACACTTATTCGATCTCCCATTGAGCTTTTTTTTTTTACTAATTTTTACTAATCTCTTATCACAGAGGACTTAGACACTTAATGAGCAGTTCTGTGGTCCATTCAAGGGTCCTAATACGCATGGACCCAACCAAAAAGTTTTAATAGCAACATGTAATACCTTCACCCGTCGCAATTTACCTATGCAAAGATGGCGGCCTCTACCAGCCGACCCATACTCTCGTTATGTGTAGAATCTACCCATATATCCCACCTTCCTCTCAAAACCTTACACTACACGCATCGTGGCGGTTTTTCCACACTTAAATTAAATAGTGTGACACTCGAGACAGACCGAAAGTTAATAGGCCTAACAGCTACAAGTTACACGTTTACTGGCCGCATTTTACCTGCTTAAAGACGGCAGCCTCTACCAGCCGACCTATACTTCCATGATACGTAGATCCTACCACGGTCCACATTTTGAATAATAATATATCGGGATATCCTTTCCTATTTGAGTTCTAGTTGCCGTACCTTTAAGTATATGACAGTAGACTATAGCCTCAAATAAATACAACCTTACTTAAACCATTTACCCACTTCACACTCAAAGATGGTGTCCCCCTGCGGGATGCCGATCCAGCAGTCCCACTAGCGGTACTGACACCAACAAGGGATCCAAATACATCTTAAAACATGCACCACGCCAGTACCACAACCAGTGGACGAGCTACAGGTGCGGATTCCACCCAGGACTAGGTAAGAAAAATGCAGAGACAAGGTACCAATGCATTCTTTTTGACTTAATTGTAGCACACCATGGCTCTAGGAACCACAGGTCTTTTAGCACATTAACTAACGAGCATAATTTATCGGGCCCAACTATATTCTGTGCACTCCAGTCTAAGAATAAGCTCGACAATGGCCACCTAGGCCTGCCATTTCATTACGGAGTACACTGCTCAGGAGTACCGGAGCCTTCTCTTTTCTTTAATCATGTACTTTGTCTATGTTGCTGTACTAGGAACTCACCTCTGTTTCACTATAATGTGTGTTTACGGTCGAAAACACATTGTACACAAGGCCGCATTATGATTAACTTTTAATGTCTAGTACTTTCGGCTGCACTCTGAGAAGAATGCATGACATGTTGATATGGTGGCCATAGTCTGTTAGTAAGTAATGACTCGCATATGACGGCTAGTACTAATGTGGTACTCCAAAGACATGAGTACCTCGTTTCTGAAGTGGTATGGATGCTTTGTTGGTGCTCTGCTTTGATGAAATGTTTAAAAAACGCACAGTGCGCAGGACCACAGTATGTTTAATATTCAAAGTTTTTTTCCTCTGCAACACTTGAGATGTACTTATGACAAATCAACATTACCGCCTAAGTCTGCTAGTCTGTTATGATTCATTTTTGGTGGTTAGCAGTAATGTGGCACTCTGAAACGGCCAGGACAATATCTTATAGACGAGATTTGAAAAATAACAAATTATATAAATGAGGTGCTGTGATTGGTTATGTCGATGTAATTAATGTCAAGTAACTATGCCCCCCCCTCTAGAATAGCCTTTGCCACTAAGCATGCCTTAAAGTACTACCTAAAGCAATTCTGCTTAAAGTACTAATCTACCGCCTAAGACAATGGCCACCCATCATCAATAAACCTCCCCCCCTCTTTCCTCTTCTTCCACCTCTTACCCCCCACACCCCCTCTTCTGCCGATCCTTCTTGATTTCTTCGGTCAGCCCGCTTACACTTTCTCCTGCTTTCCTTTTTCCTCCTTCACCATTGCTCATGATCACGCCCTCGACCCTTTTGCTTATCAATCTAACTTTCAACGTGTTGTTTGCTAGCACCTACTAATAGGATAAACACCTAGACCCCCCCCCCTCCCCTTTTTATAACGAATGACTGCTGCATGGATCTGGGTAGCACTACTGTCACATGATGGATATAAAACTTTTGGACACAATTAAACACTTTGAATACAGGAAGTCTTAACGTCTGCACATGATCTCATGGGTGCTCCCTCACTCCAACCCATGGTGATGGTCTTATCGGAATACAGAATCTCTATTATTGACAGCCACTTGTTCTTCCCTCTTGTTTTCGCAGCCTTGAGAAAGCCACAGGCTCAATAGCCATAGGGTGCGAAATACGAGTCGACTGTTTGTATATCAAGTGGTACACTTCATTATTGTTGAAATATTGAATAATCTATCGAAAAATAAAAGAACACATGAAAATCAACGAAAAGAATGCACCCTGATTTATTTTGAATGGGAGGGGACTCCTAATCCTTTTTCTATAACTCTTACATTGGGGAACGGAAGGTCCAAAACCCTTAGAGTGGTCCATCCGTTCGAAATTACGGTACTGCAACAGGAAGAGAGCGATGGACCTTGCATTCTACCATCCTAACTGCTGGTAGCTTGTGTTTTTGAAAAACCAGTCGTCGAGATAGGCGAAAACATGTATTCCTTCCCTTCTGAGATGAGCAGCCACTACTGCCAGGCATTTGGTTAAAACCCTTGGAGCTGTAGTGACCCCGAAGGGTAGCCCTTTGAATTGGTAGTTTTGTCCGTTGAGTTGGAAATGGAGATAACGGCGGTGCGCTGGATGTATGGGAATATGGAAGTATGCGTTTTGAGGTCTAATGCAGTCATGAAATCCCCTTGTTGTTGCACTGGTATCACCTCTTATAGTGTGACCATGTGAAAATGTTCTGAGGAAATGTAACTGTTGAGCGGCCTGAGATCTAGGATAGGCCTTAATGTTTTGTCTTTTTTTGGGATGAGAAAACAGAGGGAGTACACGCTGCGTCCCCGATGTTGTAGGGGTACGATCTCTATTGAAGGAGGGATTGGATCTCAACCTGTAAAAAGGTAAGATGTTCTTGTGGCATTTTTTGTGTTCTTGGTGGTATTGGGGGTGGTTTCTCCTTGAGTTCTAGGCAATACCCATTTTTCATTAGGTCGAGCCTCGAGTAGCGCGCAAGCGCTGCTCTGCGAGACTTTAAGTTAGGGAGTTTGAAAAGCTGACCAGACGCTCGTGCGTCATGGCCTTTTCCCTGTGGTTACGCGCGCCGCACACATCTGTTTCCAATTATCGTGCCCAGACGCGGGCGCAATAATTGGAAACACATGCCGGCCGTGCAGGGAAAAAGGCCATGACGCACGAGCGTCTGGTCAGCTTTCGAAAGCCCAGGCTGCCGCGCTTGTTCTAGTTTGTAGTTAAGAAACTCTTCGCTGGGGGGGAGCTAGAGAGCCAGATGTCAAGATGGCCGCTCTGTAGCTGAGCTCCAGTGGCGGGACTAACATTTGGTCATTTATCCGATCATCCAGCCTTCACTGACGTTTAAAATTACAGCGAACCTGACCGGAGTGACTGCTGCCTCGATCGAGGCAAATTTGGCTGCGGACAGGCTTGTGAGGCAGCGCCGTCAGCGCTGCGACCGATCGGCAGAGTTGCGACCTACTGTAGGGCAGAAGAGGTGATGCAGCAAGCAGAACGCGCGGCTGGAGGCAGGCCGCCCGGAGCGAGGCCGGAGAGAGAGGAGAGACGTGGACCCCCCCCCTCCCCCCCCGGTGGTCGGCCGGCGGCTGCGGAGGTAGGACGGACGAAGCCTGTAGCCTGTTCCACCTTCAGCCTCAGGCGCCTGGGCCCTGCTGAGGCAGCCGGCTCCCATGTGTGAAGCCTGGCTGGTTGGCCCTGCCTCAAGAGTGTAAAAAGCAAATTAGCTGTCAAAGTGCTGCAAATTGGAGGGTGCAGGGCTCTCTTTTTATTTCTCACGATCTCAGTGTCTGTGTCCTTTCTTCCTCTCCCCATGTCTCTTCTACCCGTCTCCCTTCACTCCCTTCCCTTTTGTTCTCTCATGTCTCTCATCCAGTATTTCTCTACATCCTTTTGTCTTTGCCTCAGTCTTTTTAAAATGTGCTTGTTCCCTTTGTGCTATCTCTGTCTATCTGTCTAGCTCTGTCTTTTGTCAGTTTCTTTCTGTTTGCATCTCTTTGTCTCTCAAAATCTCTCCTCCTTCTCTCTCCATCTACGCTCTCGTTAATCTCTCTCCTTTCCATGTCTTACACTGTCTTCCCCTCTCTCTTCGTTGCTGTTTGTCTTTCTGTGTGTCTCTTTCTCCCTTTCTCATTGTGGCTGTGTCCCTCTCCCCCAGCCCTTCTCTCTCTTCTCTTTGTGATAAGCGTTCTCTACATTTAAGGTTCAGATTGTTAATGAAGTGGTTTCTAAAGAGACATCTCAAGGGCAGTGCAAGGTCATTCCATGGAACAGCTCGCCTACTCCCTGCCAGCACCGTATTCCATATAAAACCTGCTCAAAAATCTAATTCTGCCATCAGCCCACTCAAGGAATTTTGGGGCTCTTTTGCTCGCTGTCGTGAACTTATGAGCACCAGCTCCTTCACTGAAAGATCAGTCGCACCTCCCTTCAACATGCCGTGACAGTTCTTCCACAAAATACCTCTGGCTAGCATTAACAACCAACAACAGACCCGCATGAAACCTTTCCATCGCTTCCAAAACCCTACCGAACACTCTTGGAGCCAAGGTTAGCATACTTCGACGCAATCCATTTCACTGATTTAGTCCAATCTGACTTGTCTCTTAGACACTGCGATTGGATAACATGTAGCAACAGATGGAGCTTTCTATATACTGTTCATATTTTTCTATGCAATGTTTGTCACCGCATAGATAACATAGTCTGACAGAACCCCTTCTCCCTACTGCCAAGAGTTGTCAACTTTTGTCTCTGATGGTTTAGCACCATTCCGTGTCACGGCTAGTCGGATCCTATCTGAGGAGTCTTTGTCCTTGGACACCAGTCAGTTCTCTTTGAGGTGTAGATACTGAAGCCTTCTCAAGAGCTTCCAACAGCGCCACTCTATGCCAATGACGCCCGTCTGTTGCTGCATGTCGGTGCCCGTCACAACTGATACCAATCACTGCCTGCTGCTAATTAAATCATTTGTGGTGAAGTGCTTCCTTAAACTCAATGATGATGAATGAATGTTCCTCAAGTGTAAGCAGTATTACCTTCCAAATCCCACTCACGGTACTTTCCGTATTCAAGCACGTCATCGGGATATGCTTCAAAACCAAGAGATGGGGAATTTTACTGCGTTCTGTAGCAGTGCCCAGGTCGTGGCAGATGCCAGCTAGTGCCATCACTATCTTGGCCTCCTCAGATGATGCCTGTAATGAATTCTCACGGATGGCAGTGATTGGTCCTCAGTTCTACCATGAATTCATGAATGGACAATGTAAATTCTCTCTTCATGGGGCTTCTAAAATATCGGGATGTTTATCGTTCATTTATAGTGGTTCCCTCAGGAATGATGCATGATATCCACCTCACTCATGGGGAGAGTTCCCTACTTGAACTGCCATCCTAGCATTCCAGACCCTGTACCTCGACCAAAAAAAGGTCAATTTTCCAAGAACCGCCTGTGACCATCTGCAGTCAAATATAATGATACTGGCAATAAAGCAATCTCTGCTCGCAAAACCAGCCCCTGGTCCACTGCGCAGAATGTACCATCAAAGCAGTTGACAGCTTGCAGTCCGAAGCCCTCACCTGCGTTATCACCTGCAATTTACAAAACCACCAAATGACCTAATCTTTGGGGTACAGATCTTCAAAATCTATAATCCTCTTCCCTGTTCTCAGAGTTTTTAATTGTTGCAGGATACATGTCAAAGCATTCGCTCCCTCTTAATCACGTTCACTCTCTCACTGTCTCGCGCCGCTTACTCACACACCTGTGGTGGAAGCGTAATAAGCAAGCACAGCCCTCAGGCCGCTGGTAAGAGGAAACGCCGGATCTGCTCAAACAAGAATAGTCACTACTGCAGGACCCAGTGAATTACACGTCGGATGCCCAATTCTGCATATGATCATAGGGACAGGGGAGTGTACTGGACCCGGAGGCACAGAGAGGTGTGTTATCCTTTTTCATGTAAGACTTGTCTCACTGTTCTTTGTGATTAAGCTTCACAGTGTGCTCCCCGCACGGGTTCTAGGCAGTCAGAGATGCCTTACGTGTTTGTGTTTTGACGCTCAAGTTACGGGGGATCACTTTGGTAAAACCCTATATTAAAATATCCAGAAGCATTTGTCCCTTGCCCTTTAACACATCAATGGGAGGATGAAGGAAACACTCAGAGCTGCCATCAGCAGAGCTGGGGAATTGAAATGCATTGTAAAGTGAAAGCTAGGAGTGGATACAGGGATCCTTGTAATTGAAGCCAATATGCATCTCTGATGTGTCCTTCTCAGCCAGTCATCTCTTGGATACAAGCCCATTAATCTCAATCAGAACAGCCTCGAGGGTGCTGCTACTGTTGGTTCCACAGCCTACAGCCCTGCCCGCTATGTTAAGGCCACTGCATGGTTAACAAGGCCTGTCACCTCTGCAGTATCTGTGAGTGGCAGGACAATGTATATTTCTCCACTCATTTAACCTTAAAATTCTATATAGATTTAAAAAGACGTTATATGGTTTAATAGTATGATTGTCTCCTAATAAAGTTTTAGAGAGTAAGTGGATAAGTCTGGAACCAACATTGTGTTAGGTTAAAAACTAGGACTACATTAATGGATAGCGAATTCTTATTTTTTTTCCATTGTAAGCAAAGGCATCTGGACAGTTTTTAGGCATACAACTTAACTCATTTTTTCGCTGCAGATAAGGGTTGGGAAAATTGCATTTGTTATGCTTAACTCCTGTAAAAATGCCAGGTTTTATGGGGGTTAGGCATGGGTGACCAACTGCATGAATATTGTATACGACGCGTGCCCATGCATAAACAAGCATTGGCATAGCCAATAGGTCTCGCTTTTGGGACCTTATAAGTATTTAGTTATGCAGCACAATATCCTTGGTGCAACAACATCAACTGTTGCATGGCTAAACACTTATAAGGTACAAGGTTTAGCCATGCAACAGCTGATGTTGTTGCACCAAGGATATTGTGCTGCATAACTAAATACTTATAAGGTCCCAAAAGCGAGACCTATTGGCTATGCCAATGCTTGTTATTGATAGTACCCATTGGTCAGTGGTGATGTGCTTCCAATGTGGATAGAAATTTTGTAACCTTGCCTAACTGGTGTTTTATGTGGTGGGGGGAGGTGTAGGTGGTCACTGTTTTGGAGGGGTGGGAATTTTGGTAGTGGTTGCACAACCTCTACCTCTATTTCTGTTGTTTGATCTATAGTATGAACCTCTGGTAAATTAACTTTTATATGAGACCTGTTGTTTATGGGAAGTACTAGAGTCAGTGGACGAACCCCCCTGTGGCTTCACCCCTGTATTGGCCCTACGAAAGGAACTATGGTGTTGGGGGGTCTATAGGTCCCCCATTGCTTTAGCAGTGTCTGTGTCCTTGTCTAACGTTTTCAACATTTCATCCACCTGTGTGACCAAAAAGATTTTGTCCATCAAATGGTAAATTGAGCAAGTGTTGTTGCATGTCCGGTCTGAAGCAGGATACTCTGAGCCGTGCATGGTGTCTGATAAGGACACTGGTGTTGACCTTGCGGCACTTATGTCTGCAGAGTCCAGGGTGCACTGCATAGTGGCATTAGAGACAGCCCTGCCCTCTTCTACCAATTGAGTACCATGTTGTTGATATTCATCAGGGAGGTGTTGCAGTAGCTCCTACATTTTGTCCCATGTTACACGATTATATCTGGAAAGTAGCCCTATAGAATTTGCAATACGCTTGTGGTTGGCTGCCTGTGCTGGGACGCGCTTGCCTGCAGTATTGCATTTTCAACTTTCCTTATCTATAGGAGGCACGTCTCCTGTGCCCTACGAATGTGGCTTTTTTCATGGCTGTGTGTACCATTAATAAATCTGGTGTAACATGGCCCTTAAAATATTCAGGGTCCAAAAGGCATGCCTTGTACTTTTTTCAATTCTAAGGGTGACAACCCTAGATTTAACTGGCTGCTTAAATATGTCCTGTGTAAAGGACAACATGCCTTTAAACATAGGGAGAGATTGAGCTGCCTTTGTGTTTCTACTAGAAAATCATCCTCCTGCTGCATAGTGTGTAGGGTTACTTTATGGTATGCAAAAGCTCTGCTAATAATGTCAAGATATGGTGTTTTATCTGGAGGTGATGGTTTAGATGGGTAGCTGTTAGGATCGGAATCTTTCACAGGATCCACATCATAAATATCCAATGGGTCAGGGTCGGTTTCAGGATCCCCCTGTGGATCTGTGAAATAGGGGATATTGTATTCCTCTGGTTGGTCGTCACCAATAGGCGACTGATCTGGTGAAAACTGTGGCTGCTCTGAGGGGAGGTGTTGAGGAAAGGGTGAATGCCCTGGCCTTGGTGGTGGTGAAGGCACAGCAGGCGAGGATGGAAGCAGAGAAGGAGGGGAAGGAGTAGGACAAGGAGGAGAAGGAGAGAAAAAGATAGGGCTTATGCCTCTGTCGTTCTTCTTCTTTGGTGGTTTAGCTGTTTCAGGCCCAGCAATGTCCTCCTCAAATGTGTTCTTCCTTTTGGGAAGTGTAAGGGAAAGTGGTGGTGGTGCTTTGGTGCCTATGTATCCCAGTATCGGGGTAAGAGTCTTTTGTCCCCTGTCGAGCTTGTCTTGCAAGGGCTCTAGAATGGGCTACACTGGTCTTTGCTGTGGCAATCTTTATTGATTTTCGTTGGTGGGTGCCGAAGAGGGTTTTGATCCTGATGTGGATTTGCGCGTATTGGTTTTCAACACCAATGTCTTAGGGGCCGGCGCTGGCACCTATGGCTTTGGTGTTGAAACATCTTTCGATTCCAAGGTTTTCTTCGGATCCAATGTGAGCTGCTTTGGCTCAGAGTCTTTGCCTGACTTTGGTAGTGCCTATGTGGCCTTTTTCGGTATGGACACCGAAGCAAATTTTAAGGCCTTATATTTTCCAACGCTAGTCTGCGGCTTTCCAAGCGGAGTGGATTTATCATTGCGCGCCTGATGTTGGAGACCACCATGTCCCGAGAGCAGTGGGGCTCCGAGAGCCAGTTTGGGTGGTTTGGCAGGGGGCTGGGCAGCGTTCGCCGAGGTACTCACATGCTCTTGCCTGGAATCGGGGTCATAGTACAAGCTAATCCCACTGCTAGCCAGCAGCTTTGGCACATATGGAGGCGCTGCCTGTGCTTCTGTGTCCTCCAGTTCTTGTTCGGTGACTGCTCCCCAAAGATGTCCGGTGCGCTTTCTGTGCGTCGCTGCATGGTGGTGTGGGCCAAACGATGCTCCCTTCACTGCCAAAGTGTTTTCTTTGACCGGAAAGCCAAGCACCCCTCGCAGGAAGTCGCCTTGTGTTCCGGTGATAAACAGAGATTGCACACTTCGGTGTTGGTTTTGATGGGATTTATTCACGTGGCACTTGGGACAAAAACCGAAAGCCGTGCTTTTCCATCCCTTGTGGACGTTGGCATGGAGGCGAAGAAATTTTGAAAGGCCGAGCCAGCGCTTAGAAATGTTCAATAACACCAGCCGGTGTTGTTCGGTCTTGTAAGCCGTTCGGTTGGAGAGAAAAAAACGGGGCGCTGCCAAGGTCTCGGTGAGGAATTGAGCTTGGTCCTGGAGCTGCGATGTTGGCGTCCCAACCTGATGGCGGAAAAAAAAAAAACTAACACAGGAGCCGAGGTACATGCGCAATACACACCAGAGGAGGAGTCACTATACCTTGTGACTTGAAGACTTCTTCGAAGAAAAACAGCTTGTAATTGTCCGAGCCCAACACTAGATGGAAGGATATTGCTAAGCATAATTATCTACGGCAAACACGCTATGAATATTTGTTTTCTGGACTGTTAATTACTTTATCATAAGAGAAACAAAGGCAACCAAAGATAATGCAAAAGGTAAGCTGGGCAATGTTTATATAGATAGAAAGGAAAATGGTTCTCTTGGAAAAATGATTTTTGAGTAGTAATTTGAGGTTTAAGGAACCAAAAACTGATCAAACTAGCTAGTAAGTGGTTAGAAAAAAATCTTAACATAAATACAATGCTTTTCAGAGAGACATAAGTTATTAGCAGCAATAGAAATATATCACAAAGTGTATTAACAAAGACGAATATGTGAAAAAGAATGATTTACAGTATATCGAAATTGACAAGGTGTACCAGGCAATACTTGAAAAAACATGTGCATAAGAGCAACACTAGCTGGTCATCTGATTAGAAAGGTTACTAAATAATCCAATTTTTAGACGTTTAGTTAATAGGTATATATGTCGATAGCATGTCATCCCTAGCTCACTTTGAGGGTCATCATCGCAACAGATGAATAAGGGAAGATATCAAGAATATGGCAACATTTTAACATGGTCTGTATTTATTGGTTACTGAAGCCATGGTTCTAAAGAGAGGTATTCAAAGAAATACTCAGAAGATGCAAATGCAGTGCAATTTAGCTCAGGTTTAAGAGAGTCTAAAAAAGGAGTCTCTATTTGAACGCTGGCGGCCTGAAGTCATGAATCGCAAGATGCTCCATTGTGTTTTGCTCAGGACTGTAAATGAATTGAGGGCTACCAACAATGAATGCTCTGCACAACTAAAGATGTCCACAGTGCAGCGCTCCAGAGTTCACAATCTGAATGCGCACGTACATGCAGAAGGAAACAATTATATTTTTTGGAGAAAACAAAATATGCGTGCATGCAAAGATGCTGATGTTTACACGTGTGAAGTATGACAATTTTACTGTCAGAAATAAGGAACTCTTCTGGGCAGAGATAACCAATTTGCATTGATTAGATTGTCTGCATACCTTTTTGCTTTCGATCGTGTTCGTGGTCTAACTTTAGCTTCTTTGAATTACTTGAGCTCTCTGTACTATAAAAGAAACAAGCAAGAAAATTAGATTTTAGAGTTGAAAAAGTACAAAACTAAAATAATATCTTACATGTACTTATTTTCTAAGGCCTGAACTGGGAATCATGGATAAGGAGTGCCCATATTTGTTGATTGGTAAGGACAAACAGGCAGAGGCTATTCTGGGCAGTAGTTTTCACTTAATGACATAGCAACCCCCGTTCATTATCTAGCAATAAAGTGATCACCATTCAAAGGCCATATGCTGTGAACCTTTAAAAGAGAAATGAATGTTTTTAAAGATTTGCTGTTTCCTCAGCTATTTTATCAAACAGACAATTATTCTTTGAGAAATTGTCTGCGGCAAACGGGGCTACCTACTGAAAACCAACTATTACTAAGAACATTTTCTCTCATGCTACTAACAGTCTTTGGGTGGTACGAAACCTTCAAACACTGGATTTATAAGCTTGGGTCTACCCGATATCTGGTGTCAATACCCTCAATGCAATTCCAAGTGTTTTACCCCTATGCATTGGTAAAGGGCATTTAAATTAATCCACAGACAAAATGCATCAATGCTTAATTTTCACACCATCCGATAGTCCTAATGTCACCTCCATAATGACCACATCTATATAATTATAAATATCTAAAAAGAATATGGATGCTGGTGATCTTGTTCCACTGTACAATTTCTTAAGTGACATGTTCCAGGGGCATTTTGTGACCCTGTCCGAGGCTACACTGAATTCCAAGCAGTAGGTAAGGAACAAGAGCAGGACTGGTACATTTTTGTCTGTTAACATGACATGCCAGGCATTCAAGACAGAAATATTTGCTTAAATTATAGGATGAGTAAACAAATCATGGTAAAGTTCCTAAAGAGGATAGCTGCTAAGGTTTGCCATAGTAAAAGAGGTGTTTCAAAGAGAATCCATTGGAACCTACTTCTGCTGTTCCAATAAACTAACTCTGCTTTCCACTAGCAGCAGTACTCCACAATAAGAGGCTTAAAGATGCAAACGTATGGGAAAGAAACAAACTAACTTTCTGTGCTTGACTGCTCCAGCAAGAAGCTTAGCTTGAGAAAATTTGTTCTTGTTTTCAGCTACTTTTACAGATGGTTTCTTCTCTACTTCCTTCTTCGAATCTACATTTTCACCGGCTTTTGCAACAGCACTGTGAAACAATAATTAAGGATAAAACGCAATATGGTATACAAAAGCCACAGTTCAACTAGAAGAAACCACCTAACATCAAAGTAATAATAACAAATAACATTTTTACATAATGATTGTGGTTGTATGTCACAATAATCAGGGTCAACAATGAAGACCTGCACATATACAGACTCAAAAATATGGACTACCAACTTATTGTCAAGGCAAACATTCATAGGGAAGTATAGATCTACGTACATTAACAATACGTTGGTAGTCTATATTGTGGGCTCAATGCAAGTGCAGATTGATATTTAAATTTTACTATTAGCTAGAACACCAATGTTTTCTCAAAGGTTTTGCAGCTTCATATAGCAGTACATGTTTTCACATTTGTACCGAACTGCAAACCATAGAAGCAGCTTCAGAAAATTAAGTTATACACCATCAGAATCAACTGCGAACATGTTTATCAACTCTGCAAGGATGACTGGTTTACAAACTACAATTTGCACAAGGATTTCTATTGTGGATGTATTGTCTCCGGACTGGTCAAAGATTGAAAATGGTCTAAGGAACCAAGCTTGAACCAATACAGAAATAGTATCCTATGTTAAATGGTACTTATTTATGTTCTATAGCCAAGTTGTTGAAAACAGTCAATGATTGCACCTGCGATGAGGTGGTATGACCAATGACTGATGTGCCGAACGAAGTGTAGATGACTGGCCAAGAAAACAACACATATATGGACACAGTGCTGTAACCTTCTTATCACCGAAAGCTTATTAATATGAACTCAAGATGCAGCTCGAGTTTAATATTTAGGGCATCCCCACCTATCTGATTCACTTTATTTAACCTGGTTATATTTTGATTATGCTTGCATTTGAATCTCCGTTGCACATCATTTGCTGCCTTTTCTTTGCAACAGAAGGAATTTGCCTATTCTTCATCACCAATTAAAATCTCCAAGCATATCGTTTATTGGAACCCCACAGGCTTTAGTGGTGCAAAGCAAGCTAAAACATGTGTAGTCTTTCCAGCCAGTACATCATGTATCCAATTGTGTCCTTCTGCTTCTGTATACAACAACTATTGAAAGAATGCAACTGGTAAGCAGATCATCTATTTATGACAGCTTGCTGCACTGCCTGTAACCCTCTTGAAGCATGGCCAGACTTGGACTAATTCCACAGCTATACTCTACACACTGGTATTTAACCTGTGGTTCGGGGAGCCTGGGGGTCCGTGAGGCTTCTTCAGGGGGTCTGCAGATGTTTTACAGAATTAAATAGTATTCAAATTAATAAATCTAAATCAATAAAGTATATACAAATAAAGAAAAAAATAGAAATTTTGAAAACATTTTTCTAAATTTGATTGTGAATTAAACTAAATCTTCCAATATTTGGTCATTTGTTTGGTGTATGCATGATTTTGTAATTTTGTGCATTGTTTTGAGGTTCAAATCATAGCAATTGCTAAGGGTGGTGATCCCCGGCTTACATTAATGACTCAGTGGGGGGGTCCCTGGATTCCAGTAATGATCCAATGGGGGTCCATAGCTCTCAAAAGGTTAAGAACCACTGCTCTACACTATCCATGAAAAATGATATATACTCTCATACAGCCACTATTGTAGATGTCCATTCACTGCACATTGGCCCACTACTAGTTTGAGCGCAGCACTGTGGGCAGTTTAAATAGTATTCTGAACTGCAGACCGATTCTATTCTTACCATAAAGCTAATTTTTGGTTAATTGAAGAGCATGATGGAGAGCTTGTCAGGACGTCGACAAAATGGGAATATGTTGCACTTCAGCTCTTTAATGCTGTTGCTCCCTTGTAACCCTGCCAACTACCAACTGCAAAAGTAGGAGTAGCTCCACTCCACTCACATGCATTTTTATTTCTACCTCTTTCTCTTACTACAGAAACCCTACACGACTGAGAGAGAAAAAAGATACCGGATAAAGGGACAATAACAACTCCCTTATCTGCAAGATCGATTTTGTTTATTTATTTCTAATTCTTTCAAAGGTTTGGAGAGGGGACAGCAGAGCTTTTAAATGGAGATGGCCACTCCTGAGTCACTGATAAAATATCAGTACCTTAGCCTGGACCCCTATATGCTGACCATCTCTAAGCAGCATTTTTTTCCTTCAGTACCTAAACAGCTGGGTTAACGGCACAGCCAATTAATATATTGAGGAGAGGCTGAAAATATGGACAATGTTGGTGTCCCATCTGTGAAGCCGGACACAGCCTCATCTCACAGATTCCAAAACGAGCAGTACTTCCCATCCCTTGGCTTTATTTGATCATGCCATCTGAACCACAAAAAGACTTCACTTATGAGTAAATCACATATTTTGGGTTTAGAATATGTGAAAAATCATGTGTGCATATACCCAGCCCCATGCTCTCCTACACTCTGAACTCCTTTGGAACTGCTCCCCTTCAGTAATTTCTGCCCTGCTGGATTAAAACATAACTGTTGTTGTTGACCAAGTGGGAAAATTCAATCATATAAAACAAACTCAGAAAAGTCATTGAAAAATAAAGTTAAGAACAGCTTTTGGGGGGATTGGAGGTCACTTCTTCAGTCATGGCACAAGTGGAGCTCTTTTCCATGAGTGGGCATAGAAGGCACAGTCCTCTCTGCAGCTCCCTCGGTTGCTGCAGGTGCAGCCCAGTCTTTGGTGAAGCCTTTCTTTGCTGGGTCCAGGGACAGTAGGTCAGTCCTTCTGGACTGCAAAGAAGACAGAAGGAGTGATCTGTGTGTCTGGGATGCCTCTTTTATGCCCTATTCACATTTGTGGGATAGGAGGACTCATTAGCCAATGGGGAAATAGTTCCCAAAAGGCAACCCATCCCACTTACATCACTTCCTGGTAGTTTGGCCACCAACAATTCCAAAGTACCCTTCTCTACCTCAAACCAAGATGGTGCAAGCCTTCTTCCTCTGTGAAGAGCCTGCGCATACCCCTAGGGTGTACCCAGCATAATGAGCCACTCCCCATGGAAAACCGGTTCAGCAAAAGGTTTTCCCCCTCTGGAGGAGATGCCAGCCTGTCTACCTACACAAAGGAGCAGACCTGGAGAGGTATGACTCGCATTTACTTCACTGAGGCGGTAGCCCCTTTGAAGCTAGCCATCTGTGACCATCGCCCAGTAGCCATCCTACTGGAGGAGGTCACACCTCTGCCCAACAGTTTTTCCTTTGTTCCCTGTTCCTGGGGGCCTTTCATGCTTCCTAGCAGGGAGCCAAGGGCTGGTCTTCTAGGAGACGCTGATGGACACTTCTTAGCGTAAACATAAGGCAGATTATTACCAGAGGTAGGAGAGGATGCCAGAATGGCAAATAAACATCCGAGACTGCTCCGAAGAACAATGCAGCAAGAAGGGAAAAACTGGAATCCAGAAAAAACCTTCAAGCTGATCCAGGAAGGTGTCAGAATTCAGGAAACAACAGCAGAGAGAAGACATGAAGACCAGGAGGGAGCAACAAAGAAACAATGGCCACGCAACTGGCCTCTAGACTGAGACTGCTTTTATTGTGAATAAGAGGAATTGACCTCTATGGAGAAACAAGGCAGCCATCTTAGATTGGGAAGCAAACGAAATAAGCTTAGCCACCACCACCACCACCATGGAAGGACTATGTGGGGCTGCTGAGGCCTATATGGCCTTAGGCCACACGGCAAAGAAGGCACGTGTCGTCACACCCTGGGCGACAGAAACTGCAGAGACCCGTGCAGTCCCGATGAGGAGAGCCAGCCGCAAGCCGTGCAGCAAAGGACAATGCAGCCACACCGCGGCTCTGGTATGGAGATAATCCTTACACAGGGGGACAGCCTGTTGACTCAGGTGACAATCTGCTGCAGATAGACAAGAAAGGCTACCACAGGTTGGAGCAACAGGGTGATGACTTTCTATTAAACGTTACTTTAAATCCAAGCGTAGCAATGAGTCGGGTTTATTGTGACAATTTATTTGATACCTAGTAGTAATATCTTTGGTGGTCCTAAATGGGAGTTAGGAATTAGCGGAGTGGCTGGTGTAACTCCATGTTCGCCATGGGATTACCAATCTTGATACAGTGAAGACGACAATTTCAAGTTTTCACTGTCAGGACATGTAAAGTTTAAATCAGACATGTCTTTCTTTTTAATACCAGGCACCCTGCCTTCTGGGCTACTAAGGTG
This sequence comes from Calotriton arnoldi, assembly GCA_963921515.1. Taxonomy (NCBI): domain Eukaryota; kingdom Metazoa; phylum Chordata; class Amphibia; order Caudata; family Salamandridae; genus Calotriton; species Calotriton arnoldi. Next base: position 326,491 of record CAWUFW010013136.1, on the reverse strand, counting down.
TGCCTTAGGGGTGACAAGAGATGTATCCTGAGCAGATTTTTTAAGACCAGATTTTAATCGTAAAACAGAAAATGCCTCCTTCGCAGGTGTCCTTTGTTTTGAGAGATCATTTCAATAATAAAAAAAAAAAATTTAAGATATATTTATAAGGAATAATTGATAATGGGGAGCTAGGTTTAAAACTATGGAACCTTTTGCTGTGTTTAAGATAAGCTTCTGCTCACTTGTCCGCTATGTTAGTTCTATATGTGATGGATACTTTCATTGCTGCCGATTTGTAAAAAGGAAGGTCTGGGGCATGGCCGTGTCAACTTTGGCAGTTTAAAAGCTGCCAAACTAGGCTGATATAGCCGACCTGGAAACATGTTTTCACTGTCACAGCAGTGGTGGCACAACAAGAGCTGCAGTCCACTGGTGACATTTAAGTTACAAGCTCTGAGTACACTTTGTACCATTTACTAGGGACTAATAGGTAAGGTAAAATGTACTAATCTGAGATTAAATAATCGCATATATACATTTTGGGGGGTAGGGAGGAGACGAGAACAGATGCACTGGGTCCTGCATAGCAGTGGGATATCACGTCCTCCCAGCACAAGGCCCTAATCTGGGCATTTCTCCGGATCCGCTCGCCAGTGGCTTGAAATCACTACGAACAGTAATGGGGACAACACTGTCTGGTGCCTCTCCTAATCTTTATGTCTCATGAGAGCACCCAATTTACTCTCACTCGGGCCACTGGATCTTGGTATAACAGTTTGGCCCAGCCCAAGAAGTGACCCCTTGTAACCCATCTTCTCTAAGACAGGTAGGGCCATTCCAGGGAATCGAACGCCTTTTCAGCATCTAGTGATATTACTGCCGACTCCCGAATCGGTCCACTGCGCACCAGGCATCTGAATACCCACAAGAGACTGTGCCGCGTAGCCCTGTGGGGCATAAACCCCGATTCATCTGCCTACACCAAGGTGTCCACTACCCGTTGAAGCCGATCTGCTAGCACCTTCACTAAAACCTTCCTCTCTACATTGATCAGGGATACCGGGTGATAGGACACGCATTCCTCCTTCGGTTTCCCTTCCTTATAAATGGGAACTACCAGTGCGTGCTGCAGGTCTTCGTGGAACGATCCCTCAGTTTTAGCACCTTCGTATAGTTACCCCAACTAGGGCATCACTTGCGCCCCGAGAAAACTCAGTGGAGAAGCCATTTGAGCCTGAGGCCCAGCCCTTCTTCATACAGGTAAGGGTCTCAGCGATCTCGGAGTCTGAGATTTCCATGACTAGGGCTGCACGATCCTCCTCCGTAAGCATCGGCATCGGGAGGTCTCGGACAAATGCCGACAAACCGTCCATATCCCTGGTGTAGGAAAGTGCCCCTTTTTGACATGGTCACTCCCACTTTTTGCCTGGTATCAGATGCAATTTTGACAGAAGTGCACTGGGATCCTGCTATCCAGGGCCCCAGTGCCAAATATCTTTCCATAAAACTGTACAATTGTTTCACCAATTGGCAATACCTTTAGCACCCCTTGTAAGTCACTAGTAAGTGGTACCCCTGGTATCTAGGGCAAAGAGGCTAAGAGGCTAAAGAGGATCCCAAAGGGCTGCAGCATGTATTGTGACACCCTACGGGACCCCTCAGCACCAACATGCAAACTGCCATTGCAGGCTGCGTGCCAAGGTGCAGAGAAAATTGAAGACACAGCATGGCACACCTCCTGTGTGTGATGCTGGTAGACACTGCATGCAGTATAGTTAAGTCACCCCTACAGCAGGCCTTACAGTCCTAAGACAGGGTGCACTATACGACATGTGTGGACATATCTGCTTGAGAAGATATGCCCCTATGATATCCAAGTTGATTCTTGGATATTACAAGTGAACAGGGAAGCCATTTTAAGAACATGTGCTGGACACTGGTGTTTACGAGTTCTCCAGCTACATGATGACTTCACTGAAACTAGAGATGTTTGGTATATTAATAAACCCACACTGATTCCAGTGATGGATTTATCAATACAAGCACCCAGAGGACACCATAGAGGTGCCCCCTGAAAATCTACTGACTACTAGTGTACTGTCTGGTGTAGACCAGCCTGCCACCACAGACAGGTTTATGACCCCTGCCGGTGGGAGCCCGCGCTCTCTGTGGGCAGAAACAATGCCTGCTCTGACCGGAGGTGTTGTTACCTCCTCCAAGCGGGATGGCTAAGTGATCAGCATATCAAGGCTGGAGGCTTCAAAGGCCTCTGCCACCTTTGATATGCGACCCAAGGCTTCCCCAGACAGGGGAAATGCCACCCCCTGCCCCGGGCCTATTTGGCATCAGAACAGGTGGGAAAATTAGCTAGTCAGGAGGCGTGCCCCCCCCCCCACCCCACCGGCAAGTTACAACCCTAAGGTGGGCAACCTGATGTGGACACGACTTTTAGAATTCCACCATCTTAGTTTTGGCAGAATTAGGCTCTCTGGGTCAGGATTATGATCACTTCCCACGGCAAGTGGTCATATAGAGGGTGTAGATACCCTAAAGGTAAGTAGCCCATTGGCTAATACCGGTCACTCCTAGAATCACCCCTAAATTGAGTATTTAGGTGGCACTCCTGACACGGAAATTAGATTTGATGGATCAAGAAGAAGAGGACACGAGAGTCGCAAGACAAAGTGAGAACTGAAGACTGCTGTGGAGTTTTGGCACAAAACCCCTGCCAGCCTGCACCAAGTCTCGACAATTGTGACCAGTGACTCATCCTGTAGTGGACCAGCTTCCAAGAACCCCGGGAGACTGCCAGCCCTTCACAAATTGCCAGCAATCTCCCTTGGAGTAGAGGAGCTACTCCCCTGCAGTCAGCAGGCACCAAAAAGCCAAGTCCGGTTCACTGAGTTGCCGCTCACCAGCCAACCCTGCTGTCCTGATTTTGCACACTCACCCGGCGAGCGCAAGGCCCACAGACGCACCGAGGCCAGCAGACCTTTCCACTCTGCACCCAAGCGCCTCAGCCCGGGTACCGATGAACCAGCTATGCCCCCTTGTTCCCAGGACCCTTGTGACCAGAGCCCCCTGTTGGGAGCTCCCAGACTTGTCCCCAAGTCCCCCATTGTAACCTGTTTCTAGATGACCCACCCCTTCTTTCTATCGGCGTAGCGCACACAGCTACCAACCCGACCAGCACCACTGCACCCAGACGCCCCAGGGCAGGTACTGAGTAACTGCTGGTGGTGCTTTGGACCTTGGCCCCCTACAACCCTAAGTCCCGAAGAAGACCCCCAGAAACCAATCGCAAATAACTATATGCAACATATGCCTTTTCTCCCATAGGGAAGCATTTGCTGCGTAGAGGCATTTTAAGTGAAATATTTACTTGCCTGTTAAAATTCATATTAAAAAAAGTACTTACTTGATAACAAAGTTCTTGGTATCAAAATTTACATAAAAATATGAGTTATTTTTCAAAATTGGTCTTGGATTTATTTTTTAGTGTGTGTCTCATTTATTGCCAAATGCTTAGCACTACTCTCTAATAGGCCTAACTGCCCGCCCACACTACCACAAAAGAGAGCATTTGGGTTATCATTTGTGCCTCTGTAAACCAATTGGGGTTTACCTGGACTCTATACACAGTGTACCTTGTTTTGGTCCACTATATAAAGAGCCAGCTTCCTACACCCGGGGAGCTGTCAACTGTACACCTCACTCGTATGGGCCGCCATCACTCAAGCGATTGCCTCTGCGGTCTCCACCAAGGACCCGTCCTTGCACTTTAGTCCCCTGATCCACCGCTGCCCCTCCTCCTGCTTTGCCAGCTAGGCCAGTAACTTCCATGCCTCGTCTCCGATCTTATATTGTTGCCCCTGTTTAGCCCGCAAACGAGTTCTGGCTTCCTGATGGGCCAACACTCTATACTCTTTACGGGTCTTCTCAACCTCAGCTGCCAGTTCTGGCACTGGGTCGACAATGAACGCCACCTCTAGGTCGACTAATTTGTTCTCCAAGGACACAGTCTTTCTCCCTTTCTATCTTCTTGCCCACCCTGCAGGCCATCAAATGGCACTTAATCATTGTCTTATAGGCCTCCCATAACACCACACCTGAGGACACTGTGCCTTTGTTTTCCTCGAAATATCTTGTCTCTGCGGCCAGCTGTTTCCTGGCGTCCCAGTCAGTGAGCTCCCAGGGATCTACTCTCCATCCCCCTGCTGTGCCAATCCCCCCTGGTATGACACGATCATCGGACAGTGATCCGAGATTCCACTTTGCAAATTACTCGCCTCCCTCCAATGTCCGGATTGATGCCCGGGACCAACAGATAGTCTAACCTGGAGAGGAATTTCTGCGCATTGGCCGCATAGGAAAATTGCCTAAAGTCACGGTGTTGTTCCCGCCACAGGTCCACTAACCCCATAGACCTAAGAAATGTTGCCAGGTGTGAATCTGCCTTCAGATGGGGGGGGGATCTGGGATTGCATCACCCTGACCACCTCCCTGTGCATAGTCAGGCTGAGGTCACCCCAAAGGATAGTAAAGTACACTGTACAGTCGCTAACCAATTTCCCATTCGTGCCAGACCTTCAGATTGCAATGCTGGCGAGAGGCACCAGGAGAACAGTGTCAGGGGAAGCCCATTCCATGATTCCAAAGGCCACGGCCCTGCCCCAGTCTTGAAACACCCACGTTTTCAAGACGTGAAAGGGGACTGCTCTCCGGACACGTATCCCCACTACCCGGGAGCCCTTCAAGAATTCAGCATGTGCCACCAATCGGAAGGTTCCCTTTTCGAAGAAACCACATCTATTCCCCGCCAGATGGGTTTTCTGCAGCAGTACCACATCTGGGGCGTGTCTGGAGATAAATTTTATCACCACTCCACTCTTAATACTGCTCCCCAGACCATATACATTCCATGAAAGAACTTTCAGGCCCTTCCCCTGTCGCCTCCAGGAGGCGTCCCTTACCTGTTAATGTGCCCTATTGTTAGGCATAAGCATACTGTGAAGTAAGACTTTGCCCCTTCTGCCGCTGTTGAATTAAGAGCCAACCCTCCCCCAAACAGCCTAACCCACCGAAATAAAGCCGAAAACAACCCCAACTCCCTAACCCACCCTGTGTCCTCGTGCGGTGAGTGTAGAACCTCTCACCCCCCAATGCTCAAGGCACCAGTCGCCCACTCCCCAACATATCACATTGCAACCTGCTCATTCTTGCTGTACTGTGGTAGTGCCTCGCGCCATGACCAGGCCATTCAGCCCATCCATTTGTTGTCATTCTTCACTGCGGGACCCATTGTTACTGGCATCAACCATTAAACCCCTCGGGATCTCACCCCCCGGTTCGACCTCTCACACAATCTCATCTGCGGTCATGGGGGTCACCATCTCCCCCTCTCCTCCACCAGAGGCCTAGTCCCAGTCTCCCAAATCTGGGGAGTCTGTCGCCAGGGCAGCCCACTTGTTATTCTTAGCCAATGGGTGACCCTCCTGCACCTCCTGGACCACCCTTGAGAGCTTTATCAGTGCCTGGTCCTTCGTGGGGGGGGTTCCTCTGTCTCTTCTCCTGTGTGAGTGGCGGGATCTGTATTCTTGCCATTCCGGGCTGCCGGCTAGGCCAGCTAACTCGGGTGCCGGGTAGCATTTGCCCTCCAGCCAGTCCCATACCTCTGCTGCGGAGACAAAGAAGAAAGCCTCTCCCCCAGCTGTAACACGGAGCTTTGCGGGGGAAAGGAGAGCGTATTTTAAGTTCAGACTCAGGTGCCTTTCCACTTTCAGGAAAGTTTCCCTTTGCACTGATGCAGTATAGTCCGAAAAAATATGAACCGGATTGCCCTCAACCTGCCAGGGGCCCCTTCTATGTGCCTCCTGCAGAATAAGATCCCGGTCCCTGTAATTAAGCAGTCTAGATATGATTGTCTTGAGGGAGCCTCCGGTGAGAGTTGCTTGCTCGGGACCCTGTAGGCCCTCTCTATGGAGTACAAGGTAAGAGTCTTGCCTTCGAACACCTCGCCACTGCTCCACAAACAAGTCCATGCTGGGAGCCTCAGCGAGCTCCGGGACCCCAGTGATGTGAATGTTATTACATCTAACGCCGCCCTCTGCATCATCTGCATGGACCTTCAGGTGCCTGATGTCTGACTGCAACTGTATGATCTGTGCGTCATGGTCCTTGACTAAAAGGGGTAAGATCTGTGATGGAACTTTCCACCTCCCCTACCTTCACTGCTAACTTAACGGTGATCCCCCTTAGGAGGCCCACATCCTGTGCCACAGTCTCAATTTTCTGTTCAAGTGCCACCTTTGTGCCGTGGATGGCCGCTAGGATTCTGAGCGTGCCTCAGGTGGTGACCCCTCCGCCTTAGCGCAGTCGTCCAGCTTCACGCCGGGGGTCATGGACCCCTGCAACCATTTAGCCTGCTTTGGGCATACCATTATATCTGGTCGGTGCTTAGTCACTCCCCCCCCAGTTGGGCCCCTGCTGTTCAACCCAAACAACGTTAAATTCACTGTACTTACTTACTAGTTGAATCACATAAAATGTTTCTCTGCTATCACATCAAATTAGTGCCAACCATTTAAATCTTAAATTCTAGCAATGGCATATTTAATCTTTCCACCAAACCTCCCACAACTGAGATACTATCAATAAGTGGGTATTCTGTCATAATAATCAGGACTTCGCATTTATGCAGCGTGTACTAATAATATGCAAATGTGGGGTCTCGTATTCTTGCTTGCTATAGTGACTGTCCTGGAAATGGATGTTTAAAATACACCATGAAATCTACTAGACATGTGTTTGTTGCTATTTAACATGCCATGGTGATTGGTACCTTTTCAAGAAAACACATTGAAATACCTAGTCCTAAGGTGCATATTTGATTTTGGATGTAGAAAGGGTAAACTCACTACTTGTCCAAAATGCAATGTAGAAAAAAATGTGTGATGTTCATCTTGTCCGGTAATCAGTACTATAAATACTAGTTTTATGTTCTGCATCCTTAATGGTTCATATCTCAGTTGATGTACATCAATGACCATAAAATGAAATGGTCAATAGGGGGATGGGTGGGTAGAGAGAACAACTTTCTCAGGGCTCTATTAAGATTGGACCCTGGCTAGCACTTTATGCGGAGCTCAGCCTCATCAATCGTTGAAGTAGCAGCCCTAAAACCAGTGTTAAACTGAATAAGAGTGGTTAGAAACCCAAAGGCAACAATCTACCTAAAATTCCTGAAAGACTCTGATAAAGTGTGAAAGGCACATTGAATGAGCTACAGCTGGGGTTCCTATGGACTGACCAGAGTAGGGTAAGGCGAGATACTGGAGAGCTCATAAAGGAGTGTTATTATGTGTCAGGTAGGAGAGAGAAAAGTTCCAGGATAAAACTAGGGAGTATACTGGGGGAGTACTTCAATAGTGGGCATAGCCCAGGCATTATGTTATACCTAGACTTCATTCATCCTGAACAAAAACTTATACTATATGTCAAGTTCAGAATGAGTATTCTGCCAACTATGATATATCTTTTAAGATGCTCAAGGCTCACCATGGGAAGCGAATACTGTGATTGTAAGTTTGTGGGGGAAGGATAATTTATTACACTTATTTTTTTGCACCAAATATGACCTAGCAAATAAAAGATGGCTTCTGCCCCTATTTAAATTGTACAAGATCAAATCTATTAGATCGGTACTATCATTTTGTATTAGGACAGACAATGAACATATTTTTAAGTCAATAGCCTCGTATTTATGGGCAGCATGGCCACGTATGAAAGAATTGCCAGCTGCTGGGAGAAAGTGATCAGGTACCGGAAGGAATACATACTGCTGGCGGAAATATGCTGTAAAAATGCTGTAAATGATATTACTTTTTAATGTCAATTCATGGTGGAATAATTTTTAGCTATAATTAGACTATTGTTATGCACTTAGTTAGGATGTTGGTAGGCAGCTGCAGGTCAAACAGATATCCCTTTCTACACTCTACAGGCTAGATGTGCTAGACACGAGACTGCGGTTTCATAGGTTTTAAGGTATTTATTGAATGTTTTTATTTATTATTATATGGCTGAAAGGTGAAACAATAAATAAACTTTACTTGGACAGAAATGGCCAATACAGGTCAACTTTGAACCACCTCAACTTTGTTAATTCCAATTTACTGTCTCCATCATCCTGTTTTTGAAAACCTTTCTTACAAAATACACATGACAATGAAAACAAATAATTTACACAAATTAAGACACAGAAATAAAAGCATTAGAAGACGCAAGAACGAGGCTTCAAAAAATCTCCTACAGAGATAGAAAAGAGAGGAAACAGAGGTGCGTATAACAAAGAGGTTTTGAGGGAGGGAAGGAAGGAAAGAAGGAATAGCCCGCTTGGGGCATATGAAGAATGAGTTACCCACAGTGATGCATAAAAATTGTGGGTTCATGGGCAAGCTTTGATTTCCTTTAAAAAGATTAATTATGTTACCATGAAAATGCCTGCTAAGTATACAGAGCATAATATTGATATCTGGTCTTTCTCCAAGCACTCCCAGTTTTGCCAGGTAAGGGTAATGAGACTAAAGAAGATGTGGGGACTTGCTCAACACCACATTGGAACCGATAGTGTGCTCTGAATCTGGTCTGGTGGGTCCAAAGTCAAAATCTTAACCACTACAACACAGCCTTGAACTGTATTACAAAATGTTTAAAAAACAAAATTCACAAAAAATGGCTTTTTAAATTTGGTTATGTTATGTGAGAGCCAATTTGTTCGAAATCCCCTTTTTTTTTTTTAAAGAGATGAAACTAAGATAAATGGGCCAATAGTGAGTCACATATCTAAAGTACACTATGACATCTCAATACAAAGGATATCCTGTATTCATTTAACTCCTTCATATCTTCGTCCCTTCTATGTTTTTCAATTAGTTCTTGTTTTCTGGAAATCTCATCCAGGAAATTGGTCTCTTCTTCATCCAAGCCTCGTACCATATTCTCTAAACAAAAATTGAAGAACAAAATATTTACTATGGAAATATTTTAATAACCTTGTACAATTATGGTAAACAGAGTATGACATTTCACACATCTTGTAGTTTTATAGTGTTAAACATTTATTCCTGCACTTATTCAAGATGCAATAAAACGAAGGGAAAAAAAAGATGTGAATGGCTAGAGTCAGAAGTGAGAACGATAGACTGAGGAAAATAGAAATGGCATAATAAAAATACATACAAGACAAAGGAGGCATGACACAGCCCAGCTCTCAAAAGAGGTAAAGTAATGCTTGTGCCCACCCACATGCCACAAGCGGAGAGGGAGCCATGAGAGAAAGGCAGCTGCCGCTGATCACTGCTTGTTGGGACTGAATTGAGCTGAGCTGACGGAGCCAACGGAGCTCTGGGGCTACCTATTTCAGAACGTGTTGCTGCATTCTTACAGCCCCTCCAACCCCAACCTGGTGCAAGGTTGGTCTCCATACCACAACAGCCTTGCCCGCTCGTGGAGACAGGCGGGTGAAAGGCAGGGCGATGGGCAGCGGTGGCTGCATGTGCTGCTGTTGCGTTTGGCTGCGGTGCCAAATCTCTGGGCCCGCCATTGCAGTCTCCTCAGCTGTGGTACTCTTTCCAGCTGTAGGGGAGGGCCCTCCTAGTCGAACAGGGGTATTGGCTGACAATTGAGCTCTGGGCAGACAACTGAGCTCCCAGCTTGTGCCCAGTCTAGCAATTTCCAATAAGCGAGTGGGCCAACATTAGATCGTCAGCTTTGAGGACAGCCACTATCTGCCATCTTCTGCAATCCGCTACGGCCTTGGCTTGTGTGGGTGGAGGCGGTGGCTCCACAGGACCAGGGGGAGGAGGTACAAGGACAATTGCTGTTGTTGTGCTGCTGGTTTTTCCTGCTGGTTTTTGCTGCTGGTTCTGCTGTACCTTGCCGGATCCGTTGGCCTTGTCACTATTGGTATGACCTGACATTCTAATTGGGGTCAAGACCCTTCCTGCCGCCCTGTATCAGTTGGCTTCTACTCCCACTAGGGAGACCTAATTGCCCGACACTCTCCAGGGGGTTGCGACATTCTGGGGATAGCCGCTGTAGGAGTGATCACCAGTCCCAGGAATCCCCTGCCTTATTTCAATTATGACCATGGCCAAGCATAAACTGGCACCAGCAAAGGACAGTATTCTGAACAATACTACAGCTGGTACAACTTTGGACTCCTTTTTGGTACGGGCAGTTAGCATCGTCAACGAGAAAACTGAACAGGCTAAGAGGCGCCTATTGCTCGACATGGGAGAAAGGCCTAGTTTTGTTAAGCACTGCTTGGAGCAACCACTATCCATTACTCAGCCTTTATCATCCGATGCCCTTGAGGTCCCTTTTACAAGCTGTACAAATAGTGTTATTGCTGTAGAGGATTTAAGCTATGTTTTGCCAACCCTAGGTAGAGAGTTCTCTTTGAGTGCTCTTGATTTGCCTCTACCCACTAGCCCTCTGAACCTTCCGCAAGGAAGAGGAGGAAAACTAAAGCAGGAGTCACTACTTGAATTTCCAAAAAGCTGGGACCCTTCACTCGCCTCTCCACCAGCCCCCTGAAACCTGTAAACTTGTGCCCTTCCCATGTAGAGTTGGCACTGATCAAAAGTTCTGAAGCAAAAGGGGATGGCTCTAGATTAACGTCAAAAGCAGTCTTGGACCAAGTCAAATCTTTAGTAACATTCGCAACAGACCCCCTTGCAGACAGGATAAGCTCACCGATGACATCAAGTCCCTGCTGGACAACAGAGAAACGGCGGCCCTCATCCTCCTGGACCTGTCAGCCGCCTTCGACACGGTCTGCCACCACACACTACGAACACGCCTCCACAACGCCGGGATCCAAGAGAAGGCCCTGGACTGGACCACCTCCTTCCTCTCCGGCAGAACACAGACCGTCCGCCTTCCCCCCTTCCGCTCTGAAGCCACCGAGATCATCTGCGGCGTACCCCAGGGCTCTTCCCTCAGCCCAACTCTGTTTAACATCTACATGGCACCGCTCGCCCATGTCGCCCGTCGGCACGACCTCAACATCATCTCCTACGCCGATGACACCCAGCTGATCCTCTCCCTCACCAAGGACCCCCACACCGCCAAAACCAACCTTCACGAAGGAATGAAGGCCGTCGCTGAATGGATGAGGAACAGGCGACTGAAGCTGAACTCGGACAAGACGGAGGTCCTCATCCTCGGATCCACCACTTCGGCCTGGGACGACTCCTGGTGGCCGACCGCACTGGGAACCGCCCCAACACCCACCGACCACGCACGCAACCTAGGGGTCATCCTCGACTCCACCCTCTCCATGACTAAACAGGTCAACGCAGTCTCCTCCGCCTGCTTCAACACCCTACGCAGGATCTACAAGTGGATCCCCACTGAAACGAGAAGAACGGTCACCCAGGCCCTCGTCAGCAGCAGGTTGGACTACGGAAACGCCCTCTACGCAGGAGCCTCGGCCAAACTCCTGAGAAGGCTCCAACGCATCCAGAACGCCTCTGCACGCCTGATCCTCGACATCCCTCGCCGCAGCCACATCACACCCCACCTAAGAGACCTGCACTGGCTCCCGGTCAACAAGAGGATAACCTTCAAGCTCCTCACCCACGCACACAAGGCACTCCACAACACCGGACCAATGTACCTCAACAGACGACTCAGCTTCTACACCCCCACCCGCTAGCTCCGCTCCGCCGAACTCGCCCTCGCCACAGTCCAACGCTTCCGAAGAGCGACCTCCGGTGGCAGATCGTTCTCTCACCTCGCCGCCAAGACCTGGAACACCCTCCCCATCCACCTACGGCAGACCCAAGACCTGCTGACCTTCAGAAAACTCCTCAAGACCTGGCTTTTCGAGCAGTAGCAGCATTCCCCACCCCAGCGCCTTGAGACCCTCACGGGTGAGTAGTGCGCTTTACAAATGATATGATTGATTGATTGATTGATTGAAGGGGTCATACGGGATTCATCCCATAAACTGAACCATCCCTTGACACAAGTAGTTCCCTCTCACTCATCTACTCCGGAACCCACTTGCGATGGTCCCAGCACCAATACTGACAACTGCAACACTGTCCAGATGCCTTTGCCTTCTGCAGACCTACCTGCCCCCTTGATTCTCCTACCACCTGCAACAATAGGTCCAGGGGCGCTCCTCCATCAAGAAAAGCAACAGCTGAAACCGGGGACAAGAGGCTTTCTGGGGCCTTCTCAGGTAGCAGATCTCCATCCATGCCCAAGTCTGTACGAATCCAGCAGTCCCTGGAGTTACCACCCCAATGCTGCCCCTATGTCGCGGTTCTGCTAGGAGTGCCATCTCTATCAGCCGATAAAGAGGAATCATACCCAGAATTGAATCATTAAAACAGAACAGATGCTACGCAGTCAGCAGCATGCACCCACACCCTCCACACACACAATGTGATCAGCAGGGGCAGCAATGAGATCTTCCTTTTTACCCCACATTAGTACATGCCAGTCTCAACCAGAACAAGCATTGGCATAGCCAATAGGTCTCGCCTTTGGGGCCTTATAAGTGTTTAGCCAGAGCTATTGAGTTTGCCAATGTCTTCAAGCTGTGCTGTAGAGAAGTGTGGCTGCTGTGCAGCATGCTGAAAAGTTATAATAAAAAAGTGTCAGAAGCATTTTTGTTACTTTATATATGACCAAGAAGGCATTATGTAAAACTGAACGACCATATTAAAAAAGTATTTACAATAAAAAATTTCCTCTGTTTTCTTTTGTTCTTGCAATGCTGGCAACTTGTTTCTGCCTATTGCAACGGTTGTTTGTTAAAGCTTTTTTTTTTAGGGGGCATAAACAATCGGAGGGTGAAGGTTGGGAACTAGTACCTGTATTATAACACTAGCAGCGGCCAGACGCTAGGGGAGAATCAACAGATGCCAGATTCCGAGAGCAGGCTGAGGTGGTGCTGAGTGATGCTGAGGTGGTAGTGGTGGTGGTGACTGTTGCGGAGACGATGCTGAGGTGATGCTGAATGATACTCGGGTCTTGCGGAGTGATACTGCTGTGGTGCTGAGTGATACTGCTGTGGTGCTGAGTGATACTGCTGTGGTGCTGAGTGATACTGCTGTGGTGCTGAGTGATACTGCTGTGGTGCTGAGTGATACTGCTGTGGTGCTGAGTGATACTGCTGTGGTGCTGAGTGATACTGCGGTGGTGCTGAGTGATACTGCGGTGGTGCTGAGTGATACTGCGGTGGTGCTGAGTGATACTGCGGTGGTGCTGAGTGATACTGCGGTGGTGCTGAGTGATACTGCGGTGGTGCTGAGTGATGCTGCGGTGGTGCTGAGTGATGCTGCGGTGGTGCTGAGTGATGCTGCGGTGGTGCTGAGTGATACTGCGGTGGTGCTGAGTGATACTGCGGTGGTGCTGAGTGATGCTGCGGTGGTGCTGAGTGATGCTGCGGTGGTGCTGAGTGATGCTGCGGTGGTGCTGAGTGATGCTGCGGTGGTGCTGAGTGATGCTGCGGTGGTGCTGAGTGATGCTGCGGTGGTGCTGAGTGATGCTGCGGTGGTGCTGAGTGATATTGTCTTGGCGCTGAGTGATGCTGTGGTGGTGCTGAGTGATATTGTCTTGGCGCTGAGTGATGCTGTGGTGGCCCTGAGTGATGCTGTGGTGGCCCTGAGTGATGCTGTGGTGGCCCTGAGTGATGCTGTGGTGCCCCGAGTGATGCTGTGGTGGCCCGAGTGATGCTGTGGTGGCCCGAGTGATGCTGTGGTGGCCCGAGTGATGCTGTGGTGGCCCCGAGTGATGCTGTGGTGGCCCCGAGTGATGCTGTGGTGGCCCCGAGTGATGCTGTGGTGGCCCCGAGTGATGCTGTGGTGGCCCGAGTGATGCTGTGGTGGCCCGAGTGATGCTGTGGTGGCCCCGAGTGATGCTGTGGTGGCCCCGAGTGATGCTGTGGTGGCCCCGAGTGATGCTGTGGTGGCCCGAGTGATGCTGTGGTGGCCCGAGTGATGCTGTGGTGGCCCCGAGTGATGCTGTGGTGGCCCCGAGTGATGCTGTGGTGGCCCCGAGTGATGCTGTGGTGGCCCGAGTGATGCTGTGGTGGCCCCGAGTGATGCTGTGGTGGCCCCGAGTGATGCTGTGGTGGCCCCGAGTGATGCTGTGGTGGCCCGAGTGATGCTGTGGTGGCCCCGAGTGATGCTGTGGTGGCCCCGAGTGATGCTGTGGTGGCCCCGAGTGATGCTGTGGTGGCCCCGAGTGATGCTGTGGTGGCCCCGAGTGATGCTGTGGTGGCCCGAGTGATGCTGTGGTGGCCCGAGTGATGCTGTGGTGGCCCGAGTGATGCTGTGGTGGCCCGAGTGATGCTGTGGTGGCCCGAGTGATGCTGTGGTGGCCCGAGTGATGCTGTGGTGGCCCCGAGTGATGCTGTGGTGGCCCCGAGTGATGCTGTGGTGGCCCCGAGTGATGCTGTGGTGGCCCTGAGTGATGCTGTCGTGGCGCTGACTGTCGTGGCGCTGAGTGATGTTGTGGTGCTGCTGAGTGATGCTGTGGTGGCGCCGAGTGATGCTGTTGTGGCGCTGAGTGATGCTGTGGTTACACTGAGTGATGCTGTGGTTGCACTGAGTGATGCTGTGGTTGCACTGAGTGATGCTGTGGTTGCACTGAGTGATGCTGTGGTTGCACTGAGTGATGCTGTGGTTGCACTGAGTGATGCTGTGGTTACACTGAGTGATGCTGTGGTTGCACTGAGTGATGCTGTGGTTACACTGAGTGATGCTGTGGTTGCACTGAGTGATGCTGTGATGGCGTTGAGAGATGTTGTGTTGGTGCCGAGTGATGCTGTGCTGGCTCTGATTGATGCTGTGCTGGCTCTGATTGATGCTGTGGTTGCGCTGAGTGATGCTGTTGTGATGCTGAGTGATGCTGTGGTGTTGGTGAGTGAGAGATAGAGTGAAGATATAATGCCCAATTAGAGAGGGTGGTGAGAGAGAAAGGGTGTACATAGAATAAAGAGTGGAGCGGGATAGAGAGAGAGGAAGAAGGGGAGAGAGAGTGAATGAAGGAGTTTGAAAGAGCAACAGATAAAGGGGTGAGAGAGAATGAAAGGCTAAAAAAGATAGAGAGGGGAGAGTTAATTAAGTAGAGAGAATTAGAGAGGGGAGAGAGAAGGAGAGAGACAATAAGAGTGGGGGGTGTGGAGTTTAAATAGAGTGAAGAAGTGACGCAGAAAAAGTAACCTTAAATATAGCTTTGTGCGAATAAATATTTTTTTTTAAAAACAGAGTGAGACAAAAATATTGGTAATTAGGCTGTGACTCCCAATATAAAACAAATAGCGATATAAGGTGAAATCAACCCACCGAACCAATATTTCTAACTAGACAAAAAAAAGCTTGCATTTCAATGCTAATCTCTGTTGTTTTTCATGTGACTGTAGTCCAGGGCCGTCAGTTGGTAATGTGAGCTGCTGCTGCGATTGAAACATCAGAGTCCAGAGAGTTAATGAGCCATGACGAGGAAATGAGGAAGAGATAGGAAACCCAGATGGCAGCTGCGATTGTGCACGCTATCGTGAACGCAAGCTGGTCGCCAGCCGAAAGCCAGTGGGTTTGCACTTCCAAAACCCGCTTACTAAAACTCTCGGCCAGACCAGCGCAAGCGCTGGTGCAGGCCGAGACCTAAAAACAGCAGCAAATCAGCAGCAATGAATGTATCCTTTTCATATGAAACTACCAGAGCAGAAAAGTGCAGTAGAATCTTCACTTAAATGCAGCAAAAGTTTTCACCATTGTAAATCTAGTTCTCAATTATCCATTTTTCCTTTGAATGTATGAAAACAATATCTCCAACTATCTGCAGGATATCTGAACACAACTTTATCTGTGTTTGTTTTAAAATAATGTCTCAAAAGAAAGTGTGTCTACAAAAGATTAATTTTATGCTTTTATGATTAAATTTTGGCTTAAAAACTGCTCACGATACATCTGTTGACTTTTTAATGACATTCGATAACACTGGATATTATCTAGCCGTAGAATAATCAGAGAGGTCTAAACCAGTGCTGATAGACCCATAATTTACAAAAATGTGATAGGATCAATGATTTAGGACTCTTGACTGCGAAAGTATGCAAAATAACTTCCGCTGGAGAGGTCGGATCATGGCAGGACGATAGCCATGAAATGCTCCGATACATCTAAAATCACTACTGCAACTATGGAGAGTTTGTGAGGACATTTTATTGGGGTGAAACCTAAGCAAGATTTGTGGGTGCACAGAGCTTGAATCGAACTCACCCTTTGGACCAATGTAATGGCTATTACTAAAGCGAATTTAAGTTTGGTCATAATCATAAATTCCTTTGAGGGTCCAGTATTAATCTGAAGAGGACTAAATTAACCCCTTTTGGAACTGAATAATTTCTGAGGGGAGGGAAAGCTTTCAGAGACCCTGCAGGGAGTCTTCAATAATGAGATGACGAAAAAATAAAATCAAAACGGATATCTGGAATATGCAGGAATGGCAGTCAAAGATAATTTTTAAAGAGAAAGGAAGCCAGCATAAATCTTTTTTTTTTTTATATTTATACTTTTATGAATCAATTTTCAAACATATAAAGGACAGTTCATAGAGGCAGCTAGAAGTAGTATATAAGTGCATATCAAGTATACAAGACAGTACAGCATGGGCATATAATCATTCAGTATATATCCCCTACATTCCACTATCCCGTTAATATCAGTGCAGTAAGACAAATATAACAATCAGGTGATGACAATCAGGGGAGGACAACAAATAGGCTGTAAGAAGGCTCCAAATGTCTTCAGAGTGTGATGATGAAGGTAATTCCTCAGCAAAGATTTCCAGCTTCTCTTTGCAATATACCATGTATTTAATCCAGTGCTTAAACTTGGGTGTGCATTTTTGTCCCCAGTTCATAGCTTCTCTCTGCTTTGCAAGTACCAATGCTACTGCCACAAACCGTCAATGAGTGGGTTGGAGTGGTTTAATATGACCTAGAAGACACTGTTGTGGGGTATGTGGGACCAACTCCGACACTATAGTTGCAAGAACATTCGTTATCTCAGTTCAAAAATGGTTAACTTGGGGGCATGACTAGGCTAGACGAAGAAATTCAGCTTGTTCCGCTCTGCACCCGGAGTAATTCGCATCTGCTCATAGCCCATATTTGAACAGCTTAGCTGGTAAGTGATGTATTTGTTGGAGATATTTGAAGTGTTTAATGCAGAGATTACAGTTGGAAGCAAGCATACCAGTAAGAGTACAACTGAAAACCCATTCTTCTACAGTGAGGGGTGTATCTGGTACTGCATTTCATTTGTCAAGTGCCTGTTCTGTTGCATGTTACCATGCCTCTCCTTCAGAGTTGCACTGCGGCATATAGTGATAAGGTATTTACACATTGAGCTAGTGATCAGGGCTTGGAGGGAGCCTAGAGTGGCAGGCTCTGCAGGAAAGGACGGATACAACTGTTTTATTTCGCTTCGTAGTGGGAAGTATGTAAAAGTAAGGAGAGGGGTTTGTGGTTGGCCTGTGGAAAACTCTGGGAGTGAGCTAAAGGACCCACCTGGGAATACATCCCCCACGGTTGTAAGGCCAATATTTCTCAGTAGAGTCAGAGTCCCAGGGTCATGCGTGACTGATAAGCCCGGGTGGTGCGTGAGGGCGAGTGCTGGTGCATAAAGCAGTGACCTTTTGGCCGAGGTACTAAGAGTTTGCCATGCCGAAGTTGTGCATTTTACAATGTTAATCTATGAGCGAGGGATAACCATCCTTTTTAGGTCTCGCCTAGCGATGCAGCGCAAAGCGCTGCTCGCTATGCGAGATCTATTGTTGCCGACTTTTGGTCGGAAGCGGGACAGGACATGTGCACGCGCACAAAGGACTGCAGTTGTGCACGCGTACGGCGGCGTTAGCACAACTCCAAGGACATGAGATGTGCAAGCGTACAGGTCGCGGCGTTTAAGCAGAATGCGCGCATGGCCCGCTTTCGCTTTCTCTCCGTCATGTGTTGACGTCCAGTTCTCGCCCTCCTCCCGATGTCCGCTTTCCTTCTAAGCGCGTCTGGGGCAGACACATGCTGCACACAGGGTGCATTCACTCTACCCCTTGCACCCGGCACGTAATGCACTGCATCGCGGCGTTTAAGCAGAATGCTCCCATGGCCCGCTTCGCTTTCTCTCCCGTCATGTGTTGACGTCCAGTTCTCGCCCTCCTCCCGATGTCCGCGTTCCTTCTAAGCGCGTCTGGGGCAGACACATGCTGCACACATGCTGCACAGGGTGCATTCACTCTACCCCCTTGCACCCGGCATGTAATGCACTGCACTTACAACAGCGCGTGTGCATACTCCCCTCCTCCAGCGCCCCTTAGCACTGTATTCCCAGTAGGCGCTTTACAGCACTGCGCGCTCTATCGCACTTTGCTCCAGCGGCACTACTCGTACTGCACCCCCACTGTCACGAGACCATGGACGGACTCACCTAGGGTGTCAGCCAGCACGCAGTGCAGAGGCAGCACGCCCAGCACCAAGCAGGAGCCCCGGCCGGCTTCCTGGCTACCCCGGAGCAGAAGCATGTTCCTCAAGCGTCGGTCCCTTCCTCCTCTCCCAGGCTCCTCCAGTGCTAACTTTCAGCCGGCCCTCCGCTCCTGCTCCCGTCAGTGTCCACCCTTGCCCGCTGCTGCCTCTTTCCAAGTGAGACTGACGGGCGGCCAAGGTGGCAGCGGGGCAGGCCAGTCCCGCCTCGCACCGGGTGCTGCCGGAGTTCCTCTCTGGGCTCCCCGTTTGCTGTCACCCAGGAGTAGCGCAGACTTCCAGCACTTTCTGTGGCTCCTCCTATCGCACAGTGGGCGGGAAACAGAAACACAGAGGCCGGCTCTTTTCATGGCGCATGCTCCTCGCAGGGATTTCGCGGCCTTGTAGCGCGCGCACCACTCGCGGGCTTGTGTGTGCACCACTAGCGGGACTGTGCTTTCTGATGGCGCCCGCTCCTCACAGGCATCTCGCGGCCCAGGAGATGTGCACACCCGGACAGGAGATGTGCACGCGTACGGCGTCTTGTGCCAAGAGACAAGCGTGCAAGCCACAGCAACAGAGATAGCTCACGGGCACACATACCTGCGGCAGGACTGTGGCCACGCTGGGACATCCGGCGGTGAGTTTGTTTCAATTTTCTTAATTGTTTTTTTTTGCGGAGCATGTGCGCAGTGCGCATCCCCACCCGGCTACCATGGCTTAAAGTCGGGGTTGCATCCACATCCTGTGATTCTGGGCAAATCACTTAATCTCCCCGTGCCTGAATGTGTAATGTAAATACGGTGCTCATGTAAAGCGCTCCAATACCTTCGGGTCCAGTTCGCGCTATATAAATATGCAATAAAAAAAAAAAATACGTGGTTTTCTGGTGCCAGCAATCGGTTTGTTGAAAGAGGTGTGCAGGTGTTACGATACTTTGAGAGAAAAGTAGTGTGCTTTTACGAGGCATATTGCACAGTAATGGACATTCGCAGCATTGCCTGAGTATTTTTATGCAACACGTTGGTGGAAAGGAAAGTGTCAGGCATTATATACAAAAGGCGGAACAGTGCCCAAATTATGGCTTTGATTCTCTGAAAGAATAATACATCTGAACAATCGTTCTGTCAGGGTAAAAGGCACAAGCCCACAACAGTACCACATCAGTTTCCTGCACTTGAGAAGTGGCCAAAAGGGTTAATGTAGGGCACTCGCCTAATGTTATGTGCCCCCTAAAAATAATGTTTGGAACAGGGAGTACACACTATGTTCTGTTTAGGCAGCGCGTAGAATAATTAAAAGGACGTCTTCAAATCGGGATGAAGATAACTTTGGTTGAGCATTAGAGATTTCTTTTTTTTTTAAGAGGTCAGTATGGCCAAACAAAATGAAATTCGGATCGGATGGCTGTGACAATCCAATGAGATTTTCAACATGGTAAATATATTTTTATATTACAAGGAAACGATCTTAGAAAATGCCTATTTCTCCTCACGTTTACTAAAGCATAGCATGAGTACATCAACACGAAGCTCTCTCTAGGAAGCTAAGTATCTTTTTTTCTTTTTTTTTATATTTTTTTTTAATTAAAAGGGCACAGTTGGCACTGCTCCGAACTAGAACTTTCTTGCTGCTTCCTAAAAGACTGCCCTGCGCCGTAGTCAAAGATATAAAGGGATTAATGTGGCTTGCGCATTTTCAAGTGTACTTCCGGACACCATCCAGCGTTCTTTGATTGTTTCTGGAGCTTTAGAGAGCGCTCATTTGTGACCTTTAGGGACACTTTAGGGCACTAAGCTGCCGCAGGAGAGGTACAGGTTGTGGTTAAGTGCCAGTGTTTAGGGACATGCTGGGCTGCCAGCTTGAAGTGCTATAAAGAAATAAGCCATTTTCTAGCTGTGTGAAACTCCTCCCAGGCATTTGCTAGTCCATGTTTCTTTGCTCCTTCCCAGACAGCTCACTGCAGCTTCCCATAGCAGGCGAGAGGGGTGCCGGGGTTGGTGCCAACTGTGCCCACCAGTAATCACTTGCTTTCTCAATCTTAGCTCTGAAACATCGTACTACCTTTAAAGCACACGTTCTGCAGACAGGTGTGTGAAGCAAACTTTTCACAAGGTTGCCCTGAATAATTACATATTTCGGTAATTGGCTAGCTGTTGGTGTGAAATTCACAATAGTCTTTTAAATGTTTCACACTTTTGGCTTCTATGAACTGTTACCTTCCTGTTCCTCCTCACGCTATGCACTGGTCCACCTCTACCACCCCCCACTCCCCCAGGTGCTCTTCCCACTCGCCCCTCTCTCTCGTACCATATCTTACACCTTCTCTCGCTCTCTCACACACACTTTCCACCTCTCATGTGGTTCACTTCAGGTCTTCGAGCACAGCTTCTTTCCTGTGCCTTTTCAAGGTTTACCTCCTTCAAACCCGCCCTCTCCTCCTCTTCTTCTGGTGTCTACTGCATTCACAGGCGCTCCCTCTTTATGCGTCTGTGGCCTGCTCTCCACCTCTTTATTTCTTTCTTACACTCTTTCTGCGCCTCCATCTGCAGTTCATTCACCACTTCATGCGCAAACTACCTATCCCTCTCTATCTTCCTTTCTAACTATTCTGTGCAGCTCTCACCCCTATCTATTCACCATGCCACATAATTCCACTACACAAATCCACTACTCACAACACAATTCCATCACACTCAATTCCACAACTAACAATTCAAATCCAACACACATAATTCCGCTCCACTCCAAACCAAAACACATAGGTGTAAGGCATTGTCATTTACAACGCCAATAGCTCAAACTTTCATAAATGCGAGACCTATTGCATTGCAAATGCTTGTTTGTGTTGAAAATGGCCGTGAGCGGAAGGGGGTGTGCATCATCCAATTCGACTGCCAAATGTGGAACATATTCATGAGGGTGATACCAATAGTGTGCAAAGTGTGCTTGGGCACAGAGGTAATACAGTTATAGATCTGAGGACCCAAATCCACCTTGTGCATATGAAAGGGCTAGTGCCGCCCATTTAATCCTGGGTTGTTTGCCCTCCCTTTTTTAGGGTTGTCATATGAGATATTATGGTATTAAACAAATGAAGAGGCAGCGTGATTGGAATATTAACAAATAGGTACAGGAACCGCTGGAGGACAATCATTTTTAGAAGCGCAATTCTATCTACTAGTGAGAGTATAATCCATCTGGCAACTTGTTCCTCCAATTGAGAGATTGCTCTCCTATAATTCTGTCGTACGACTAAATCCAGATCTCTATGGACCCAAATTCCCAGACAGTTAATGGGGTCATGTTGGAATTGTTGTGTGTGTGGAGTTTATGGCAAGATAACGGATTTCGACCAATTTATACTTATCCCCGAGTAGCGTTCAAATCGAATGTATACTCTAATTAATGGAGCTAAATGCTTTGTGGGGTTTCAGACATATATTACCATATCATCCGCATACAGTGATATGCTGATAGGTCGTAGTCGGAACCACAGTGCCGAGTCTGTGTATTGCTGTCGTATTTTGCACAACGGTAGTTCGAGGGTCAGAGTGAATAGTTGAGGGGACAATGGGCATCCCTGTTGCGTGCCTCTTCTGATACGCAGTGGTGTCGGTACATTACCATTTATTGTTATCCTGGCACTTCGTTCAATATATAGCAGTTTTATCCACATAACAAAGGTTTGGGGCATACCCATTTGCTGCAGCACAGGGAAAGGAAATGGCCATTCTGTAGAATCAAAAGCTTTGGCAGCGTCTAGTAACACTGCCGCTGCTTCCATGGAGGGGTCTAATTGGTGGAAAAGGGCAAAAAACGGTGTGTAGGTTTTTTTGTTGTGGAATGGGTTGGTGTGAAGCCTGACTGGTCCGGCAGCACCAACGTTTATAATAGTGGTTGCATTCTGGAGGAAAGGACCATAGCTAGGATTTTGGCATCTGTATTATTGAATGAGAGTGGCCTTTAAGATCAGTATTGTTCTGGCGGCTTGTCTGGTTTAAGAAGTGTAATCAGCATGGCTTCATGTAGTGAGGGGGGTAACAGACATTTTTCGAATGCCTCAGTGTACATTTTGTGTGGATGTAGCACCAGGAGGTTGCAAACACTTTATAAAATTCCCCAATTAGGCCGTCCATCCCAGGCGTATTGCGGTCAGGCAATAGACAAATTGCCTCCTGGATCTCTTCTACAGTGATGGGTTGAGACAAATATTCCAGTTGACCCAATGACAATCACACCAAGGCTATATCTCCCAATTATTCTACGATTTCTGTTTCTGTTGTTGAGGCACGTGTGTCAGAGTTTTGTATACAAGGACTAGAATGTTTGTATAATGGTCGATGTGTCATGACATTCTTGCCCTTTTTATTGTGTGTGGGGGTCCAGGGTGTTTTTAGCTTATTAGCAAGGCTACGTCCTGGTCTGCCACCATTTTCATATGCGCGCGCCACATGGCGGCACAACAGGTATTTTTACCTACCGATCTGCCATTTCGAGGGAAGTGGTCATTTTCTCTCCAATAGCCACTGGGCAGGCGCTTCCTCATATTGTCTCTCTAGACCCTGTATATCGTGTTCAAGCATGTGTAATTGTTGGTGAATATCTTTTAAAATTCCTGCTTGTTTGCTAATACAGGTCCATCGTATAGTAACTTTGAACGCTTCCCATACATTATCTGCACCATCCACAGTGCCAGCATTAATTAAAAAAAATTCCACAATGACAATTCGTATTTCTACTCTAAACACCAGATCCAACAGTGCAGTGGCTGGAAATCTCCAGCCAAAACACGTCTGTGTGCTTGTGGGGACTGACAGTACCAGTTTAACAGGGGCATGGTCTGAGAGTGTTTTGGGTATATGGCACACCTCCTCTGTCCAGCCACTTACCTCGTAGGTGGCCAGTCAGTAGTCCAATCTGGACCATGAGCCACGCACCAATGACGTGAATGTCCCCTCTATTCTGGTGGGGGTGCGCACCCTCCAAAGGTCGAAGAGCCCGCTCTCCGCCATGCCATTCCGGACTATGTGGGCCGCCTGTTTTCAGACCCTTTGAGCTGCCCTGATCGGTCTAATGTCGGGTCTAGGTAAATATTCAGGTCGCTTCCCCATATAATGGCTGATAAGGGTAGAGAGTTTAGTTTGGTCCATATCGGAGTGTAAAAGTCAGGATCGTCTATATTGGGGCCATATGCGTTTACTAAGTTATCGTGGTGCCACATAATTTGCCCTGTACAATAATGCTTCTACTTTGCGTATCAATCTCGGAATGGATGAGCACCAAGGGAGTGCCTTTTTTAAACAATAGTAGCACCCCTCTAGCGTATGAGGAATAGAAGGAGGCCAGACGTTTTGATGCCCATGTAGTGCCCACCGTGATTTGTGTGTGCTGAGTCAGATGGGTCTCCTGCAACAGCGCAATTTGGACATAGTGACGGTCTAGATATGCCAGGACTTGGAATGTTTTACGGGGGTTATTTAGACCTTTGCAAAAACAACAATTGATGGACAGAATGCAGAACAATGTCGTACATTCACCCCAGTACAGAGATCTGGGCCTAAATCCATCGTTTTTTTGCTCACCATGCCATTCCAGTTTGGACCCAGCCATATGCAAATCAGTCTTGACCCTGCACCCAATGGGAACAGTCCAGCCCGAACTGCCAGGCCAGGTCCTCCCTGGACTGGAAACAAGCATCCTAGGACCGGTTTCGGGCTTTCAGCTGGGGGGTGAGTGTCTGAAAAGTTTCAGCGCTCCGTCCATCATCTCCTTGTGTTTGCTTTGTTCGCCCTAAGTTGGCAGGGTATGCCCAGACGTGGGTCCCTTGCTCACTTTGCCACTGGATTCAAGCTAGCCTGGCTGATGAGGGCTGTTAGCCCGAAACCGGTCCCAGGATGCTTGTTTCCGGTCCAGGGAAGACATGGCTTGGCAGTTCGGGCTGGACTGTTCCCATGAGGCACAGGGTCAAGACTGATTTGCATATAGCTGTCTGAACTGGGGTGGCAAAGTGAGCTAAAGAATGATGATGTATTCAAACCAGATCTGTGACTGGGGGTGAGTGTCTGAAAAGTTTCAGCGCTCCGTCCATCATCTCCTTGTGTTTGCGTTATTTAGACCTTTCACATTCCACGTAAGTAGGGATAGCCGTTGTGATGTCATGCCCTTAACTGTTGGGGTAGTGTATTCCAGGAGTTAGGGAATCGGCTCATGGACGTGTTGTGTATGCACATGAAGGTAACATGCACTGCATCTGCGAAAACAGTTTTTAACCCTTCAAAAATAACCCCCCACCCACTTCTGCATCCCAATTATGCTAAAGACACACCACATTTTAAACAGTCCCATTAACAAATACTAAACCATGTTAAGATAAATCCAGTCTACATTGGTATAAGAAAATTAGGGTTTACTTGGGGATTGCCCACTGCAGGGCCACCAGAGTCCCTGATAACCTCCAGGCGAAGAAGGAGATGGCCAGGAAGAACCAGTGTATCGGTCAGTGTAATCTGGAGCAGGTAGGAGTGTGGGAACAACATTATAACAGTTTACCAAGTGATAGAGTCCTTCAGATTTGTATCCTACAGAAGTTCGAAAATGGACTCATTGGGCTGTTGCCAGCATCGCACACCCTCTCAGAGAGTTCAAGCACTTGTTATGGGAAAGGTGCAGAACAGTTGTACCGTCAACCGCCATCTCACCACACCGTGCAGCCTGTCAGTTGACAGCGCAAGTGTAATTAGCACAGCAGTGGTGTTCACATAGTTGAAAAACACAAAAGGGTGTCATAGATGGTGCATGCTCAGCGAGAGTCATTCCCCAGTGTGCTCATCATCAGAATCTGTAGGTGACTGTTGTTGAGGCGTCAGCTTTTTGACGTAGTCCATTGCTGCCTTGGGAGTGGTGAAGATCTTGGGTTTGCCACGGTGATCAATGCGCAGCCAAGCTAAATATAATATTGCATATGGGATCTCCGCTTGTTGGAGCTTTTTCTTTACTGGAAGGAACTCTTAGGCGAAGCCTGGGGGCCGGCCGTGAAATCAAGGAAGAATGCTATGGTGTTTCCATGGTGGGTTATAGTCTGCTTATCTCTGGCCCTCCGCAACACCACATCACAAGCTCTATAATTTAGTAGTTTTGCCACTATTGGGCGAGGGGGAGTTCCAGGTTGCAGTCTGGCCATAAGTGATCTGTGCGCTTGTTCGACAACTAGCAGGGATGAGAGGTTTTCAGCTCCAAAGACCTCTTTCAACAGCGTCTCAACCTAGGTCTCCCTTCTTCCTGTGTTTGTGGACTCCGGAATGGCAGTAATGCACGTTATTTCGCCGTGAGCGAGCTTCGAAGTCTTCGTTCTTTGCTTGGATTACTGCTAGTACTTTTTCCATGTGGAGACATTTAGTGCTCAAGGTGTGCATTTCATCTTCTGATGTCGAGAGTCGCTGTTCTGCTTCATTGAGGCGCGTTGTGTGTTCTTCCAGTTAGGTGGGGAGATGGTCCATCCGGAGATTTAGGGTGTTGATTTTCCCATCAATTTCTTGTAGGCTTTGTTGCATAGCCTGCAGCATCGCTTCTAGCGTTGTCGCTTCGGGGGGATCCACAGTTGACTCTTTCATCAGACAGGGCACGTCGACTTTCCCCGGTTTTTCTTGCTTCAAAGGTCAGCCAGGGCTGAGTTCGGTCTCCTTTCCCTATGGCCGTCTGTGTTTCTGCCACAGTAAAATTGTCCGCCAAGGGAACTTCATGATACTGAACGTGTGATCAGAGCAGTAATAACAACTGGGCGGTATGAGATGTGCCTGATGTTTCTGTGGTATACGTGCCGCGTAGTCGCCGGATAGCCACATGACCGGTAGGCCTCATGGGGCTTACTGGCCAGGTATCATATCACATTTCGTGCTAGCAGCTGGGTGCCTTATCCATTCAAGTCAGGGCCCGATTGCCCAGTTAAGTGCGATGCATGGTAGCATTGTGTCAGCCCCTACAGCATACAATGCGGTTGTCACGATCCCCCAAGGGCACCACCCCCACAGCCCAGTCGCTCCACAGCCGCCGGCAGCAGGTTCAGATGTGTGGATGGGGGGAGATGCACACGTGGGGCCCGCCCCGATCTGGATCCCCACCGTGTAATATGCAAAGTCTTTCTTTCCCTATAAGGGTATAAGGCAGTGTGGGCAAACAGGCAGTCCGGGTGTCATGCTACAGCTAGTCAAAGTGTCTTGATCGGTATGGGCAGTTAGCTCCAGCACACAGGGGGGTAGCCCGAGCCCTCGAGGGATGTTATATAGATCATTTATCTGCAGGGAGGGGTCAGCTTACTGCTTCACTTTGATTTTTTCCCGTGCAGGCACCTTCGGTACTCCCGCGTTGCACGCAATCAAATGAAGCCCCAGCAGCAGGTATTTTCTTCGGCCGCAGCAGGCCCCGGTTCCAATATTAATTGAGGCTCCGACTCCACCGGCAGAGGGGTTCGTGGGCATAAAGGTGGGGGTACACAACAGCCAGGATGGGCTGTTATCAGTTTTTAATGCACCCCCACTCGTAGCGCGCAGGCCGCCGTGCCCTGCTCCAGGTCTCACGATATCTTTTTTTTTGGGGGGGGGGGGGGAGATTTACGAGCATGCCAGGGGGCGGTCGCCTAGTAGGCCTCACCATTGTCGCACAGCCCTTTCAGCAGGTTCTTGGGTTCGCTGTCCCGGACCCGCAAGTGGATCCTTCGCACTGGCAGCATTAGAACCGGACTCAACAGACTTGAGGATTGGACGACCTTACTATGATTACACCAAGAGACCTTGTCCACCTCCAGTATGATTCGTTCACAAACTGTTGAAGTTCTCACTAAGGACATATGGTTAAGCCCTCTGCTGCCTCCACTGTAGGTTTTCAATTTTGCTCTTTTAATTTTAACTTTGCTTTCAGGTCTCCTTCCATGAACAATTGCTTTGCAAATTTACTTGTCTATTCCGCAAAGTTAAATGCCCGTGTTTAAACATTTCCCAGGATACAAATTCTTAATGTAGCCATTTTTTGCATTCCGCTCTTTTCATCTAATGTTTGGATGCTTACATGGTAATCACAGGGTTTATTTGAACCTAACACTTCGATGCTAACAATTGTGTTCTTGTTTGAAAATGCAGATTGGTTCACCAGTAAATGCCAATTACAACTGTCTTCCTACTTTGTTCTTCCATCCATTCCCCTCTATTCACCGTAATTTCATAATAGTGCCCGTCCCCTTAATAAATCACACCATTCCAAGATGGCCGCCATTTAACCGACGGCGAGCACATATCACGTGACTAATCACATGATCACGTCCAAGTAGTATCACCACCCATTGCGGCCAGTTCACTGACTCATCGGTTTCCACCCGAACACCACCGGCTATCCAAGTAAGCCTCCCAGCGCATGTGGGGTACGCCTGCCATTGCAGCCACCATTTGCTTATTCCTGCTTTCCTCCTTCCCCAGGTCATTGTGCCTATTGCCCGAGCGCTGCTGGTTCCCGCTTTGGACTTGCCACCGCGGTCCTCCCATCCTTTTATATACTTAATCTGTGCTCGTTTGCACGGTAAGCGTTTTTGACATTTCCCACGTGGTTTTAAATTCCTCCGTTCAACGGCACCTGGCTTACGGACCTAATTGTTTGCTTTTCAGGTCCTGATCATTACTTCACTCGGTTCAGCCATCTGGCGAACCCGTGCCTCTAGGACTCCTACACGGTTTCTGTAGACCTACTGTGCCATCCGCACAGCGCACCATTAAATTCAAACGGTCTATTCCAGACCGCTTGCCATTGTGCACACCGCACTGTAAGTTGCCTCTTCTTTCACAGTGCTCGTCACCCGAAGCTCGCTTCAGGTTTTTTAATTTTAGACACCAGCCGTTCACAGCGCACCTCTTCACCAGACCCTCACTACGAATTGCTCAATACTCTGGCCAGGGCCTCCTTCGCCAAAGGCACCAACCACAGTAATTATCGTGGTTTATCTACCCCGCCATTCTCAGTGCCCAGCTGCCTCATGAGTGGCTCCACTTCCAATTGCTATTTCGAATCCTCCGGCTTATCACTAGCTTAATTTCGCACTACAGTTTTTTCAGAATTTTGCCTCCCGCATTCGGCGCTGATCACCAGCCGTCATCATAGTCCACCAAACTAACCATGATATAGGCTTCTGGCACCTAGCACAAGACTTCGGCATAATGGATGCGTACCACCCGTTCCTCACCAGCACCTTGTTGTTAAGGATGTGCTTTTAATTCTTTTATTTTCTTATTGTTGTCTTATTGTTTTTTTCCTTTTCTTTTCCCCATTTCTTCTATTTCTTTTCACAGGCAATTCTTTCTCAGGCATGTAATATTATGTCCTGATGATGATCCCAGTATTGTTTTTACGGGATCGAAACGTCGTCGACTTACTGCACACAGTAAACACAACCCAATTCATTACTTATGTGTAACGGTGTCGTCGTTCATTTTTGCTTGTCTTATCTTCTGTATAACATACAAGCCTTATGTCCTGCCTGAGCCTTTGTTTTTTTGTGTTATATTGTGTATTGTATTGTAATTGCATTTGTATAGCGCTTACTACCCCTGACGAGGCGTCAAAGCACTTTTTTCGGCGAGTTGCACGCTACTCCGGGACCCATAGAGGATTAGTGTTGAATTACTATAGTGAAACATGCAAGTAAATTTTAAGTGGTGGATAGGTTAGTCAGTTATTTGGATTCGGAAGGATAGCAGAAGGATAGAAGAGGAAAAAAGGTTTGTATTTATATAACGCTTGTTACCCCTGATGGGGTGTTGAAGCACGCTACTCCGGAAACCCATAAAGGAGTAGTGGTGAATTAGTATGGTGAAATATGAAAGTAATTTGAGTGGTGGATATTAGTCAGTTATTTGGAGTGAGAAGGATAGCGGAGGGATAGAAGGGGAAGAAAGGTTTGCATTCATATAGCACCTGTTACCCCTGATGGGTGTTGAAGCGCTTTTCTGGCGAGTAGCACGCCACTCCGGAACCCATTAAGCATTAGTGTTCAAAATTAGTATAGTGAAATATGAAGTAATTTGAGTGGTGGATATGTTATTCAGTTATTTGGATAGAGAAGGGTAGGTGGCGGGATAGAAGAGGGAAAGAGGTTTGTATTTATATAGTGCTTGCTACCCCTGATGGGGTTTTGAAGCACTTTTTTGGCGAGTAGCACGCTACTCTGGAACCCATAAGGATTAGTGTTGAATTAGTATGGTGAAACATGAAAATAATTTGAGTGGTGGATATGTTAGTCACTTATTTGGATTTAGAAGGGTTGGGGAGGGGTAGAAAAGGGAAAAAAGGTTTGCATTTATGTAGCGCCTGTATCCCTGATGGGGTGTTGAAACGCTTTATTGGCGAGTAGCACGCTACTCTGGAACCCATAAAGGATTAGTGGTGAGTTAGTATAGTGGAATATGGAATTTGAGAAGTGAACATGTTAGTATGTTATTTTGATTGAAAAGGATTATTAAGGGATAGAAGAGTGAAGGATTTATTTATTTTTTTAGGTCATAGCAGTAGGAGGAGACTTTTGAGTGAGTAAAAAGGGTTTTTGGAGGGGAAGAGTCAGAGGGAAGAGTTTAGAGAGGTTTGTTTTGGGTGAGCGGTATAGTAAAAGAGGTGTCATGATGCAAGGAGGGGTAGAGTAGGAGAGAGTCTAGAAAGGGTTATTTTGGGGATCATAGTAGTGGTATGGGGTTTGGGATAAATGAGAGTAGATGTATAGGGTGAGAGATAGGGTAGGTCATTGGAAAGAGTAGTAGAAAGTAGTTTGAGAAGAGTCAGAAAGTTGGGCTGGAAGATATATTGAGGGAAGTATAGGCTGAGAAATAGGGTAGTGCATTGGAAATGCCAAATTAGAAAGAAAGTGATAAATATATAGATCCATAAGTACATTGAAAGTATATAGATGCATAAAGGAGGTAAGTATATGTAGATTAAAGGTATTGAGAGAGGTACAGTGTGAGAAATAGGGTAGTGCATTGGATATGCTTTTTCAGGAGAAAAGTAACAGACACACAGATCCAAGTACATGGAGGTACATAGATGCACAATGAAAGCAAGTACATGTAGACCAAAGATGTTTTGTTTTTTTATCAACAATTATTGTACATTGTTAGACTTGGCATCTTTTGGCGTGTTTCCCCTTACTTTTTGCTTTCTGACCTTCCGGTTTTGACTGTGTTTTTGCTGGTGTAATGATTCTGCGCACTTTCCTCACTGCTGTCCAGTGGGAAAGTGCAAGTGCTCCTGTATAAAATGTGTTACGGATTGGCGTTTCCATGATTGGCCTATTTGGTTTATGTGTCAGTCCCTTGTAAAGTGCACTGTGAGTGCCAGGGCCTATAGACCAAATGCTGTTGGGGGGCTGCAGCACTGGATTGTGCCACCCACGCAAACAGCCCGTAAAGTGTAACTCGGGCCTGCCAACGCAGAGCCTGTGCGCAGCCTGGGGCTGCCATGTCGACTTGGCAAGGGCACACGCTTGCAAGTCCCTAAACCTTCCCTTTGCTACATGTTAGTCACCCCTAAGGTAGGCCCAAGGTACCCCTGTGGGCAGGGTGCGTTGTATGCGAAAGGTAGGACATGCCCTGGTGTGTGTGGCATGTCCTGATAGTGAATTACAGCCTAATTCGTTTTTCACTATTGCAAGGCTACCTGTTCCCCATAGGCCAGAACGGGCAGTTTTGATTATTACAGCTTATAATCCTAACTGACCCCGGGAACATGGTAGAAATTCGAGTTTAGTATGCCTGGACTCAGAATGATAAAATGCATCTTTTAGTGAAGTTGGTTTTAACATTCTGTGTTTGAAAATACCACTTTTAGAAAGTGGGTATTTTCTTGTCTAACCATCCAAGCCTGCCTCTGCGAGGTTGTGTATTCCTTGTCTGGAGTGTGAGTGACAGGGGCTGGGGGATGCCAGGAGACAGGGTGAGTCAGCACAGGGCTGAATAGCAAGATCTACATGTAGATGGGTGGGAAGAGGTTGCACCTGGGTCCTGAATAGGACAGTGCCTTCCCTCCACAATGCTGGCTCCACCTCCTGTGGTGCGTCTGATGTCCCTGGCCTACTCACTGAAAGAAGGGACGGAGACTTGTCAACAAAGTGCTCCAGAACTGGTTTGGACTAGGCAAAGGCCTCTCTGCCTTCAGAGAACAAAGGAATTTGGGATATAAATATTGGGGCCCTGACCCCATGAATTTAGATCTCGCTGGAATCAAGGAACCTGCCAAGACGAAGAGCTGGAAGAGCTGCCAGGAGGAGTACTGCCCCTTTGCTGTGTTGTTGCTTTGTTGGGTTGGCCTGCAGCTGCTGCTTCTGCCTTGGGCAGTGAAAGGACTGGACTGAACTTTCTACTACTTGTGCTGAGAAATCTCCAAGGGCCTGAAACCGAGCTGGCCTCCTGTTAAGAAGTCTCAGGGACTGCAAAGACTTCCCAACCCTCTGGGTACCGCTTCTGGAACGCTGTTTCAGTTGCCACAGAGGAAGGGAACTGCAACCGACTCCGTCAACCGAATCCACCCCTGACCGGTGACCTGTTTGCACCGCAGACCGCATCGCCCCGCTTCGCATCGCAAACCTGGTCTCAACGTAGGCGATGTCCGACGCCGTCAACACCGAGCCGCTGCTTGCACAGTGACCTGTGGGCACCGCAGTTCGCATCGCATCGCTTCACTGAACCAGCTGGACCCGACCGACGCGGTCGCTGCAACTGGCTCAACAGTCGTGACCGCATCGCATTTGGGGCACCGCTCGCACATCTGCGACACACCGCTCCGACTCGCACCGCTGTCCGACGCCAGCTCCCGCACTCCGGCTTGGTCGCCTGCATCGCAACCTGTCAGCACCGCATCGAGCATCGTCTCACCCTGCATCGCACGCCTTGGACTCACCGACTCCGTCTGCACGACGCTCACCGAGCCGCTGCCTGCACCGCATCGAGGGACACTGCACCTTGCAACGCTCCGTCTTGCACCGCAACCGCGACGACCGCCGACCGGCTCGTACACTCCGTACCAGCCACAACGAGAAAAGGTACTGTGACTGAGTCTGTTCACGACTCTGCTGGCCCGTATCGACGCGGTCGGCTGGAACTGTTAGACTCTGTGGTTTTCAGCATCGCGGTAGACTCGGACGGAGCTACCGACTCGTACGAACTTTGTTTTTGAACTATTCCTGCAAAGAAGAAGTTACCTTATCAAGTATTCGTTTTTAAAGTATAGTATTGTGGATTTTTGTCGTAATTGGTCTTGTCTTGAGTATATAAAAATTGGTTATTTTTCTAAACTGGTGTGGTGTCCGTTTGTAGTGCTTACACTGTATTACTGTTGGTTATGTGCAAATGCTTTACACACTGCCTCTGAATTAAGCCTGACTGCTCGTGCCAAGCTACCACGAGGGTGAGCAGGGGTTACTTCACGAGTGTAACACCCTTACCCTGACTAGGAAGAAGGGTCCCTACTTGGACAAAGGTGCAAGCCCTTGCCAACTAGAGATCCCATTTCTAACATACATGTTTATACAAAGCAATACACAAAGATAGGTACATATCTATAGTGAAAATAAATGCTTATATACAGAGGGATATGCTGTAAATTTCTGTTTGCGTATGGTGCTTATGGGGGGGAAGAGCCAATTCTTGAGTAGTTTTCTGAAGATAAGGTGGTTGTCGGTGGATCTTATGTTGGGGGGGGTAAAGAGTTCCATAGTTTGGCTGCTTGAACAGAGAAGGATGTGCCACCCATGATTTTTTTCTTGTATCTTGGGCTTTTGAGGCGAGGTGCCACTCTAGAGCGGAGGTTCCTTTGTTGAATGTGTTTGGTGATTTTATTCCCGAGCGAGAGCGGTCCCATTCCATGTATCGTTTTGTGGGTGATGCATAGCAGCTTGAACGTGGATCTTCTGGCAACCGGTAACCAATGCAGGGCTTTCAAGGCAGGGGAGATGTGGACTCGCAGTTTGATATGCAAGAGTAGTCTGGCAGCCGAATTCTGAATCCTTTGTAGTCTTTTTCATGGTCATTAAAGGTGATCCGTGGTAGAGGCTATTGGCGTAATCAAGTTTGGACAGAACAAGGGAGATGGTAGCTTGAACCTTGTGTGGAAATCCCAAATGGGGAAAGATTTGTCGCAGAGTTTTTATAGTAACAAAGCTTGATCTTGCTAGTTTGTCCACTTGGGCATTCATCTATAGCTTGGAGTCCATAGTCATTCCGAGGTTTCTTACTTCCTTCGAAACTTTAGGCGATGATCCCAGTTCATCAGGCCAGGCGGCAAGCGGGTCATAATCTTTCCAATCGCCACACGTGAGTATTTCCGTTTTGGAAGCGTCAATCTGAGATGGCTCCAAGTCATCCATTGATCCACAGCTCTGAGACAACTGAAAATTGGCGAGTTTCCAATTTGGGGCATTCCAGTTGAAGGAGTATTTGCATGTCATCTGCATAGTTATAGCACATGAGGTGAAATTGATTGATCAGTACCGGTAATGACTTCATGTAGATGTTGTAAAGCATGGGTGAGATGATAGAGCCTTGAGGGACCCTTTCTTTTGTGGAGTACGGTTTGGACGAGAAAGGTGGGGTATGGATGACATTAGTTCTGTTTTGAAGGTAGGATGTGATCAAGTCTAGAGCAGTCCCCTCTATGCCGGCTTCGTAGAGTCTTTGTATCAGAGTGTCATGGTCAACCGTGTCAAAGGCAGCCGAGAGGTCCAAGGGGAGTAGCGCAGCAACCCCGTTGCGGTCAACTGTGTTCTTCAGGTCATCCCAGATGGCAAGGAGGGAACATTCTGTGCCTCTTCCTGGACGGAATCCTGTTTGGAAGTCTGAAAGTATGGCATTCTCTTCCATGAATTGTGACATCTGGGCAAACGCTGCTCTTTCTATCAGTTTACCAAGGAAAGTTCCATTTGTAATGGGTCTGTAGTTGTCAGGGTTCAGCTGGTCCAAGTTTGTTTTCTTCAGTAAAGCGCATATGTATGACTTTTTGAGTTCTTCTGGAAATATTACGGTAGTTAAGGAATCGTTGATGATTCTTCTTACTGGAGTGGCAGCAGAGGTTGTTAGAAAAATTGTCTTGAAAGTTTGCGGTGGACATGGGTCAGAAGGGCTGCCGGCAGGCCTGCTTGCTTTGATCAGGTCCATAAATTCATTGTGTGAAATGTGTTGGAAGGAACGGAGAGGCGGAGTTAGAGTATTCTTGGATTGTTATTTTGTAAAAGCGTTAGTACTGGTGCTTTGTCTCTGTTTTAAGTACGAGTCCAACGTGTCTGCTTTGGTCGTGTAATTATGTGCCAGTTTGTCTGTGAAATCTTGAGTAACGGGATGAGTTCCTTCTAGGCAATTTGGTGTACGAAATTTATTGAGTATTTTATAGAATTCTTTATTTGCACATTTAGCATTTTGAATTCTGTCTGAATAGTACCTTTTCTCTGCTTTTTTGATAGCGGACTTGTATAATCTGTTAAATTTCTGTAGACGAAGTTTGTCTTGTTTGGCATTTGTTTTGAGCCAGGCACGTTGAAGTTTTCTAATTTGTTGTTTTAGGTCTTTTATCTCTGTATTTCTCCAAGGTGCTTGTTTTCTTTTGTTCTGTGGTTTTGAGTGGTATCAGGATATCAAAAGCTTCCTCTAGCCACTCATATAGTTTTTGAACAGACTTTATTGTTTCCAGATCTGTACTGGATGTTAGTTGTGTTTCCAAGTGTTCCAAATTGAGTTTGTTCCACGTTCGATAGGTGGATGCATGTAAGGTGGTTTTAGGTGAGTCGCTTAGTGTTGTTATATGTTGGAAAGCAAGCACGTGGTGGTCTGACCATGTAACTGGAGTTATAGTTTGAAAGGTAACTAGTTCGGTATTAGCAAAAATGACATCTAGGATGTGTCCAGCGAAGTGTGTGGGTTTGTGGACAATCTGATGCAGGTTCAGTGCATCTAGGCCAGTGATTATTGTTTTCAGATAGGGAATATTGGGTTTGTCAAACCAAATGTTGAGGTCACCCAGAACACATAGGTTGGAGTGTATTCTTATCAGGTTTGAAACTGTGTCTAGAAATGTGTCTGGGAATGTCCTCTTATAAGCATACCTTCCCATTGGGACAAGATAGGAAGATGGAGTTTAGTATGCCTGAACTCAGAATATAAAAATGCATCTTTTAGTAAAGATGATTTTTATATTGTGTGTTTGAAAATACCACTTTTAGAAACTAGGTATATTCTTGCTTAGCCATCCTGTGTGCCTCAGCTGGTTTGTGGATTGACTGTCTGGCTTTGGAGTGGCAGGGGCTGGGGATGTGCATTCACTTCAGACAGCCACTGGGGGGGTTGAGGTGTGTCCTGCCTTTCCTGGATGAGTCCGGGCTGGGCTGAATAGACCCGGTCTGCATTTATAGCAGTGGAAGGAGATTTCCTTGCACCTGAATGGGCCTGGTCTGCCTGGACAATGCTATCTCCACCGCCTGCCAGGAAGCTGGGCCAGAGAGGACCAAACTGGTTTGGACTAAGCACAGACACCCTCTGCCTGAGAGAACAAACAGAAATGTAGTATAAATATTGGGGCCCAGACCCCAGAACTCACTTGGATCAAGGAACCTGCCAAGAAGAAGAGCTGGAAGGACTGCCAGGAGGAGGACTGCCAGGATGAGTACTGCCCCGCTGCTGTGTTGTTGCTTTGTTGGGTTGGCCTGTAGTTGCTGCTTCTGCCTTGGGCAGTGAAAGGACTGGACTGAACTTTCTTAACTTGTTGCTGAGTATCTCCAAGGGCTTGAAGTAGAGCTTGCCTCCTGTTCACGAAGTCTGAGGGATCGCAAAGACTTCACCGACCTCTGGAACCATGGTTTCAGTCGCCACAGAGGGGAGAAAGCAACCGACTGTCGCTGGCTCCGTGTCCTGAAGGCACCGCAGAGGGCACCGCTGCTTCTCGCACCACAACCCTGGTCTCACCGACGACGACCGCCGCCACCGAGCTGCTGCTTGCACCGTGACCTGTGGGCACCACACTCCGCACTGCCTCGCTTCACTTCGCCGCCCAGGTCTCCGACGCCGTCGCTGCCCCACTGTCTTCAACACTCGTGACCGCACTGTGGCTTGGGGGCACAGCTCGTAAGTCTCACAATGCACCGCCCAGTCCTACACCACAGTCCGGACCGACCGACAGCTCCCCGCAACCGGCACTGTCGCCTGCACCGTGATCTGTCAGCACCGCAACGAGGACCGCCTTCACTCCACACTGCAGCCCTGGTCTCAACGATGCCGCTGGACGACAGTCACCGAGCCGCTGCCTGCACCGCGACTTGATGGCACCGCACGCCGCACCGGTCCGCTTCACACCGCAACCGCGGCGGTTGCCACGACCGGCACGCACCAACGTGATCGGCCAAAATGAAAAGGTACTGTTTACGAGTCTGCCGACACCGACCGCGGTCGGACGGAACTGTTGGATTCTATTGCTCCCAGCACCGGACAGAGCTACCGACTTCAAGGAACTGCATTTTTAAGGTTATTCTTGCAAAGTGCATATTTTTAAGTACTGTATGATGGATTTTTATCATTTTGGACTTGTTTTGAATATATAAAGTATTGGATATTTTTCTAATCTGGTGTGGTGTCCTTTTGTAGTGTTTTCACTGTGTTACTGTTGGTTATGTGCAAATGTTTTACACACTGCCTCTGAAATAAGCCTGACTGCTCATGCCAAGTTACCAAGCAGGAGTTATTTTAGGAGTGTATCCCCCTTATCTTGACTAGAAGGAAGGCCCCAATACGGACAAAGGTGCAAACCATTGCCAACTAGAGACCCCCATTTCTAACAAGATGACAAAATGATCAACAAGTAGCTGAAGAACATGGCTGTTGAAGGTGTAAAAGAGGCCATAAAAAAGGTACCACAGGATCGTGAAGTGACATACAATCATAGCGAAGCAGCCTAGAAAGTCAAGTTTAATCCAGTGCTAAATGTAGATTATGAAGGATACAACTTCAGTCAAAAATGCCAGAGAGTAGGTGAAACAGTTTATGAATTTGTTGAATTTGTATTGCGTTGGACACAGGATTGTGTCCCACTTTATTGATGTCTCAAACTGAAATATTATTAAAATATCCCTGTCCGGCTGGACAGCCTTAATATAGCACTGATTCAGAGTCTATATTTATTCCCTCTCCTTTGTATTCTCCCTGTCAGGGACAACTGTGTTTGTAACGTCCCGGACCCGCATGGCAGCACCAGGGTCGCCCACTTCTTAGCCCATTCACGTTAGTTTTTGTTGGAGGCGGTCGTCACGGTGTCTCTGTGAGTGTCTGGGGGCAGTCACAGGCCCGCATCAGGCTGTCAGTTCCGCCGGCATCCGATAACTGTCCAGCCTTCAGTATGCTTAAAGCCTGACCCTTGTCAGAGCAGTTATGTGGGATGACCGGTAGGTTTTGGGTCAATTCGCACCCAGCACAGTCTGCAGGCATCTCCCAACACTCCCTTTTGTTTTTTGTGACGTGATATGCTCCGATGTATAGGATTAGTGCTGGATTTTCTTCCCTGGCCGGCAGAGCTGCACTAAGGTGCAGCCATTTTGCAGTGGGCTTTCTAGCACTCCCCAGCATAAGCCTTCAGGTAGTAATATTTTTTCATGGCACGGTCTTGTGTCAAACTGATTTTGAAAACACCTAATGCACAGTCTCTTCCACTTGAAGATGTTTAGTCCTTATGAAAAATGCTTAACATTATTCAAGAGGTTCATGCAATTGGGTTTAAGATTTAGAAGTGCGTACTGCAGGCACTTAGCCTGTGAAGGACTTTGTTGGAAGGCCATCATACATCTTGCCTGACATCTTGGCCAAGAGATCTGACTTGCATGGAATCCCCTTTGCTGGGCTCTCAGGTGGAGCTGAAGATGTCGTATGAGGAAGTGTAAAATCTTTTGTATATGGCTGACACTATTGAGGAGTCTGCAGGAGACTATTCCCTTAAAAACGAGATCCATGAAAATGTTATCAATCTAAAATATATTCCTGGATAGTGTACCTTTTATAAACATCAAAATAAATTCAAAGACAGAAAAGTTGTTCTGCATGGGCAACAGTAGTGCAGGCCTTACTGTCACAAAGGACAAGTACAGCACAAGTGACAGTGGCACAACCTTCACTCACACAATACATTACTTACAGCACCAATATACAATTTATTCATATGAAGAAAGGGTACATCAAGTGCTGCAGCAGTAGTGTAAAGTTCATTCACACACAGAACAAGTGCTGTGAAGGCAGTAGCTGTACAGGTTCCCTTCACACATATGGCCAGTGCTGCACGTTACAGATTTAACAGCATCCCTCACAAACAGAGCAAGCGCACAGCAGGAGTTGCAGCAGTGTAAATACACACCAAGGACAAAGACAAATGCCATCACATGCACTCGCAAAGAAAGACAAAAAGGCAGCACTCGAATACAGAGCAGTCATACCATGAGAATGAGCAATACAAGCTTCCCTTACACACAGAGCATTTATAGCAGGATATCAGGTCTAGTCTTTAAATCATGGACAATGGAACCAGGAGACCAATGTTACATCTTTTTGTCACCCAAACTCTGCAATTATTGACAAATCCATGCCTCTCTAAGTAGCCGTATCAAAATAAGGGAGCATAGGGAAAAAGAGTGAATGAAGTAATCAGGTGCTAAAGTTTTACGCTATGGCTGACTTTAGGTTTTGCAGGAAAACCCTCTACTCCAAGAACTTATCTCCTACATATAGTACAGTGAAAGCCATTCCAAAAGAACCCAGGGGATGGAGCTCAAATTGAGGGACAATCTGCCGTAATCGATGCACAAATACCAATTTCTGTATTTATCCCCAAATTCGGACAAACCCCCACCCCAAAAAAAGATAAAGAACAGGTAATGATTTGTTAACAGGGTACAAGGGAAAATCCAAATCTCAGGGTAATAGTAATCCCATGTGCCGTAGTACTGCATAATTTTACCTGCCAACTCATAACGAAGCCAAATGGAGAGAAAGGTCTTTCCCTTTTCATAAAACTGGAGATTGATCGTGAAAGTAAGAGGCTAGGGAGAGAAAGACCAGTAAGGTGAAGAGTAAAAAGGTAGTGTGTGTGTGGAATGTGGACAATGAAGAAGAGAGTTAAGAGAGAAGTTGATTTACGGGCTAAAGAAGGTGGTCGAGAAAGTGAGCTGCAATGGAGAGCTGAAGGAGAGGCTGACATCAAGGGGGAGGAGGGAGAGGATGAACTGTAGGTGAAGGTTGATGGAATACTTGAAGAATAGGCTCACTTGAGGGAGAGGAAGAAGTTGATCAGACTTCATCTTCAAGCCCTGCTGGTGAAATTATGTTGAAGTACAGGACTACTATGTCTCATACCTTTACAGATGTGTAGCTCAGCCTTTCAGATACCAAGGCAGCTCAAACCCATGAGGATGGCAGTTGGAGGCGAGAAAGAAAGGCAGCACTAATAGGATACAGCAGGCCAACACGGAAAATGAGGTAAACTAAAAGAAAAGGGGATGGGCTGCTGGAGAAGTCACAGAAATTTAATTGAAATGGTGTGTGTTGCTGAGGACACATGCAACTTGTCCCAGTGGTTTGAACGAGTGAAGGAGCTCAGGCAGCCTTGGCTGCTAGTGGCAACTAGCAAGCACCCAGCATCACAACAGGTAGTTTTGCCCTTCATAATTGCACTTCAGTCTTCTGTTGCAATCTTTTAGGAGCGATGGGGCAGAGGTTGTGGGCTGCTCCAAGAGAGCAGATTGACCTGCCTGCCAGCACAAGGAGCAGGACTGCCTGCTAGGAGAAGAGACATGGTCCAAAGGAAGAAGGATCAAGAGCCAGCTGTATGTAAGGACTATTGTGATAACATCTGAGGGAACAGAGTCCGTCAACAAGCTACAACGTTACCTCAGCCCAGCTGCCCTGGAAAAGCAAGAGTCCCATAGGTTGAGAAGCTACGCCATTGTCTTTAAAGGTTTAGAAGGGCGAGCCAGCATCATTCAAAATTTTCCTCATTCACTCCAGTGGGACACAGAAAGGGATGTTCTTCATCCTCATACTGTGACTTGCCATAAGTGCAATGGTAAAACTCTACAGCAACTTTTAAACTCTGAGATACAGGCCACTGCTTAAAAACAATTAGTGAAAAAATGTCCCATTGTTTTTCCTTCAGTCTCTTACTTTAACTGAAGGGACCCATTGGGCCCATAACTAATAACAAGACTCCAGTGATCTAGATTGTGTTTACTAATGGTCACTAATGGGCAGCCACGTAGACACAGCAAGGAAGCGCTAAGGACGGGAATCCTAATGTTTGGTGGGGGCAGCTAGCTCAAAGTATAGCCAGGGTATCTGTATCCCTGCCTTTATTCCAAACCTTCCCCCATTAGTTAACACTGGTCATAGCTTTCAATGTAAAAAGAATTCTAGAGTGAGGGTGCTAGAATAATGTTTGGGTAGGATTTTCTAAAGACCCTTTTTTGTGCATTATATTTTTAAGCATACTATTTCACTGCCCGGTTATTAAAGTCCTTTCCTTTTTATCAAATGAAGTATAGACTGAACACTGAAGTTAAGTGTTAGATACACTGTATAGCCCTTCCGCACCTTGAATAAGGGTAGGTTCTTCACTGATGCTGCTTTTAAGAGAGGCAAGTAACTGAAAAAAAGGTTGTACAATGTGGAGTGCACCGTTAATGTGGCCTTATGGCAACTGGGTTGAACAACGTTATGCTCTTACATGGTAATGGCCACTGAAGTCCGACTACCGCAGGACCACGAAAAAGGACTCCCTTTGGTGAGTAAGCAGGGGAACATGTACGTTCCAGTCACAAGGCCACTAATAAAACTCAGTAGTAAGAGATATGCTATACTTAAAAATGAGGCTAAGGTTTGGAAGGAATTAAAAACGTAGGTAATGACAGTAACAGATATGTAAGGCCTTGCAAGGCATTCAAAACCCAATGTAGGAGTGAAGATTAATGCATTGCACCTCATCACAGCCTCTAAATCCAGCAAGGCGAAAATCTGCAGGGGTGGAGTCTCCAATTGTATAGTGGCCACACCAGAGAAGAATAAATCAGTGGCCATGCTATGCAAAATTACCACTACTGCTCACCTCTGTGCATCAGGCAGGCAGTAATGAGTAAAGAATTTGTCACTTTGGAACGCCTTTACATGGGTAATACACAAGTCAAACTGCAACATCCCTGGCACCAAGGTAATACTAGCAGTAATAAATCTCCCCAATGCAGATACAATTTGGACATCAATATAGTCTTTAAAACCTACTATACACGACTCTACTCACCTACCCCACTACCCACCCTGTCTAGTATAACAGAGTTCCTTGCCGATCTCTCCTACCACAGATCACAGAGGAGCAGGTGGAAGCCTTAGCGATACCCCTTACCGAGCAGGAAATAAAACAGGTCCTATGTGTGCTGACCAAAGGCAAGAGTCCGGGTTCCGATGGCCTACCCACACACATCTATGCCACATTTGAGACCCTCCTAGCACCCAAGTTACTCGTAATATACACATCCGCAAAAGAAGCAGGTAGACTCCCGACTTCTAGTAGGGAGGCATTGGTCACTTCAATTATTAAACCAGGGAGCGACCCTATGATGCTGTCCTCTTATAGATCATTGTCCATATTGAATATGCATTATAAACTACTGAGTAAACTAGGGAATGTCACCTGGATACATGGATATGGTAACGATGCTAGATTATGACGAGGCAAGTGCTCCGATAGCTGAATGGGCATGACAGCGCGGCCATCATGGTAATTGCATTGGATGAACTGCTTGACAATAGCATTCTGTTGTTTTTTACCAGCTGCACAGTGCTAATACTGGTCATGGTTCACTATTGCCCTAATGACAGACGCTGAAATCTTTGTCTCACTCGCATTGGTCATTGGTTTCCTACCCTATATACGTTTTCTTTTCTTTTATAATTTTCTGTCACCAAAATGCAAATAAAGATATTTTTTTTTAAAACAAAAAACTACTGAGTAAACTACTCACTGAAAGATTGCTACCACTGTTACCTTTGCTAGTTCATACAGGCCAAAATGGGTTTACCCCCGCTAGAAACACTTCTCTGAACCGGAGACGACTGTACCAAATAATGGAGCATGCCCACACGCTTATGCCCTACTCTGCCGGTATAGATATAGAGCAAGCCTTTGACACCATACCGTGGTATTATGTTTATGCAGTTTGAAATCACTTTGGACTGGGTCCTGAACTCATTAGTTGGATTAAACAACTATACTAGTAAGAGTCACGAAAGGAAACATGTTTTGGAGGCATATGGTATTGCCAGAGGGACCAGACAGAGTTGTCCTCTATCCCCCATTCTGTTTGCTTTGGCACTCGAACCCCTTGCAAGCAAACAGAGCCCTAGGAGACAAGGAAGGAATTCTTTTAAGCGGAAAGGTTCATAACTCAGATGGGTTTTCGAGCACAACACAGCACGGAATCCGCATTACTGGTAGTGGTACAAGAGCTGAGACAATCACTAGACCAGGGGAAATCTGCGGTGCTCCTCCTGTTGGATTTGAGCGCCGCATTCGACACGGTGGACCATCAAATACTTGGCAGAAGGTTAGCAAATATTGGGATACAGGGCAAGGCACTCAAATGGCTGCTATCATTCCTGAATAAAAGAACTTTCCAAGTACAAGAAAATTCTACTTTCTCGGAAACCATGGGGCTAAAGTGCGGCGTACCACAGGGATCAGCACGGAGCCCAACCCTTTTTAACGTATACATGGAGCCCTTGGCCAAGATTGTACAAGAATTCAATATATCCATGACCTCGTATGCAGACGATACACAATTGGTGATATCACTAGACCCAAAAAACAGCAGAGACTGGGAGAAGATGTCCTCCTGCTTGATAAAAGTCAGAGTGGATGACAAGAAGCTGCCTAAAGCTGAATGGGGAGAAGACCGAGATATTACATCTTGGAAATAAACTGATACCCAGCCCCATTCTAGACTGGCCAGCCTGCTTAGGTAAAGCACCGATACCTACAGACATAATTAAAAGCCTAGGCTTTTGCCTAGAATCTGACCTATCTATGGGGACACAAGCCAAGAAGGTAGCCGCAACTTGTTTCGGACTACTGAGAAGCCTACGGAAAATCCTGGACAGGGTGCCAACACCTCTAAGAAAGGCAGTGGTCCACTCTTTGGTCACTTCTCGACTAGATTATGGTAACTCTTTGTTCATGGGAGCACCTAAATACGTCACGCGCAAACTGCAGATCGTTCAGAATGCAGCTGCCAGACTGCTCTGTGATGTTCCCATACGGGAGTCGGTAAAAAAACAATTAGTGAACCTTCACTGGTTACCGATAGAAGCAAGAATAAAATTCAAAGTCCTGATCATTACGCACAGAGCACGCCATAATAAAGGGCCGGAAAAAGTCAGGAAACTAATATCCTCCTACACTCCAAACAGGCGGTTACGGTCTAGTACGGAAGACCGCCTAACACAAACAAAGGTTAGGAGAGAAAGATGGGGCGGAAGAGCTTTCTCCCATCTGGCTCCCAAACTCTGGAATTCCATTCTGCTGAAGTGTAGAAAAATAGACAATGAACTGCAATTTCGAAAGCAAATTAAGACCTGGCTGTTTAAGCAACACCTCTAAGTTGCCGGCATCTTATCAGTTACTAATCGTACAGCGCTGGGAAGCCTTAGGGCAGCCATGCGCTCTATAAATCCCCTATAATAATATTGTGTCCTTATACGCCAATGATATGCTGCTTAATATACGCAATATCTGATCCAGCCTGACGCAAATTGATGCTCTTCTTAAACCACTTACTGACGCCTGAAGTCTAGCAAATATGAACGGGAAATCCTGTGTCTTCCCACTGTACAAATCCCATCCCCCAACTCCACCTGACCATAGGGGGTAACACACTTTAGGTGGGAATACCACACCTTTAAATACCTGGGAATCAATACTTATCATGAAGAACTAGATATGATAGAGGGCAACGGGCCATACAATCACTGCGCTAACAGGTCTCGTTCTGGACCAAGTTACCCGTGCCAGTGATGAGATGCATAGCACTGTCCAAAATGGTGATGCTTCCTAGACTCCTGTCTACTTTGCCAATCTCCCCTTTATGTTACCTGCCCAACTATTCAGAGACTTAGATGTAATATTGGAACACCTGATTTGGGCCAATGGCAGATGTAGGGTAGTGCTTAACAAGTTGAGATTAACAAAGGATAGATGGGTGGGGGTTAGGCGCACTTGACTTTCAAAATTACTACCTAGAAGCACAGTTACAATGAGAGGCATGCTGGCTAGCCGAGAGACACTTAGATGAGACAGGCCTAACTCCCTA
This sequence comes from Calotriton arnoldi, assembly GCA_963921515.1. Taxonomy (NCBI): domain Eukaryota; kingdom Metazoa; phylum Chordata; class Amphibia; order Caudata; family Salamandridae; genus Calotriton; species Calotriton arnoldi. Next base: position 281,567 of record CAWUFW010013136.1, on the reverse strand, counting down.
AGTGATTAATGAGGATACCCTACTGGCTTGTGGTCCACATCCCCCTTCAAAGCTACTGCCTTCTACTGCTCTGGGCTGCTGAAAGAGGGCGATAACGCGTGTTTGCACTCTGGCCCCATATGCTCCAGTGATCCCACTCCGGCGAATAATGGTGGGTGCAACTGCGCTAACCAGCCGTGAACTGCGTCATTGGGACACAGCTGGTATCGCCACTGTCGGCGACTTATTCTCAGAATCCACACTGCTGCCCTTCCCCATATTAGTGGAACAGGGGGGACCTCACCCGGGGAAATTTTACTGTAGAGTAGGATTCAAAGGACGCTACATTTACACTGGCAAATAGAGGTCTTTGAGCCGTTCACACAGGCCCTAGTAAACACTTTGCACACGATTGGGTCACAGCACCGCATGATTACATGGCTATATCAAGCCCTGTTAGAACATACAAGAGCGAATCTACAACCCCCTCAGAGACAAGTGGGATACAATACTAGGTCGTAGTTTGCATGTTAAAGAATGGCAGACAGCCCTGGGATATCCCTACAAGGTCTTGTGAAATGCCCGGGTAAAATTTATACAGTTTAGTTTCCTCCATAGGGGCTAACTCACTCCTCAGGCACTAAACCACACCTTTCCAAGCACTAATGTACGGTGCCCCTGATGCCTTACACCAAATGAGGACGTCGTACATATGGTATTGGCATAGCCTAAATTTCAATCTTATCGGACAGCAATTTTAAGTGAAGTGCCAAGGGTAACAGTTCATGAGAATTTCTATACCATCAAAAGCTGCTTGCTGGGTATATTTCCTAGACCCACGACAGCCAAGATTCGCTCCAGGTTAATATGCATGCCACTGCTACTAGCAAAAAAGGCGATTGCAATGAGATGGAAGTCGGCCAGTTCTCCTACTGTGGAGGAATGGAGGAGAGATGTTGCATACTGGGCCGACTTAAAATACTAAGCACTGCGTCGAGAAGACTATAGAGGCTGGCGCAAACTTACCACTTTGGAGGGATGGGAAACCATGAACAAAGCTCTCATTGAACCAGTAAAGGATGACACTATGCCACCATAGATAAGTCTACACTTCTTGTCATTCTATATTCCTCCTTCCAATGACTCAGTACCCCGTTGCCCCAAACACCCCCTGCTCCCACCCCGCCCTACTCCCAAGATGATACTTCCCCAACAGAGATCCTATGCTATTATGTATACAACCTGTAACTTACACTAGAACTCTAGCCCATGGTCTCACGAGGATAGAGCTGGTGCGCCCCCTCCCCCCCAATCCCAGTGTGCCCAACCCCATCAAAGCAAAATTTCCCCAGCTGGAAATGAACACTTACTTGCTGACTGGAACGGAGAACCAGCGCTGGGAGAATATACCCACTAGCTGAACATAATACATGAGGAATATAACCATGACTCCTGAGAAGATCCCTCTGTAAGAGATGTGTTAACTTCTAAAGTGGATTCATTTTCTGGTTATACTGTGCAGTTGTAATGAGTTGAATAAGATCACCCTAGCTTGCCTCTCCTTAGAGATGCGAAATATGCAAAAGACAAATGTATGTTATGCTGTCAACTGTACTGAAAAGATCTGCACTGCCTTTTTTAGTATAACCCGATTAAAAAAACTTTTTTTTAGTCTAACCAACGTCGAATGTTTTATTACATAAAATATGAACCTCCATTATATTTTTGAAATTCAACCATTTTTTCCCGAAACACCCACTAAGAGATTTTTGAAAATACATATGTATTTGTCTAAAATGAGCACTTTTCAATTTTGGTATTTATACAGGACACAGGAGAGCTATTTACAGATAGCTGGAGAGTTACCAGTAGCACATGAGCTACTCGTTGGAGAAAGTGGTCATAGAAGGCCTACCCCCTATGACGATCTAAAGATCAAGTAATTTGAGTTCCCCATCTGGGAGAAAAAGGTCATAAAGGATGCCTGGTTGAGAGAAACTGAGCTAGTGAAATTTGGGTGGGCTCGTAAGGAGAAGGAGGGAGAAGAGAAGGAACAAAGGTGGAGAGACAGATGGCAGGGCTGAGGACAGCGGAGTGATGATAAGGAAAAAGAGGGGGAGTGGAAGAAAGGTTAGTCAGCATAATTAAGATTAATTAGTTGCAGATACATACTGCCATGGTAGGTCCAACCTCTCCTGAGGTGACCACCACTGGAGTGAGACTAGGGGTACTGTTCACCAGAGGTCTGGCCCTACCTTGCTGACTTGATGGAACTTGATCCTAGGTAGCTGGCTGTGGCTGCAGAAAAGTGGGTCGGCAACAGTGTAGGACAGAATGGGCATATTCAGCACAGATCTAAGCTCAAGGGTTGGACAGCGCAAATCCAGAATCTAGGCCCTCCAACAGGATAGAAGTCTAAGAGCAATGCGTCCTATGGACAAGGCCAGAAAGGGAATGGGTAAAGGGTCCTGCCTTCTTCCCCACACCCCACTTGCAACCACCCCCTATCAAAGAGGGAAGGAGGGAGGTAGATCCCATGCTTCAAATATGGCAATGAAGGGTTTGTAAAGAAAAACTGTACATTTAAGGACACAGCATGCATCCAGCAAGATTGCCAGGCTCTTCACTACCACTAAAGGCTCCAGGGAAGGAACAGAAGAGCCGTCCAGGCTGCTTAAAACGACTAGAAAGATAAACTTGAGGGGTGACAAATGTAACCCTCACGGTTTCCTCCAGATGTTTCCTATGGAAAGCCTTTGTGTATCTATACCAGGTTACAGACCTCCAGGACAATGACAGAAGGAGTTAGTTGACCCCAGGAAATTCAACTATAATGGCTCAGTGTTTAACTTCTGCCTGGCCAAGGCGGATTTACAGGTAGATTGAAAGATGGAAACAATTTATGTAGGGGTCAGTAATGACTTAGGTACATGGTTTCTGCTGGGCTATGATCTCACTGCTCCAGGGCGGCAGGTGAAATTTAAATAAGTCACAAAATGCCAACTTTCCCTCAACCACTCTTATCTACCTCCTGAAGAGGAGAGACATAAAAATTATAAGGCATGACAGTAAACCCAAGGCAGGCTCCAAAAAAAACAAAGATTCAGGGTCTAGTACTTCCTACTCTGGAGGGGTTGGAGCGGAGCCTTCTGAGGGAGGCCAGGTGTTGTAGTCTTGGTCCCTACCAGAGCCATAAAGTTCTTAGCTGCTAGATGACATTACAAGGTAGATATCTGGTGAGACCAGCCAGTACCTTCCATGCTGGTTGGCCTCAGGAAGCACGCAGAGGACCAGTCCACTAGTGAAGTAGCTGCTCAGTTCAAGTTGACCTGGAAAGAAGGTCTCTTTCATTGCAAGCCATGGGAATCTGAACCGGGAGCAGGCAGGAGGCTTGTAGTCCCTCAAGCACACAGAAGGTTCCTGAAGCACCCTGCCCATTTGCTCCCTTAGCTGGGCATAAGGAACCCTAAGAAGACAGATCCCATTTCTTCTACAGATCATAGTAAGGCACAGGATGTAGGGAGGTTCTGCAGGAGTTGCAGAATTTGTCAGAGGCAAATCTGGTGGTCAGATAAAGCCAGGCCTGTCACCATTACACCACTGGTAGAAACCTCTTTAAGAGGATGGGGATAGACACTGTTAGTCCCCAAGAACTTGCTTTGCCAACCTCTTGTGAATGACCCTCTGGTTTAACACCAGTCTAAGTCCATATACAGAAATATGGGGACAGTGAGAGAAATATACCATCAGAAGACACCACCAGACTAAGTCCAGGAGCACATTAGGGTGGTTATTTATAAAGTAAGGTTCTAACTGAAACTTTACTTTTTTTAATTGGTGTTTAAACTGGTCTACCTCATAAAGAAAAATGTGACTGCTCCCTTCTAACTACCTGCAAACAGTGACATCCCTGAAAAGGAGTAGATTAGATATTCGATCTGGGGTGCACAAATAGTGTGGTAAACAAGATTACCACATAGGCCCTTATTACGAGGGTCCCTCATTTCACAGATGGGGCCTGTAACGCAGCTCCCAGTCCCACTGGCAGTTTTGAGGTTTGTGGTGTTAATGCAGACCTATGTTACACTCAGAGATTTAGGCTAATAAAAATCCCCAAGTGAAACTGTGGAGAGAAGATAGAATTACCAGGGAATCTAACCGGGAATTACCAACTGCTCCATTTAATTTCTCATTACTCTGGGTATTGTCAGGGTTCAAACAGCAAACCTTGTTAATGGGACCACCGGTATCCTGGAGTGTGGAATAAACACTGCTTAAGGAGACTCCCCAAAGGTAAATCCCAGTACCTTGTGATTTCCACAAGAAAATGCCTCACAAAAACAGTACTGAAGAATTCATTCACTGAGAATGTTAGGAAAAAACGTCCTAAAATGAGTATCAGTGTTTGTCGGATATGTGCAGGAGGACAGCACAGTGTTCATAAAAAAGTGCCTTGTTAATCCGTACTAATAAAGTCAAAGATCCAGCCTTGCCTGCCAAGCTGCACCAGGTTCTGAATCTGATATGCGGGCTATTATTTATTGCAAAGTAGTTACTGGGAAAAAACAATTATTTTCTTCCCAAAAAAAGGCCCTGACAAATACTTGAGCCAGGTTTTGTTTCCCACTTGCTGGCACACAGATGCAAAACCATTATATATAATCAAACTATCATTTCACTACATCCAAAGAAGTAAAATTAGGATTCTCAAGATCATATACATCTTTCTAATAAACACAGAAATAGATTTCAAAGCCTCTGGTGCAGATGCTTCCATTTGGGTACACAACCTCAATGCACCCAAGACATTAAAACAGAAACAAGTTGAAAATCTGGAGACCGTTTTAACACAAGATTTTTAAGAAGTGCAATGACATTTTCACGATTCCTCAAAGCATGCATTAATTTATTTAAAGAAAACTGCCAATGCGTCAACACACACTTACCTCATGTTCTCAGGTATCACACATCACTCACTCTAAGACCAGACGACAAGCAGAAGTGTAATACAAGGGCCAGCAAATCACTATTCATCTTTATGGGAATTTATCACTGCTAGCGGTCAGGAACTCAAACCTTTGGCTTTGAAGGTAAAACACATGCTGAAACCAACCACACCATTATTGGTAATGCTTGGTAAAAAGCAGAAATGTAATTAGGTATCGCACAGTAAATTTAAAGTTAGGACTTATTTTCCTCAAACAAGCATCAGTAAACAACACCCAATGATCTTTCACTCTGTAAAATGAGACAAAGATATAAGTTCATTATGTAGCAAAGCATGGAAGTGTGTTGGAAGGGGTATAGATTTCCTTCTTCTGAGTTACAATGGAGATAAAGTACACAAAATGTACAACGGTTATTAATAATAGGCTTACTAAATTTAAATTGGTCTTCATATTCCTGTTGCTTTTTATCTTTCTGCTCTTGTAGCTTTTCAAATAGTGACCGTGGATCATATACTTCTTCCGGGCAATCTGTATGTGAAAAAAAAGAGAAGGACATGCGACTGTGTTAATAGTTTGGATTCTTTTGCAAGACTTTTTTCTTCACTCCTCCAGTAATAATTGGAAATGTTCAGAGCCATCCATGATTAGGGAATCCACACCCAACAGGGAAAAAACATGTTCAATTGCCGTTTTTAAAATATACTACTAGTTTGCCAACTATTATTTAGCCTCACACTGTACAAGTTACCATCTAGCAGCTTTCAATCAATTTGTTTATAAGTCTTTTCCATTAAGGACGTGATTGTACAAGAACACAGTTAGCACATTACCATAGCTAGAGTGGGGAATCAAAAGAATAATATATGAATGAGGGCATGGAAATTCTATTCCAGATGTCAAGGTCCATGGCAATGTTTGTTCACTGGCCCAGAGTTGGATAAAGGCATACAGTGTTTTCATTGTGTGCCAAGGTTTCATATCCCGGACAGTATAATGATTTTCCGTTTAGGCTCAGGTCTCACAGACGGATTGGAAGATCCCGGCTGCAAACACATATGCAAAATAGAATTTGAGAATGTTGCTATGTTTCAGGAGCTTCAACTTTAAACCAGGTTGGTTATAAGAAAACAGCTACGAAATAATTTTGTTTTTACTCAGCATCATGTTGTATTGTACAACTTGTTTTTCTACTTTCTGATTGGAAGTATGCACTTTTTTTGCATTACAGCTTTACATTATTTGCAGAAGAACTAGAGAATGTCAAGGAGCTTGCCTCACAACAAGGATCCCTTTTGAAAGGTCGCCAAAACAGATGCAGAATCTGTCATATTTCATGTTTGCCTTATTAAGGTAAATAACACTGGGTTTTGTCAGCCATGTGTCAAGACTATTGACTGAAAGGAAGTAGCCAACTGTTTTTGTCTTATGATATTACATGCTAAAACATCATTAGAATACCCATGTATCATTAGTCTTAAATACAGTTTAGGATGTCTTAAAAAGAAAAAAAGCAGACGGAATGGAAAATTGATGGCTAGACTAACTTCATTCGGTTAATTGACATGTGGGACAAGTGGGGATTTGCTTCTTTTTTAAGATCTGGGATTAAACATTGTAATAAAACGTTTTATAATTTTTTTTTCATGCAGACGGCAAAACATTGTATGTATTCTATTTTGATGCAAATAAATAAATGACTCCCAGGTAGGTGAAGACAAACCTTGCAACTTTAGTACATACTTACCATTTAACATTATTCTGGGCAAACTCAATTTCATAAAATGCATTTTAAAACTGGCAAGCGGTGAGATTCAAAATAATTTGTGAAGAAATCATTAAAGTATTAAGACCATGAAGCAACTATCTACAAAGCACTTTAAATTTCCATTCCAAGGGTGAATTTGGATTCCTAATTTACTAGATAGACATGCACTCTATAAGGACCCTACAAGGCAGTTAGACAAATTGTAGCTTTTTTGGCGTTATACATTTTTCCTTTAATTTTGTCTATATGAGGATCTAGATCAAGGATAAAGGTTACTCACTTTCATTAGTTTACAAAATGTTAATATTCTAGTTAAGTTGTTATATGATCACTTAAACAATGGCACTTGGGTGAATCCTGGATCAATTACTTGAGAATACAGAAAAGAAAATGTTACTTGTAACCATCTGTTTGTGGCTCGTTATATTACAGATTCAAATGCAGTCATCTATTGCTGGTTTTCAAATATTACAACTTTTTTTCAAAGTCTTTTGTTTTCTGCTTCATTTGTGATTAGAATCTGTTAAGATCAGTGATAAAAATGAAAACAAATGCCCCAAGATTCACAATAAAATGGGAACATTGAGTCTGAGAGTCTACTTACACATTTGTTTTAAACAACTAAGCCCCAAAGAAAATCGGTAACAATGACAAATGTGGTCCTAAATCTATTGTGGCTTCTGGCTTAATTAATTGGTCATGAATAGACTAAAATTTAAAAAAGCTTATGGGCTAAGACACCTGATGCAGAGATCTTTGTGTGCCCAACATTTCTAAGGTATAAGGACAGTAAGAGAACTCTAGTATTAAGGCAAATGCTGGAGAGATGTATGTGTACTCTAGCCACAGGATTATCATAATATAATGTGCCTGCTGCAAAGCACAACATGTAACATGCAAGTCACAGATTTGTATTTTCTGCAGAAAGCTTGGTGGATTATGGCTTTTGCTGCAGATTTATGTTACTTGCAAGTTACATGTAATAATCTGTGCAACGGTTGTATGACATTAAAACGCTGCCAATTACAACGCATGCCTTTACCACACATTTTTTTTACAACGCAGGCCTTACCCAAGCAGGTAAGTGATGTACACACACACACATTTTAAAAAAAAATACTTATTATAAAGGTAAAAAATTTTTTATATATATATATATATACACACACACACACACACACACACAAACACACACACACACACACACACACACACAGAAAAAAAGGAAAATGCTACTTACCAGTATGCATCTGTTCTTGGCATGTAGAGCTGCAGATCCACACACTATGCATAGATCGCCATCTGGTGTTGGGCCCGGATGTTTGCACTTTGTTGTATTGGAATAAGTCTTTGGAAGTCACGAGATAGGTGACTCCTCCTTTGGACAATAGTGCGCATGGGCATCGACTCCATCTTCAGATTGTTTTTTCGCCAAGAAGGGAAATGATGGAGTTTTGTGAGAAACAGAAAGAGATGCCCATGTATGTTGTATCTAATTAAGATAATACTGGCACAGATAAAGGTAGCCGGGGAGGTGGGTGGGCATATGTGGATCTGCAGCTCTACATGCCAAGAACAGATGCATACTGGTAAGAAGCATTTTCCGTTCGAGGCATATGAGCTGCAGATCACACACTATGCATAGATTGCATAGCAGTACTTCCCTTTAGCGGCGACCACCAGTATCTGTTGCAGTAGTTTGAAATAGTGTTTTGAGTACAGCTTGGCCCACACTAGCTTGTTGTTTTGCCTGCACATCTACACAATAGTGTTTTGTGAATGTGTGCGGTGTAGACCATGTAGCTGCTTTGCAGATGTCATCTAAGGGAATGTTCCCTAAAAATGCCATGGAAGCCCCTATTTAGCGGGTAGAGTGGGCTTTAGGGGGAATAGATAGTGTACGTTTTGCTTTGTGGTAGCAAATTTGTATACATTTGACAATCCACCTTGCAATCCCAGACTTTGATATAGGATTGCCTTTATGTGGTGGTGAAAAGGATACAAAAAGTTGTTTTGTGAAAAGGTTTTGTTCTGTCAATGTAGTAAAGGAGCACTCTTTTCACGTCTAGTGTATGAAGAGCTCTTTCTGCTACTGTTTGTGGTTGCGAGAAGAATACTGGCAACTCCACATATTGGTTGAGATGGAAAGGAGAAATAACTTTAGGAAGGAATTTGGGATTTGTCCTGAGAACCACTTTATGATGGAGTTGTAAAAATGGTTCTTGAATAGTTAGTGCCTGTAACTCACTGACTCTTCTGAGAGATGTGATGGCTACAAGGAAAGCAACTTTCCATGTAAGAAATTGGAGCTCACATTTATGTAGAGGCTCGAATGGAGGGCCCATTAATCTAGTGAGGACGATGTTTAGATTCCACACTGGAGAGGGTGGTACCCTGGGAGGAATTATTCTTTTGAGGCCTTCCATAAATGCTTTAATGGCTGGTACCTGAATAATGACAAATGTTGTCTATTTTGCAGGTAAGCTACTATGGCAGCGAGATGCAATCTAATGGATGTGTATGCTAGATTACATCTTTGAAGATGCAGCAGGTAACATATGATGTGTTGAATGGACGCATCTAGAGGATTGATTGTGTTATTGGTACAGTATATAACAAATCTTTTCCACTTGGCTGCATAGCAGGCTCTAGTGGTGGGGCGCCTAGCCTCTTTGATAACGTTCATGCAATCAGGTGGAAGATTGAGGTAACCGAATTCTAGGACTTTCAGGAGCCAGATCGCTAGTTTGAGCTGTGCTGGATCTGGATGTCTGATCTCTCCACGGTTCTGTGTTAAAAGATGTGGGGAGAGGTGTAGTTTTTGGTGCGGGACTACGGATAGTTCCAGCAATGTTGTGTACCATGGTTGTCTGGCCCATGTTGGAGCAACTAGAATCAGTGTTAGTGACTGTTGTTGCATCTTGCGAACCACTGATGGAATGAGTGGGAGAGGCGGAAAAGCATACGCAAATCTGCCTGACCAATTCTTCCATATCGCATTGCCTTTGGACAATGGGTGTGGATATCTGGCGGCGAAGCTTGGACATTTTGTGTTGTAATGTGTGGCGAAGAGAACTATCTCTGGATGCCCCCACATTTGGAAAAATGGTTGAAGAACCTGTGGGTGAAGTTCCCACTCGTGAATCTGTTGTGTTTGACGACTTAACAGATCTGCCATCTGATTCTGAATTCCTGGAAGGTGTTGGGCTAAAGGGAATATGTTTTGAGGAATAGCCCACCTCCATATGGTCTGAGCTAGTTGAGAGAGCTGCAGAGAGTGCGTCCCCCCCTGTTTTTGTAAATAATACATTGCTGTGATCTTGTCCGTGCGGACTAACACAGCTTTGTTTGATATGTGTTTCTGGAATGATTTTAATGCCAGAAAGATTGCTAGTAACTCCAAATGATTGATGTGGAGTAGTTTTTGTTGAGGTGTCCATGCGCCCTGTATGGTGTGATGTAGTAGATGAGCTCCCCATCTGGTGAGCGATGCGTCTGCGGTTAAAACAATCTGTGGAACTGGCTCTAGGAACGGTCGCCCCTTGGAAAGGTTTTGGGTGTTCCACCACTGCAGAGAGCGATGTGTGCGGCCGTCCACCAACACCAGATCTGTTAGCTGACCTAGAGCTTGGTTCCACTGACGTGCTAAGCATTCTTGCAAGGGGCGCATCTGGAGTCTTGCATGCAGGACTATGAATATGCAAGAGGCCATCATCCCTATTAGTTGCATAAACACCCGAGCTGGAAGGGAGTGTTGCGGCTGGAATTTTGTTATAAGGGCTTGCTATCCTGGCTGGATTGGGGTATGCAAGGCCTCTTAAGGTGTCTATTGTGGCACCTAGATATTGCTGGACGTGGGACGGTTGGAGGCGAGACTTTGTGAGGTTTATTGTGAACCCCAAGTCGTGAAGTAGTTGGATTGTGGTGTGTGTGATTTACACACTGGGTATGCAACTTGGCTTTTATGAGCCAGTCGTCCAAGTATGGGAAGACGTGAATTTGTTGTCTTCTTAAGTGGGCTGCTACGACTGCCAGACATTTTGTGAAGACTCTGGGTGCTGTGGTGACTCCGAATGGGAGCACCTTGAACTGATAATGTTGACCGTCCACTACAAATCGAAGATATTTTTTGTGAGCCTGGTAAATGGGAATGTGGAAGTAGGCGTCCTTGAGATCTAAGGTGGCAAGGAAATCGCCTAGTTTGAGTAGAGGAAGGAGTTGTTGAAGAGTGACCATATGAAAATGGTCTGACTGTATGTAGAGGTTTAAAGGTCTGAGGTCGAGGATGGGCCTCAAGGTTCCGTCCTTCTTTGGAATGAGAAAATATAGTGAGTTTTGCTGATGCAGGGGAACTGGTTCTATTGCATGTTTTTGTAGGAGGGAAAGTACCTCTTGTTTGAGAAGCGTTAAATGGTCTGCTGACATTGGACGCTGTTTGGGTGGTATGTTTGGAGGAGTTGAAGTGAGTTCCAGGCAATAACCGGATTGGATGATTTGTCTCACCCACCTGTCCGTGGTAATGGTGTTCCAGACAGGTAGGCACTGTAGTAATCTTCCCCCCACCAGAGTGGAATGGTCTGGGGGGAGTGAAGGGAAGTCATTGTTTGGAGGTGGAGGCAGTACGGGTATTGACGGTTTTGCCTCTACCCTTGTTATTATTACCCCTGTAGCCTCCTCTTGTAATAACCTCTGGTAGAGGAGGTCTGGGTGGGACTTTTATAGGACGTGGAGGAGTTATCCGTGGTAAAGCCTCTAGAGGCGCCCCTATAAGAGGAGCGTATCGAAAGGAACTTCTGGGAATTTGGGATTGCAATGCTCCCATTGATTTGGCTGCGTCGGTGTCTTTTTTCATCTTTTCTAAAGATGAATCCACACTAGGGCCAAACAAATGTTCTTGGTTAAACTGCTGATTTAAGATGGCAGTTTGAACCTCGGGTTTGAACCCTGAAATACGGAGCCATGCATGTCTACGCAAAAGGACACTGGTATTAATGGCTCGTGAGGCTGTGTCTGCAGCATCTAGAGCACATCGAATGGAGGTATTTGTTATAGTCTTGCCTTCCTGTATGAGATCATTGCTCTTGTTTTGTATTGATCTGGAAGGTGTTGTAGTAAGTTCTCCAGTTCATCATAATGTGCCCTATCGTACCTAGCCAGCAACGCCTGTGTGTTGGCAATTCGCCAGATGTTAGCTGCCTGGGACGCTGTTCTCTTACCCGATGCGTCCAAGAGTTTTGACTCCCTATCAGGAGGTGGCGCATCGCCTGAGGTTTGGGAGTTAGCCCTTTTCCTGGCGTTAGAAACCACTAAGGAATCTAAGGGAAGTTGCCCTTTAATGTAAACAGGGTCAGCTGGGGCAGACTTATATTTCTTTTCTACCCTGGGGTTAATGACTCTAGCCCTGACAGGTTCTTTGAAGATTTCAGGAGCGTGTTTGATTACCCCTTTCAACACTGGGAGAATAGAAGTGGACCTTTGAGATGGTGCAAAAGTGTCCATAAGGAAGTCTTCCTCTATAGGGTCTGTGTGTAAATCTACACCGTGGTATTCTGCGGCTCTGTGTATGAGCTGAGTGAACCCTATAGTGTCCTCTGGTGGGGATGGTCTAGATGGGTAGACATCATCCTGTGGTGTCAGGAACCTCTGGTGTGCCATAATTGTCCCATGGGTCAGTTGGGATATTAGGAGGGCTAGGTTCTCCTAAGGGTTGATCATCACCCTCGTACTCAGAAGGGCCCTCATCATCCTGAGGTGGAGGAGATTGTGAGGGTATTGGAGATGGAACAGGAGAGATGTGGTGTGGAGGAGGGGGTGGAGAAGGGATCCTGAAAGGAGAAGTGGCAATGTCTCTTTTTTTGAGAGGGAGTGGAGCTGGTACAGGTTTGTCCAATTTCCTCTTCCTGGAAGGACTAACCACAAGACGACCTGTAATTGGGTCTATTTCCAGGATTTGTTGGTTTGGATCGGGTTGGAAAAGCTCCTCCTGTGAAGTGGGGTGTTTCGGCGCCGATTTTTTCGGGTCCGAATGCTTGTGTGGCACCAATTTTGGAGTTATTTTGTACTCCCTAGGTTTGGAAACGGGAGTTTTTGTCGGTTCCGTTGGGTCTTTGGAGCCGGTACCGGTAACTTTTTCGGCTCCGAAGGTTGAGTTCCAGCGGTTCTCGGAACCGGTTGTTTGCTCGATTCCAATGGTTTTTTCGGAGACGAAGGCGCGGTGCCGGTGGGTTTCGGTGCCAAATGCGCCGATGTGGAACCCGGCTTTGGTGCGGGCGTAGACAGTGGCTTGTCTTTTGGTATCGGTGCCGGGGATGGGGTTTCGGCACCGAGGGTAGGCTGGCTTGAGCCCGAGCGGCCTGAAGGCTTATTTGTCAACTTCTTGGCCGAGCCGGAAGGCGGGGCGTGAGAAGTTTTGTCCCGGTGTGCACCTAGGCCCGAAGGTGAAGGTGTTACCGAAGCCTTTGCCGGAATGGATGGTGGGGAGGGGTCGACGTCAGTACTTACGACCTGTTGCCCAGGAGTGATGTCTTCGACGTCGGCTTCGGAGGCGCTGATGAGGCCCTCTTCGAGGTGTTCCTGTTCCGGTACATCGACGCCTTCCTGGAAGATATCGTCTGGTATGGATGTCGACGATCGAGCCATGTTTCTTCGAGCTCGACGATCCTGTATGGTTTTCTTGGAGCGGAAAGAGGCGCAAGCTGGACAGTCTTTGGCCGCGTGCTCGGGCGAAAGCAGAGGTTACACACATCATGAAGATCGGCGTGGGGAAACTTGGATCCACATTGAGGACACTTTTTGAAGGGAGTCCTTTCCATGAGCCAAGAAGGCCTGATGGCGCAGTTAGGCCCGAAGGCCTGCGTCGACGCCCGGAATGGAAGGATTGGAGTTGTAGAGATGCGCGCCGAAAAAGGAAACGCGATCGAAAACAATACAGACGAAAGGGTGAAGGATTGCGCGTCGAAAGTTAGAACGGTGGCGGCACCGAACTGGAGCGCGACAAACACATCCGAGCCCGATGGCGGAAAAAAAACAATCTGAAGATGGAGTCGATGCCCATGCGCACTATTGTCCAAAGGAGGAGTCACCTATCTCGTGACTTCCAAAGACTTATTCCAATACAACAACAAAGTGCAAACATCCGGGCCCAACACCAGATGGCGATCTATGCATAGTGTGTGATCTGCAGCTCATATGCCTCGAACCAAAGGTTACAGGGACGTTATAATTAGGCTCAGATTTCACTCGTACAAAACCAGTGAAATTCGACAGTTATAGTTACCTGAGATAACTATAACTTACGCCCCCGTAATGCACTTCTTATGACCTCAGTATTACATCACTGATAACATGGTCACTGAGATCACTGATGACATCTCAAATGACATCACTGATTACTTCATCAAGTCAAGTAAGTGTTTTTAAGAGTTTGGGGGTGCTAAAAATATATACTAACCTACTACAAAAGTTAGATTAGTATGCTAGGTGCACTAGTACTGAGGGATACTACTTCTAACATATATTATGTGAGTGAGTGGGTGGGTGTTTGGTTAAGTGAGTTGGTGTGCGAGTGGCTGTTTTAGAGAGTAAGTGTGTGTGAATGGCTGTATGGGGAGTGAGTGGATGTGTGAGTGCTTGTGCTAATGGGTATGTAAGTGGTTGTGTAAGGGCTTGTATGGGTAAGTGAGTGGCTGTGTTCAGAGGCTATATGAGCGAGTGAGTTGGTGTGTGAGTGACTGTAGGTAAATAAGTGGGTTTATGAGTCGCTGTATGGGTGTGTGTGTTGCTATGGGACTACCTGCACGGGTGAGTGACTGGTTGTATGAATGGCTGTATGGGTGATTGAATGATTGTGTGAGTGGATGTACAAGTGAGTGAGCGAGTGGGTGAGTTTGTGGGAGTGGCTCTATCGAGGAGTGAGTGGGTGTGTGAGTACTGGCATGGGTCTGTCAATGGGTATGTGAGTGGTTGTGTGAATGGGGGTACAAGAGTTGTATGAGGTGTGAGTGGTTCTGTGTATGATGTCATCAGTGATGTCACATACCATGTCATCAGTGATGTAATATGTGAGGTCATAAGCAGTGCATTGCAGGGGTGTAAGCTATAGTAAGCCAAGTTATAGTTAGTTTGCTAGAAGCGAAGCATTTGCTGTGGCTTGGAGGGAGCGGTATCTCCCCCGCCAAGCCACAGCAAACAGCTATGTCTTGTGGGTGGGCATCCCGGGACATAGCCGGAGCCAGCCCGGGGGGCAGCAGTCCCCAGGGCCATTATTGGTCCAGGAGGGGGGGCTGTGTGGCCCCCGTCCGTTCTTGCTCCAGGGCCTGCCCAGGGAGGTTGGGGTCCCCCTCCCATTTTTTACAAATGTACTTGGCCCCGAGGAGGTAGTGGTCCCTGGGGCACGGGGGTCCAAGAACCCCTCCCACACGATTTCTTATTGGCATGTGGCCCCAGGGAGGTGGTGGTCCCCAGGGCATTATTAAGCTCCAAGAAGAGGGCCTGTGCGCCCCACCCCTTCTTTATTAGCAACATGGCCCACCTGGGGGCAGATTACTAATGAAGCGCAAAAGCCCGCACTTCGTTTTATTTTTTCGGCGGGAGCAGCAGATCCAATGCGACTCCCACAGATTTTTTTTTTTTTTTAAATGCTTTTTTTGGCCCTGTGGGACCACCCCCCCCCCCTACAAAAGGCATGGGGGGGAGGGGACAGGGTATTTCTACCCTGCCCCCTTTTCTTTTTTTAATGTTTTTTCTGGGACTCGGTTCAAGCAGAGTCCCAAGATGGCTGCCAACGCTTCCTGGTTTGAAGTGTTGGGAGCCAATCAGATTTCAGCATGGGGACTGTCGGGTCTTTGGAGGATCCGCGTCCCTATATATACAAATTTGGATTTCGGCTAATAACTCTGCAACTACTGAACGGATTCCCACTACATCACAAAAAGGCACTTCCCTGGACCAACCTTCCTGTCAAATTTGGGGTAATTCCGTTCAGCAGCTCGGGCTGTACCTGTGCCTAAAGGTCCTATGGGAAGCAACATGGGAAACGCAAGTTTTTTTTACCTCCCCCCTTTTTCTCGCCCTCGCTTGAAAGATCACCCCGAAACTTTCAGTGCGCCACAAGAATCACCGGGGCACTTTTTTGGGGAAATTTTGTGAAGATTCATCGAGTGATGCCAAACATATAGGCAAGTCAAAAAACGCTTTTCCTATGGAAACTAGGTCCTAACTATAGCTACCTACTGGCGACCGCCAGCAGGAAAATATATATATATATATATATATATATATATATATATATATATATATATATATATCAGAGCATCGCGAAGCAGCTAGCAACTCCAGCACCTTGAGAAGCTCACGGGTGATTTGCCGCACTTTAAAAATCCTGATTGATATATAGATCTTAATTTTTTAGGGGGGGGGGGGCGGGAGGGGAGGGATACTTCCAAATGCCCCTTTTTAGGTCTCGCCTACGCAGCGCGCATGCGCTGCGCGCTGCATAGGAGACCTTTAGCCGTCGTGCTGCTCTTTTTCAAAGCACATACTCGTGCTTGTGGCGGCATACGCCTTGCGGGAGTGCGCAGCGGCGCGCCACAAGCACAAGTATGTGCTTTGAAAAGAGCAGACTGCTCTCCCAAGCGCGCGCGCGCGCCTCTTTCCTTGCCCACACATCCCGTCGCGCAGCTCGGCCAACTCTGTTTTCACATCTTCAACACCGCTCCTAATCGGCAACAATGGCGGCTGCACTTTTCTTCTGGTTTCTTTCTTATTCTTCCATCCTTATTTATCTTCAAATTTTCTTTCCTCGTTCTCCCATTTCCGTGATCCTTACTCTTTCTTATCTTGCTTACTTGGAGGGTTGTTTCCTTTCTTTCCACCTGGTCCTTCATACCCCTTCTCGCTTACTACTTCTTATATTCTCCCCCAACTCCCTCTTTTCAGTTATTTTTGCATTTTACTTTATTTGGTTCTCCAGATCCTCGTTTCTTCTAGACTCTTGCTTTCACCTTTGTCTCTTCGTCGCCTTTTCTCTCCCAAAACATTTTCATTAATTTTCCTTTATCGTTCTCTACTTTTTCTAATGACTTCCACATTCACCTTTCATTTTGCTTCCCTTCATTTCCCCATCTACCGCTGTCTATGCGTTTTATTTTTTTCTTTCTCTCTTTTGCCTAAAATCCTTTTCACCCTCCTATCTGCCCTTTCTCCTTTTCATCCACCCTCATCTTTCACTCCTTACCTTCGACTCTCCGCCTGGATGTCAACAGATGTCTGACTGTACAATAGCCGGCACATTCTGCTCCCGCCGCCCAGAGCGCCTGTACGTTCGCCCCCCCCCCCCCCCTCCCGTTGCGCTGAATATGTATTGCGCGTCTGTTTCTCGTCCCCGCTGTACATACCTGCGTGTCGTCTGTGTGCTGTCCCCTGCACTCCTCAGACCCCAAAGCGTCTCTTATTTATATCATCCAGCTTTTTTCTCCGCTGTTCCTTCTCGTGTCATTGTTCTATGTCACACATTTTTTTTCTCTTTTTCATACCACCCCATGCCTTTTCTCCTCTCTCTTTTCTCTTCTCTCCCTTTTCGCTCCCCCCTCCCCTGTGCTGGGGCTTCTGTCCTCTACCTGTTCTGTCTCCTTTCTGTATTCTTTCCGCCGTGACTGTCCCCTCCCCCTGTCTCTCAACTCTCGCCTACTTTCCTCTTCCCCGTTTAACTTCTCTCTCTATTTTCTCTACTTTCCCTCGCCAGACGCTTCATTGAGTCACCTTCTCTCTCCATATTCTTTGTTACGTCTTTTCGGACTCTCTGTCTTACACCTTCTCCTTCTTATCTTTCCTTCTGTCTTGACCTTTCACCTTACCGCGCGTCCTCCTTTCTTAGTTGCACCTGCTTCTCCAGGTCGTTGGCGCCCATAATTTCCAACTCCTCTAATCTACGCGCCCCCATTAGCTCTTGTCCTCTCACCTGTCTCGTCTTCTCCACGCTCCCTTTTCATAGCGCATCGTTTTACTCTACAGTCGCCATTTGCTGGCATGCTCAGCCCAGTCACTCTCCCCTCTGGTTTTGCTCTTGTCCATTTTCTCCTCTTTCCTCCCTCTCCCCAGCCCCTTCCGCTACCTCACATTACTCTTGCTATAAATTACGCTTGTGCCCTATCCCTTCCACTGCATTCTGCTCCTGAAGCTCTGTTTTGAGTACTATTATTTGTATAATTGTAACACCCATTATTTACAGCGCTTAGAAACAACTGCAGTATAGTCCGAGACACTATATATAATCAAGTTCTTTCTGCCTGTCCTTCCCTCAATCCACCTCTTTCCTCACCCCATCTCCTGCTTTTCAGTACGTCTCTCTGCCCCGCCCTCCCTCTTCTTCTCTTCATCTCTTGCCCTCTCCTCCCTTCCTCTCCCCTTCTTTCCGTACTATCATCTGGCGAAACCCAGTCTGACTCATTACAAATGGTTTACAAACGGTGAACAACATTCTGCTGTGAATGTGAATATGTTCAACTACATGAAACCAAAATATGCATCCTTTTGGATGTACTTCTTGAAAATGTGTTGCCAGCAGATAGCTCGAAGTTACCATTTTTAATCACTCTGTGATGTTACTGGATGTATTGTTTGAGTGGTCTCACACTATTTCCAATGTATACCAATTAATGCAGCTTCACCCCAGTGCGCAATAAGGTTTCACCAGCATATAAAACAAGCATTGGCATAGCCAATAGGTCTCGCCTTTGGGACCTTATAAGTATTTAATTCTGCAGCACAATATCCTTGGTGCAACATCAACTGTTGCATGGCTAAACACTTATAATGTCCCAAAAGCGAGACCTATTGGCTATGCCAATGCTTGTTTTAATTACCCTTACCACCCCATACCCTTACCCACCCCTAAAAATACCCTTAAACTACCAATACGTGGGCGTGGCCAAGATGGCGGACGTGTTGTTCCAGAGCTCCGCTCCCGCCGGGCCTAAAGCACAATCTAAAGCATCCCCAGCACCCGGCATCCCCATCGAAGACTCCACAGCGGGACCTAGCGTGGGGGAAGTGAGAAGCAGGGCATTTCGGTCTCCTGGGAGGCCGGTCTGGACGGACGCCTGCGGCCCCGGGGCTTCAGCGTGGTGAGCGAGGAGACGCTGGGCCTATTCCGTGGCCCGTCGGTGAGCCTCTGAGAGTGGTGGGCCCCCGTTGCTTCCACTAGCGAAGCCTTGGCCGGTGCCTACTTTGGACTGCCCTGCGGGCTCGGGCCTGCTTCCCTCCCCGCGCTCTGCCCCGGACGCCTGCCGGTGGGGCGGGGGCCTGGGCCCTGCGTGGGGCTGGCAGTGCAGCCTTCCGGGCCGAGGACATCGAGGGAGCCCGCGGGCTCGTGAGTGGCGCCCAACTAGGACTGCTTCTCTTCACGGGGCCTCTGCTGCAGTGCGGCGGCCTCCCACGTGTGCACGGAGCGTGGCGGGTGCCCCCCGGCCATGACCTGGGGCCGGACGAGGCTTCTGGGGCGCCCGATCGCTGGCCTGCCCGGGGCCTGTGGCGTGGGGCCAAGACACGGACGCAGCGGAGTCGTAGCTCTGCGCTGTGCTGACGACGTGCCACGGCGCAGCTGAGGGCAATCTGGTGTCCTCCCGGCGGCGGACCGCAACTGAGGAGGAGGCTGCTTCTACGCCCCTGGGCCTGTGAGATCACATCGGGTCCTCTTGCGGACCGGGCCTGCCACAAGGTAGGGGTACTGGACTCTCCCTGCCTGCGGATTCCTCCTGGCCCTTCTGCACTTACCTCCCGCTGCCGAGGGCCGAGACCAACATCCATCGGGGATTACCCAGCGCGGTCTGGTGCGGCCTGGTGTCCTCCCGGCCCCCCCCCCCCCAGGCGAGGCCTTTGGCGCGTGGCCAGTGGCGCACTGTGGACTGAGGAGACAAAGATCACAGGTACGTGGGGGTGCCTGGGGGGGCCCTTCCGCTGTGAGCATTGCGTTGTGACTGGGGGGACTGCAGTCCAGTTACCTGGGATCGACTTGTGGGGCCCTGGGGGGTGACGGCGGCACCGTTGGGGACTCTCTGTGACTACCTGGCCTCCCCTTACGCCCGGCGGGCCCGGAGTGGGGGCTCCCCCAGCGACTCTGAACCCAGCTGTGGATTTGGCCCCTTGCGAGGACTGGAGGCTTGATGGTGCCTGGGGTCGTCCGTTACATAGCCTAGGATCTGGTCCGCCTCTGGGTCTGGCTGCCCCTGAGAGCCTCAGGGACCCCTTGTCTGCCGCCTGCCATTGAAGTGCGCCGGAGCCTTGCCAGGCCCCCTTGGTGTGCCGGCACCCCCTGCGGAGTACCTGGGGGTGAGTGACGCTTCTCCTGGGAGCTAACGTGCTTCCTCCATCATCTGACGGCCCCCTGGTGCACGCAACTCCTTTCCTCTGGTCCGCTCCCTGGTCAGGCCTCCACGATGGCTACTGCCAAAGCTAAGAAAGAAAGATCCGTTCGGGATCTCCTCCTAAAGTCTGCAGGGGACGCCTCAGGATCTAACTCAGCGCCAAGTGGTGACGGCCCGGATGCTGCAGTCACTAGGGAATTCTTGGAGGCATTGTTCGCTTCTCAGAAGGAAGATATTATGGCTATTAAAACGGATTTACAAGCTGACTTGCGGGAGGTGCGGAGAGACGTCGATGCTGTTGGGGAGCGGGTGGCCTCCTTGGAGGACTCAGCAACTACCAGAGATGAGGAGATAGCGGCACTTCAGCAAGAAGTGTTACGGCTGCACGACCAACACTTGGACCTCCAAGCGCACACCGAGGATCTGGAGAACAGGTCGAGGAGGAACAACGTCTGCATTCGAGCGGTCCCAACCGGGGCGGAGGGAGAAGACCTCGTGGGATACGTCCAGGACCTCTTCCGAACAGTCCGGAATGCTTCAGCGGACTCCACCGTTAAGATTGATCGTTGCCACCGTGTGGGCCCGCCGCGGCGGTCGAACCGCCCTCCTGCAGACATTTTGGTGTGTGTGCACAACTTCACGGTGAAAGAAGAGATCCTCAAGGCGGCTCGTTCAAGCCAACCTCTACACTTCCGGGACCACTCTCCCCAACTGTATCAGGACCTGGCCGCCAGTACCCTGCAAAAGAGAAAGGATTTCCGCCCCATTACCACTCACCTGCGCTCTCAGCAGATTTCTTATGCATGGGGCCACCCATTTCGCCTCATTTTCTGCTTCGGCGGGAAGCCTCACCAGGTCTCCTCCCTGTCCGACGCTTGCAAGGTGCTGAATCTCCAGCTCGACGACCTGCCTTCCCAGCCAGACGCCCTGGAGCCGGGCGCACAGGGATCTCTGGGCCGCGGGCCTCGGGGGGGGCCCGAGGCATGGGTCATCTTCGCCCTGACCCCGCCACAATTATTAAAGAGCGGTCTGCTATCCTGCGGACCCTAGCCGGCACAGATGGGGACAGCCTAGACTCGAATGATTGACTGTGATACGTCTATGGGGCGGTTTCACCCACCTTTGTCCCGGTGGGAGCGGGGAGAATCTTCTTTTCTCTGGATAGGAGCGTGCTCGCTCCCTTGGCAGACCCCAACCTTTACTGACCAGCTTCAAGATGGACCTTATGGGCTTGCCCAGGTTACTGTTCTGTTTCAGGGTTTGTTTTTCTCTCTATGGGGGGGGGGGGTCCACTCTCCAGTGAGCTTTTTCTTTCAGGCCTTTTTGTCAGGCTATGTCCGATTGCTTGTGCCCAAGGGGTCCCCTTCGTGCTTTGCTCCTCAGCGCATGCTTAGCGGCCTTAGTAGCAGCTTTACATGGTTCGTTTCTCACGGATGGAAGTCAAGGTAGTAAGCTTCAACGTTCGGGGTCTTAATAACCCTACTAAGCGGAAGGCAGTCCTCTCCTTGCTTGAGCATTCAGGAGGTGATGTGTGTCTTCTTCAGGAAACCCACCTTCTCCATAGCGACACTCACCGTATGCATCATAGAGACTTTCCTTTGCAGTTTTGGTCTTCGGGGAAAAATAAGCGGGGATGGGTGGCTATCCTGCTTTCAAAACGCTTTTGGGGTTCTGTGGTGGGTCCTGTCGCAGAGATTAAGGGGCGCCTCCTAGCACTGCGGTTCCGTATGGGGTCCTCTCACATAACTATAGCCTCCATCTACTCCCCAAACGAACACCAAGAGAAATTCCTGCTGGATGCACTTGCTGATGTCCTTCACACACCTGATTCCATGGTGGTGGTGGGGGGAGACCTAAACCTAGTTATGGATGCTGGGCGGGACCGTTCTGGCTCGCGGTCCGGGGGGGCTGGATCTATATCAGTGAGTGGTAGCGAATGGTTGAGCGATGGGGGGGGATCAAAGATGCCTGGCGCTGCTTACACCCTGATGTACAAGACTACTCTTACTACTCCGCGTCCCATAAGACCTATGCCCGTCTGGATCACTTCCTCGTCTCCCAGGCCGCTTGGGCCTGTACCAAAGATTCCAGCATTGAGGCCCGCTCCCTTTCAGATCACGCACACATTACCCTGAACCTGCACTTCCCATCCACACAGTCTCCTCCATCGCATTGGCGTCTGAGAGACTCTTTGCTTCGGTCCCCAACGATAGTGGAAGACGTCAGGCGTTGCCTGATCGACTATCTTGCGCTTAATGATGTTGGCTCCACGCCACTGGCCTCGGTGTGGGAGACACTTAAGCTGGTCGCAAGAGGTGCCTTCATCGCCAAAGCGGCGTTTGAGAACAAGACTAGGCAGACTAAGCGGGCAGAGATAGAAGCTAAGGTGAGGGAGCTCGAAGCCATTCATAAGCGTGCCAGTGCCCCCAGAATATGGCGCCAGTTGGAGAAGGAGCGACTCCAATTGAAGCGTTTAGATCTCGACCGGGCCGAATATGCAGTGGTCCGGTTGAAACACAAATACTATGTGGGCTCTAATAGGGGTGGCCGCATGTTGGCTCACCGTCTTCGCAGTCAGCGTGCGGCTCAGGCTATTAAGGCGATACGGGATGGGAGCGGATCCGCGGTTTCTGATGATGCTGGGATAGTGGCGGCCTTTCGATCCTTTTACGAGTCACTGTATTCCGCTGACTCCTCAACTCTGGCTGACGCCAGCGAGTACCTCCTCGGTGCTGCGGTCACTCCTCTCCCGCCCAGCGAGGCAGAAGGACTGGAGGCCCCCATACGAATTGAGGAGGTGATCCCTGCTATCGCCCGACTGAAGCCCTTGAAGGCGCCGGGTCCCGACGGCTTCAGTGCCCTTTTTTATAAGACCTATTGTGTCGAACTGGCTCCGCTGCTCACCCGCTTGTTTAATTCCTTTGCGGACACGGGCTCTCTCATGGTCTCCATGCTGCGAGCTACCATTTCGGTCATCCCTAAACCTGGGAAGGATCCGGAGCTCTGCAGCTCCTACCGGCCGATTTCGCTGCTGAATATTGATGCAAAACTATTCTCAAGCATTCTGGCTCACAGATTGAACCCTCTCATGCCTGGTCTGGTTGACCCGGACCAGTCCGTTTTCATCCCGAGTAGGCAGTGCGGGGACAATACTAAAAGGATCTGCCACTTAATTGACAAGGTACAACGCTCTAAGGAAGAGGCTTTGCTTCTGGCGGTTGACGCGGAAAAGGCCTTCAACCGCGTGCACTGGCCGTACCTATTTGCCACTCTCGAACGCTTCGGACTAGGGGTCAGGTTTCGCGGTTGGGTGGCGAGCATATATAGCGCTCCATCGGCAGCAGTCGGGGCCAACGGCTTGCTCTCGAGCGATTTCCCGGTGGGGAGGGGGACTCGACAGGGCTGTCCTCTCTCCCCTCTACTTTTTGCCTTATACATGGAGCCTTTCACTCAACGACTCCGGGACAACCCACAAGCGCGGGGCGTCCCATTCGGGTCTGATCATCATCTCATTAGCCTCTACGCCGACGATGTAATTTTTTCAATGGCCCGTCCCCTGACCTCGCTGCCAGCGATCGTGGATGACCTGCAGGCATTTAGCCAGGTCTCTGGCATTAAAATAAACATGCAGAAGTCTCAAGTGCTAAATCTCACCGCTGCACAGGAGACGGTTGACACCTTGCAAGCCCAATTTGCCTTCGACTGGGTGGAGGAGGGTATCTCTTACCTCCGGCTGGTTCTCTATAAAAGTTTAGGCAAGACTGCGGAGGTGAACTACACGGCACTCCTCTCTCGCATTCGCAAGGACTTGGCCCAATGGCGGCGCTTGCCTCTGTCGTGGTTTGGGAGGCTGGCTGCTGTTAAAATGAATGTACTACCCCGGGCTTTATATCTTTTCCAAACGCTTCCCTTACAGCCCCCATCGCACTCGCTTCTACATATACAAACCAAGATTGAGCGTTTTATCTGGGGCCCGATCTCTCCCCGGCTGCAGAAGACTCTGCTGCAGCGCCCTACGAAAGAGAGCGGCCTTGCACTGCCTAACATCACGCGCTACTTTCAAGCTTCGCTGCTGCGCTACCTCGAGGAATGGAATCGTCCTATGACAGAAAAGTACTGGGTCTTCATGGACCAGACAGTGGCGGGCCGATATATCTGGAGGGAGGCATGGCTACGTAGGTCTGCACGCGCCTGGGGACTATACTCTTCGCCGGTTACCCGCCCCACTCTGCTTGCTTGGGATAGGGTTGCCACGAGAGCTAACCTTACCACTTTCCCCTCTCCGATGACCCCGATCTTCTCAAACCCTGACTTTCCGCCCGGGATGGATAAGGGGTCAGCTCGCGGTGGCTGGATGTAAACGTCTGGGACATTTGTTTGACATTCAGGGTCATATCCCCTTCAAACAACTTCAAGAGGACTACGGCCTTACTGGCTCCGATCTCTTTCTGCACACGCAAATGATACATTGGGTGACTGGTACTACAATGCAACCCTTGGCTGTTAGACCTATGCTGCCGTTCGAGAAGTGGCTCGTCTATAAGAAAGATGACCACAAACTCATTTCTGAAATATACTCGTCCTCACTCAGGGCATCAAGAAGTCTCGCACGGTGGGTCAGAGACGCTGGGAGGCAGAGCTGGGACGCACATTATCAGACAAGGAGTGGGAGGATGTCTTCTATAGGTCCCGTCACACCACGCACTCCATGGGTCACGCTGAAACTGCATTTAAAATTGTATCCTATTGGTACCAAACCCCAGCCCGCCTAGCCAAGTGGAACTCTAAATGTGATGGCCTCTGCTGGCGCGGCTGCGGCAGCCCTGGCACCCTTATTCATTTGCTGTGGCACTGCCCAAAGCTTACGAGATATTGGGAGAGTATACTTGACGACATTGATAGGGTCTTCGACACCACTATCCCCAGGCTCGCTGCTTATACACTTTTTGGGGTGCCCAATGCACTGACCTTCCCTTTGCGCTCTACCAGAGGTAGGCAGATGGCGTTTGCACTGAATGCCGCACACCGGGTGATTCTGGCGGGGTGGAAATCTGACAGGATCCCGGAACATACGCAATGGCTGCATCAATTGTGGTATCTTCTAGGTATGGAAAGGCTGTTTATGGCGACCCTTGGGAATAAATCAGACTACGCCAAGATTTGGGCCCCCTTTATTTCCATTCTATCCGCTGAATTCCGGGAACTGTCCTGTCCCAATTATCTCCGGATTCTGAAGTTAATTCCCGAGGGTCGCGCGGATGCATAGCGCAATCTATCTCCTTAGGGCCCCCCGGGCTCCTTATGGCATTGAGGATTACCGCATCTAATAGTATCTGTAAGCTGATAACATTTTCTTTGTATCTTGCTCACTGGAGAGGGGTGGGTGGGCGTTGGTTTTTCTTGATGTTCTTTTGTTTCCGTTGTAAACGCAGACCCATTAGCAATTGGTTGTCTGTACTAGGCTCTCGGCTTGTTCCTACTCGCAACCCTGCTGCACATTGGACTTTGCTACTATCCGTTTGTTGTGGAATTAGGCCTGTTATCTCTCTTTCACAAACGTGGCCGGCCCTGACTGGGTTGTAGGCGACATGCTGTGTTAATTACCCATGATAATGAGCCATTATTCCACTGTCCCGCCCTCCTGGTCGGAATGTGCAGTAGCCGGCCCGCAGGGTTGTAGGCGATACTGTAATGTACTTTCATGCCAAGTGTTCTGCTAATAAAAACCGATTTAATACTAAACTACCAATACCCCAACCCACCCCTAAAAATACTCTTTACCACTCAATACCCTACCCAAACCTTTACCCTAAAACACCCGATATCCGTACCCACCCCTAAACATATCCTTACCACCCAAAATCCCTTAAAAACACCCTTAACGCCCAATACCCCTACCCAGCCCTTAACCCTAAAACATCCTTACCACTCTATACCCATCACTAAACCAGAGAGAGAGATATATATAGAGATAGATATATAAATAAAAATGTGTGGTAAAGGCACTGCGTGCTAATTACCACGTTGTAAAGGCTGTTTGCCCTTTGCAACATCAGTGAAATCAAGGTGTTTCGTGCAAAATGGAAGGCATAAGTGTGAAACTTTACCGATTTTTCCCCCTCTCTCTTTCATTATTTTAAAGTTGCTAAAAGGACTCCTTTGGGTAGTAACAGTCTATATAAAGTATGCCTTTTATAAATGCTCATTAATTTAATTAAACGCACAAAAAAGGATTGCAGGAATGCTAGCAATTTGCCCAAACACGGACAATGGCACGAGGTAGCATTCCAGCACATTGTTATTTTGCCCACTATGCCGCTTCAGTTTGGACCCAGCCATATGCAAATCATTCTTGATCCTGCTCCAATCGGAACAGTCCAGAGTGGACTGCCAGGTCAGGTCCTCCCTGTACTGAAACAAAAGCAGCCCAAGGCCGTTTTTACCCTGATTGGGACTCAGTCAGGTGTAGTTTGGTTCCAGTGGCACAGTGAGCACAGAGC
Source organism: Calotriton arnoldi (assembly GCA_963921515.1). Classification (NCBI taxonomy): domain Eukaryota; kingdom Metazoa; phylum Chordata; class Amphibia; order Caudata; family Salamandridae; genus Calotriton; species Calotriton arnoldi. Next base: position 255,013 of record CAWUFW010013136.1, on the reverse strand, counting down.
CCATGTCTGGGCATACACTTGCCATTATTGTTCCTACTGGAAACCCAGTTGTGGACTAGGTCTTCTTTTTCTGCATTTTCCAGCTTCTTGGCTGCCTTCTTTCTTCTTATCCTACTTTACTGATATTTTCGCGTGTGTCCCATTAGTTGTACGCTATGAGCTTGTTACAAGTTGCAAATTACTCAAATGTTGTCAATATGAGGGCCAGAATAATTTATTTCATGACTGCTTCAGCATTTATATGTCTGTGTTTTGGTCATTTTGATACGTCCAGATTAAAGGGTACCAGGGGGATAAGATCACAGGAAACAATGTCACTTTTTTCTTGGGTTTCGCTGGCATACATCTTAAAACACTTTTTGAAAGCTTAGTAAATACTAGTACCTATAATCACATTTTTTTTTCCTCAGGAATAATGCATTTGCAGTCTTCATGCGAGGAATGGCCTACTTAATGACTAAAAGTAAGGATTCTGTTCCAAAATGCAGATGTCAGGCTCATTTTACTGAACCTTTTAACAGCTTTAGATACAATGGACTGTTCTCCTGTACATCTAGAATAAGGGACCAAAATGTGGTTCTAGGGCATTCACCAGATATGATGGGTATTCATACTCCTACAAAAATCTCACAATATTGCACTGAGGTAGTGCCCCACTTGGAATACCAAAACCATATCTGCTCAGGGCCCCTAATTAGGATTTTAAACCATGCAGTCACTGGCAATTGCAGATTGTGGCCTTGGAAAGGGGTAAGGTCCATGGAGCACTTCCATCACAGTTATGGTGTAATTTGTTGACTTGCTGCAGCTTATTTCCTATTCATATACTGATGTTACTCTTGTTATGATGTTTTCAGATGTTATCCCGCAGTCTTTTTCTGTTATATTGAAGTTCTTTAGACCCCAGGTTGGACCAATGGCCCAAACACGCACCTGCTTTTTCACCTTGATAGTTGTTTAAAATCCAAGTTTAAACCAGCAGTGTGTAGACTGTGACCGCATTGTCAATTGGCAGTGTTTGGTGCTGTTAAGACTTACCACCGCTCTTTCCTTTGACAGCAGGTTTTAATGACTGTATAAAATAATTTTCAGCATAGGCTTACCGACTCTCGGCGTTCCTCGCAGCATGTTCGGCCCTTGAGCTGCAGCCGATGCTTCCTCAATACCAGCGCCGGTACTGGAGCCGCCTCCTGGGTTTATCGTTACCCGAGCCGCTCGAGCACTCTCACTACCGTCTTTGGCGGGGCCATGTCTTGCCTCGTAACCAGAACCAAAGGCAGTCCCGACCAGCCGCCTGCCGAGCGTGATCTTGCAAGCCAGCAAGCGACCCGGGAAGCAGGCAGAAGCCTTCCAGCAAATGCTGCAAGTGCCACCAGCATTCGTCTTAAAACGCCGTGAAGCAGCGTGTACGGTAAATTTTTCGCTTTCTTCCTTTTTTAAGTTTTCTCGAGTCTTTGTCTGTGTCTTAGTTTTCTTCTCTCCAGAGTCTCCTTTTCTTTTCAGCGTAGATCAGTCTCCCATCGTCTGGTGTGCGGGACCCTTCCATGTGCCTGCTCTCCGTTGCGGCGTCAATCCGCCATCTTCCCCCCTCCCCGGAACTGCTGTTTTTTTTTGTTACAGTCAGGCAAGGCAGCAGACCTGCTCACAGCGGGCAATCTATCTGAGCAACCACCTTGGGATAGATTAGCAGACACCTTATTAGAGGCAATTCCTTCGTGCCAAACGAGTAGCTGGCAGAGCCAAAATGTGGGTCAGGGTGCGGACTCAGCGCAGGACCTGGCTCATCAAGGGGGCATGAACTATGTTGATATAGATACAATGAATTCACAGGAAATATTGCCTGAAAGCAGAAACAATGTAGCAACTAGACCCTGCAGCAATGGCGACCAAATGGAACAAGAGGAGATTGCTACAAATTCAGCGGGAGAAAACTTAGCAATTGGGAAGCTAGTTGGGCATGCTGGGGATCTGAGTGAAAAGACATCTATTTTTATTGATCCCTCAACGCAGCTAGTGTCACAGATGTCGCCCCTGGATAGGGCAGAACCACTAGGGGGCAATAATAATTCTACTCCAGCTATACAGACACAGCCAATACAGTTCTCGCCACTAGCAATTAGTAATCCGGCAGATGAGACTCAAGCCGAGAAGAGCTTGCCTATTTCATCCGCTGTGAAAAAGAAGGAAAGATCTAAAATAATAAGGGCCCTGAAGAAAACACCCCAAATCCCTGGTACCCAACGACATAATAGTGTTACTGCACGTAGCAAAGCCATGTCAGAGGGTAGTCCACTACGCAAGTGGGTCCAGGCGAAAGGAGAAGTTAAGTCTATGATATCCCGGCTTTCAGGGGCAGGACTCATAGGAAGCTCGGGAATAAGGCACCAAGGTGGGATCAGTCTGGACCCTATAGCGCCTGCTGCCCAGATATCTAGACCGGGGTCCCAAGACTCATCAAGATTAAATCCCGCTCCAAATGGGTGGGAGGAGATGGGGGAGAAGCAGAATCCTAAAAATATACAGGATGGCAGTGAGACAGCACTCTCCTTAATCTTGCAGGCCCTGCATGATTAAAGACTAGAAGCACAAGAGCATTTTGCACAAGCTCGGGCAGACAATTTAAGTATTCAGCAGGCACTCAACGAAATGACATCCAAGATTGGGACAATAACGAATGATATATCAGAATTACAGCAAAGGGTCACTGAAACTGAAGAAGCTACTACTTTAACAGCTAGCTCAGTGCAAATGCACGACGCTCAGATATGTGCTATGCAGGTGAAGATAGAAGATATGGAGAACCAGCAGCGTCGTAACAATTTAAGATTGTTTGGAGTCACGGAAGGTAAAGAGGGGGTGGAGCCCCGTACGTTTGTCATCCAACTATTTCAAAAGGCCTTTCCTGACCTCGCAGACTGGGACTGTCAAGTGCAACGTGTGCATAGATTACCATTGGGAGTACACAAGCAGGGATCCCGGTATCCCCGACCCTTGTTGATTATTTTTGGCAACTTTCTGCTTAAACAAGCAATATCTTTGAAAGCCCGGCCTAGCTCTCCAGTAATTGTCGACTCTTTATCCATTTTTGTGAGATCAGACCTGTGCCGAGCAACCATGGATAGGCGTTGGAAATTGAGGCAGTTTATAGACCCGCTGAAGGGGCACAAGTTTACTTACAAGAGCCTGCACGGCTAAAAGTCATCAAAGGAGGACATTCTCAATTTTTTTTTACCAAGTAGGAGGCTAAGCAAGTGTTAAGTAAATGGCGACTGGCGGCAACAGAGACAAAGACTTGAGAGACTGGGCCTTTAAAGGCAATGGCTTATTTTTACATAAGAGTGAAGAATGCTATTGATCTTTGAAAACTTCATTCTGATCTCTTTATTTTTATTGTCTCTCATTGTCTCTACTCTCGTCGGTGCTTTTTCTTTTTCTTTCCTCTTCATCTCTTTTTTTTTCTCTCTCTTTTAGTAAATAGATGCATTGGGTAAAGGGATGCGCGGGGGCCACCGGGGGTGCACTGTTTTCTCGTAGCTGCCATTCCATCAGCAGCATAGTAAAGGCGAAGATTCCTCCTGTACGAGATGGGGTGGGAGTTGAGAGCGTGGAAGGTTTAGGTGGGATGGAGGGGGGAGGCAGACGAAAATGTCAGCAGGGGGGCACAGAAACATTGGTAGAAAGAGGTAGTAGATTGCAATAGGGAGTACAGTACTCGAAATAGAGTGAATAGGTACAGTAAGGCGAAGCAAGGAGACAGTACTATTTGGGAGTCTCGGAGATATAAGTATCACTTACTATGTTGCAGATTAGGTGTATGACCTGGAAAGTTTCAGGCCTAAATAGCGGAATAAAGAGACAACTTGTTAGGGAGGAACTGAAAATGTATAGGCCTCAGATTGTCTTACTTACAGAGACACACTTAGCCTATAAAGACACGGGTCTTTTTAAACACTTGGGGTATCAGACAGTTGTATGCACAACTCAAAATGTTTCCATAAAGGGTACAGCTATTTTGGTGGATAAGAAATTTGAACATAGAACCATCAAGACCTTGGCTGACCCGCGGGGAAGGTGGGCACTAGCGCATCTGGAGATAAAGGGAAGGAAATACACTTTTTGTGCTGTATATGGTCCTAATATTGACGATTCTACTATTTTTGATTCCTTAAATATTGAGCTGTTAGATTGGCAGGGTGAATGTCTGATTATGGGGGATTTTAATTGTGTAATAGATGATTCTATCGACTCGACAAACAGAGCTGCAACTTCTAGAATGGGGAAAGTGAGGTTTGCAATATTAGAAATGGGGCGGCTGCAGGGTATAAGGGACGCCTAGCCTCAACTTCACCCAACTGTCCCAGGTTGTACATACTATTCTGCCCCGCACAGGCAATATTCTAGAATTGACATGGCATGGGTGTCGGAGAATATATTAGAATCTGCAGTTATTGAAGTGTGCCCTAGGATCACCTCGGACCATAATCCTATATTATTGTCCCATAAGGTCAAAAACGGCCGTAAGTAAGCTAGATCTTTTTCATTCCCACGCTACCGGCTTACAGATAGTAGGTATGTGGCTACTATTAATAAACAACTAGAGGACTTCCTTAAGGATAATGTGGGGACGGCTTCTCCTTTAGTCGTTTGGGATACTATGAAGGCGTTTGTAAGAGAGGTCACTCAGCAATACATCTGGTGGCAGAATAAAGAGCTGGAAACTTTGGTCAGAGTAGCTACTCAAGCTCTGCTCGCTATTGAAATCTAACACGGAGATGCGGTTCAACAAAGGGCTACTGACCAAGAACAACTGTATATCGCTCTGGTAGATGCAAGGGCAGCTATGAGCCGGTCATTAAGGGAGAAAACTGCCGTAAAATACAATAAGCATAGGGCTGTACAGTATGAATATGGGGAGCAAATTGGGAAGGTGCTCGCCCATCATGTAGCAGACAACAGAGTCAAAACCCTGATAAAAGCTATAAAAGGGACAAATGATGCTTTGCAGACATCCCCACAGGCAATTTTGGATCAATTTTCTAGATTTTATCAGACGCTATATGCACAACCCAAAGTACCAGAACAGAAGGATCTGCAGCAGTACCTACAAGGTTGTGGACTATCGGTCTTGAGTGAGAGAGAACTGGCGTTAATGGAGGAGGAAATTTCGCATGACGAAATAAGGGAGGCAATTACTTCTCTTCCCTCTGGGAAGGCTGCAGGGGAGGACTCTATCCCGGCTGAGTTTTATAAAACTTTCAAGAGAGCCTTATAGTTTTGCCTATGGCGGCGGTAATACAACATATTGGCCTTAGTGGCAGGATTCCAGAAACTTGGAATGTGACAAATATAGTCTTTTTTTTTTTTTACAAAGATAAACCTTCAGCGGAGTGTGGTTCTTATCGGCCGATTTCTCTCATTCATTCAGATGCAAAAAAATTCGCTAAAATTTTGGCTACCCGTCTTGCACCAATTATGCCCGAGTTAGTATCTAGTCAGCAGCATGGTTTTATTCAGGGAAGAGATACTACTGCGCGTGTTAAAACCGCAGTTGGGGCTTTTGACCTTGCTAAAAAAGACGACAGTAAATCTAGGCATGGTTCTTTTAGACGCCGAAAAGGCTTTTGACAGGGTGGTTTGGGATTACTTATGGGCCACACTTACAGCTTTTGGGTTTAGAGGGAAATTTAAATCGATGGGTACAGGCTTTGTATCCCAAACCTCAGGCAAAAGTGCTTTATGCAGGTCTACAATCGTTATCCTTTCCAATATTAAGTGGCACCACACAGGGATGCCCTCTCTCTCCCCTATTGTTTGCTCTATATATTGAGCCATTTATTCGGGCGCTACACTCTAATATACGAATTACACCACTGATTTCTGCGACAAGTCAGCTCAAGGTAACTGCCTACGCAGACAATATTGCTGTTTTTACTACTGATCCAGCAACAGCAATACGCTTTACTGAAGAGGAGGCAAGCAAATTTGGTCTTCTGTCAGGCTACAAGCTAAATGTGCAAAAGACTTAAGTGATTCTTAACTTTTGGCCCAACAGACCTGTAGTAGGGGTATGTTCAGTAGCTACATACCTTGGGGTGCGTATATCGGCGCAGATCAAGCGTATACCAATGCTGAACTATGAGCCCTTGTTAGAAGCCACAGCTAAGCGCCTTAAGACTTGGCATAAGCTCCCAATTGGAATCGTAGGCAGGTGCAACATTATAAAAATGAAGATACTTCCTAAGTTTTTATATTTATTCCGCTCAATTCCTCTTCGTGTTTCTAACGCTTTTTTTAGGAAACTAGAAGGTATTTTTGGCAGCTTTACCGAGGGGTACAAAAAAGCTCGACGGGCAATAGATTTATTGAAACTCCCGTATAATCAGGGGGGGCTGGGTTTTCCGGATTTTAAAAGCTATTTTTGGGCAGCATTTGTGGGACGTTTCTGTAGCCTTTTAGACCCCGAGAATCAACATTTTTTTTCACCAGTTGGTGTTGGGATCTGAATGTCAAATGTTTTTATATAAAACTAATGACCCCAACTATTTCAAAAGGGTGAGGTTCAAGACTATAAGAGATAGTGTGTATATATGGTGTGATGGCTGCTAAATGTACTCTGTTGTTGTTTCACGACAAGCTTCCACTATGGGGTAACCCCATGCTACCGGCTGTATTTCAAGATATTGTTGGTAGGCGCTGGGCTAGGTACGGGATTCAGCATCCAGGTGATTTGTATGATAGTAAGGGTTTTAGCACATTCGAGAACCTGCAGCTCTTCTACAATCTCCCTGGTCAAATATTTTTTAAGTATCTCCAAATTAAGGACTACTTAGTGAAACATTTAGCCTTAGCGGCAGTGTCTAGGTCAGAGATATGGGATTGCCTACACGTGGAAAAAACAAAATCAACGATTAGTATTATGTATCAGTGTCTCAGCAACTTTAGGCAGAATGGGTGTGAAAAACTCGCTGTACGATGGACTAAGACTTTAGGGATAAATGTTACACCCATGACTATTACTCAGGCATTAGGAACTATAGAGGGGTCAATTAATTCTGTTAATTTAAGATTACAGCAATTTCGCACAATATGTATGCTCTATTATACCCCAGAGAAAATTGCTAGCTGGGCTCAGCAGGGTCAAAGAGGAGATCGTGAAAAATGCCCCAAATGTGGGATATATGCTGCAAGCCTAGTACACATGTTTGCTACCTGCCTAGAGCTAGAACCCCTTTGGCAGAAGATAGCTCAGGTGATGAGGGAACGATTAAGGGTACATTTTTCTCCTGCAGTTATAGAAATTATGCTGGGCTACAAAGAAGAAAACCAAGGGCTGAAGAGGCTTATTGCAATTTTACTAGTGGCTGCTCGACTCACTATCGCCAGGGCCTGGATCTCTCCTAAACCTCCCAACATAGGTGAATGGTGGGCCATTGTAAAGGAAACTTACGAAATGGAGAAAGCCTTAGCTAGGGCAAGAGGAACTCGCTCTTTGATAAAATTGGATGCTATATAGCAGCAATTGGCATTAAATGCATAAGGCCAATAGATTAGATTGAGTGAATGTGTAAATATATAATTTGAAGAGAAACTTCCTTGAAGTATGAATACAGATTTAAGTTTATTATAAATATTATTATGGCATCGCCAGTACTGTACTGTCCTAGGGATGATTATACATATGTACTCTTAATGTGGCTTCTATATTGTACTGATGGTATGGTATAAGATACTTTAAAGATAATTTGTAATGTTGCTCCCTTGCTGACAATAAAAATATTTAAAAAAAAAAAAAACCTGTATAAATTAATTTTAAAGTACTGCAACTGTCACATTTATTGTTTCTTGTCCACATAGATTCTGCCTGCTATGCAATTTCTTCCAGCTTTTCTACAAATCGTTTTCTTTGTGATCCCTACTAACATCGTACTTTTATCATATAGTTTTTGTGAAGCACATTCAGTTAAAATGTGGATAGAAATTCCATGAAATAGGTAAACCTCTAGTGTGTTAATGCTGCTCAAAAATCAGAGTTAAAGTATTCTTTATGTACTTACCTAATTTGAGTTGGGCAAAAGAACCATGAATGGTTTCCTGAAACTGAATTTGCATTAGTAAAGTGGCCTTACTGTACTGGGGCTACGGGGATGCAAGCACTACAGATTTCCTATAGGTGCAAAGAAACAAAATGTTCAGATGCCTGGGGACAGCAAAGCCTAATCTAAAGGAGGCAAGCAGCAAAGACAGACAAAGGAAGAAGTGAAGCCCCTATCTATAAAGCATATGTAGGAAAACCTGTAGCGGTAATGAATGAGACATCAAACATTGTATGAATAAGAAGGTAAGATGACTATTAAAATGAAAGAGATGAAAGAGATGGAAGTATAGATGTTAAGAAACAGGAGGACTATTAAAAAGGCTTCCGTTTAAAGTAAGGTTAAAAGAACATCTCTATGATTAATTCATAAGCATACTTCCAGCCACAGAGCACAGAATCGAATTCGATTACACGCATGAGCCCTCCTTCTGAGTTTGAAGGAAAATCTGCATCAGTATTTGTGCACCCAAAATTACTATTCCATTTCTGGAAAAATATTTTGGATTCTAGGGTCCATTCTACAAGAAGGAGATACATCAGAAAACAAGACAACAATAGTCACAACTTTCAAGGAAGAGAAGATAAAGGCATTCCAAGATACTTCACAAACATCCCTACAGAGCTGAAAGTTTGCTCCGATAAGTTGACTTTCAAATAGCAAAACTTAAGGGTTAGTCCCAGCGTGCTATAGTCGTCAAGGCTTGATCTTGCCTTGATAGACCTAACAGAACCACAAATCAAGCAGGGGGAGTGGATAAAGCAGTATTCATCATTCAAAAATGGAGAATCAGATACAGCTGAAGACGGAATCTTGAAACGTGTTGCAGGGAAAAAGTCTCTTTTTAAAAGGGAGCAAATCAACGTAAATAGGTCTTTTGAGTTCTGTAAGCTCAATCTGTTCTGCGTCCCAGAGAAATATAATTTTGAGATAAGCAGTTCTGCTACCAGTTTTGGATTGCCACTTTGCTCATTCACAGAAAAGTGGTATCATTTACATACAGCAAAGGGAAAATGATACAGCTTTTGCAATTGGATGTGGTTTCAGTAACTAACGTTACATAAATGTGAGGAAATGGCGTATTTTAGCGTGTTTGATGCTTTCAGAGCATTCTGGGCATGAAAAAGTGGTGTGATTCACCAAGTAATGCCTCACGGGAATTCCATGGGTCTCTAATCTTTGAAACTATCTAGCATTGGTTGTATTCCATGAATACCAGCCGAGCCGGAGGCCAAAAATCGCTAACATCTCCTATGATACAAATCTTTGGACACAACCCTTGAAAAACATACTTGACATGGATGCAATTTTGAGCTGCTCCTGTCCCAAGTAATATGCCACACAGATGTGGGGGTAACATTAGTATTGGTAGAAATGAAATACAGAACGATAGAACATTTGCCACTAGCCACAAAGTCCAGTGCTTTCCAGAAGAAATGTGAGGAGATTGTGTTTGCTTTAGCCGTAGTTTGTTACCCATCATGCCTTGTAAATGCCGAAATGGTGTGACCTGGGCAAGCCACACTCCAACGGAATGTCTCAGAGTGTCTAGTTTTAATTTAAAAGAAATGCATGGAGTTTGTATGGTTCCCACACCCATTTTGTGCACTCATCACCTTGGCAAATTGATAATCATTTTGGTCCTCAGAATACAGTTGACATGGTTGCAGTTTTGTTCCATTCTTGTCAGATACAAAATACCAACCTGCACCTATTGTAAGTTGGTGTCCATGAAATCACTTTTTGCAAAATCTCACCAATGGATAAAGCAAAATTCTGAATGGCACCTATCCTTAATTCAAATTCTTGGGCACAATAAATTTTAAAAAAAATACAGACATAACCTTGATTCTTATTCATTTTATTTTTTTCCTGGAGAAGTGATGCATTGTCAGTATTTGCACTAGCCAAGTCAATAGGTCTTGTTTTTGAAAATGTGTTATCAACCTTTTCACTTTGCCAATATTGGCGCTGATGCTGTACAGCATTAGCAAAAAAAAAAAAAAAAAGAGCTGTGCCTTGCATTTTTACGTATGAGTGCACATGCGTCACCACACAAGCGCAGGTTTGCATCAAGTTGGTATTATTATTTTTTATTGCGATTTAGCATTCCTTGATGATGGGCACTCATCTTGGAGCTGTAACTTGTACAACAAAAGTGAGCAAAATAGCCTTTTCGAGAAACCAGGGGCTCAGTGGAAAATTGCAGCTGCTGAAACCCCCAAAAGCAAAAAAAACAAATGTGAACAAAATAATTGACTGTATCAAGCACGGAGGAGCGGGGGAGCAGTGGGCGAATGGAGCACCACGGGGTAAGTTACTGCCACTGAGCAGCAGGATCAAGAGCAAAGAGGGCAAGCAAGTGAGGAGCTGAAGGGGTTTATGTGCTGCAATGGACAATTGGGGGGGGAAGGGGGCGGAGTAAGAAAACACGGCGTGCTAAAATTGAAAGAAAAAAGTAGCTCCATAGATGTAAACAATGAAATGATACGAGTCACCCAATCAAAACAGCGGTAAAGAAGATATATTCCAGGGGAGGGACAAATGCAAGAAGAGGAAGGAAAGCCATTGAATAAGCAAGTAAACCAACTAATTTTAAGGAATGTCCTAGCCCAAAATCTACTGTCTGTTTTGGTGTGGGTCATGAGATGTTTCAACAACAGACAGCTGAAAGCTGTCTATTGGTGAGACCTCAAAATCACAGTAAGCCACAGTAGTTGGCTCAGAGTATTGCATGAAAAAGCTGTATATATTTGCAACTGAAAGAGTCTGAGTGAGGAATGTGATGTTATATCACTTACAGAGACCAGCTTTCAAAACAAAAAGATAAAGTAAACCTGAATATCAATTTCCCTCCCCACACACACACACTCCCACCAATTTATACTCACTATTTTGTTTACACGTTGACCAATCTAAACAATCAGGCAATACTAAATTCAGAAATATGTCTAGATTTCAATGCATGTATAGCTTTCCTGGTTCATAACAGGGGTCACGCCTATTTTCCCCAAGAAATTGCAAGCACGAAAATACTGCAAAACAGGAAAATTAGTCCATGACGTACAAAACTGCAAAAATAGCAGCTAGAAAAATGCTTTCTTCCTCTCGGTTTGAGAAACTAGGAAAAGGGCGAGTTTGGTACTTCAAACCCTTTGTTAGTGCCGTTTTAGGTTTAAATAATTTTGCAAATCTGCATAAACAGAACAGGACTAAAACTATGAGACCCACCCAAACACCAATGCACATAACTCCTGAAATACAGAGTTCTGCATCAGCATAAGGCTGAAGAACAAGGCAGAAGCACCCTCAAGGAACGACAGGAAAGAAGGAACAGAGGAAGGAGAATAAGGGAAAGAAATTAGGAAAACTTGGTTGGAGGAGGGGCATATTCAAATGAGAGTAGACCTATAGCATCAATTGATCCCCTAATCCTAACCCTCAGATCAAACCATCCACCCATCACATAATGGCAAATGAGAGGATTCAGGCAGTATTTATACACTGTTATCAGCTTAGCATCACAAGTACTCTCATTTGGAAATCAAATGTGGTCCTATGCTACTTTAATTGGAGACCTACGAGGTGTATCCATGTCACCTTGAACCAGACTAGGTAACACACAAAAGGCAGTCACCCCAAGTCTGTCCATTTTTGCAGTGTCTTCTGAAGTTCATTTCGTTTGGACTACATAGCAGAACAACTCTCTCTAAAGAGGAATATTCACTTGCCTCCACTGGTAATCCCGATTTAAAGGACTACACCTTCCTCAAATCGGTTCTCATAGGTCTGGATGGTAAAGAACCTCATAGCACCACCTCCGTTGGTAGCTACTATGTTCATATTTCTAGAAGGGAGCCAGGACACTTTTTTCTTTTAAATCAGCCTACATCTCCAGATGTACGTAGGCTAAGAGATTTCAGAAAACAACTCCATCAACGCTATAAATGAATCCTCGGGGTCCAGAAGAGGGTAATCCACAAATCTATTATGTGCACTCCGCTTCATGTTTTAAAGAATCGCTATCCTGTAGTACAACACCACCGTTGCTCCAGAGACATTACTATTGCAGTCTGCCTGATTCCTCTTCAATATGACCCACACAGCTCTCCAGGGTTAATATTTTCAAGCTAATTTTCTTTACTGTAGACCACATATCTGAGACTTTATTTTCCACACTTAATATTCTAGTATCCGCAACCAATAATGCCTGCTCAACCTTGTCGGGCTTTTTTCATAGCCAATGCCGTCGTCATGCTACTTTGCCTTCAAGCAAGGCTTCCCCCGCCACCTAATCACTTTAATTGCCAGCCACTCCAGTCATTTTCTGCACTTGCAGGTGGATAAAAAAAAAAAATCTCGTGTCCCTCCTCGAGTTTTTGTCTGCCTTAGTGTGAGCCACTTTGAATTAGTCAGCCTCAAAAGCAGCTGGACCCGATTGCGGCCAGTTAGTAACATCTGTATTCCACCAGGAGAAATTTGCTGCATGTCTCCTACAGTCTCGACATCCCAGCCCAGAGGTGACGAACGCATTGATTATGGTACAATCAGTGCCCACTCTTGGGTGCCAGAATCTCCTCGGTCTCAGTTAAGATCCAGTAATGAGGCCACGTTCAGGACTCTCCTCCACAACATACATCATGGAGTCACCTCAGTGGCAGCTCTCTTCCACTGGCAGTATCTCGCCTTCAATGTCACCACACTGGAGCACAGTCCTAGCTCCGTATGTTCCTCTGCTCAAGCTCTCTGGTTCAACAGCATATCAATCATTCTCTTTGATGGTATCCTGTGCCTATCCCACTAACCTAAATGGGACTAGAGACGTGAACTCAGTCACCAAGAGGTAGGATTTCTGAGCCACACACAGACCCTGAGAAAAGGTAGCCATCGCGATCACTGTCTGACTCTGTCCGAAATATGCCATTTTTAAACAATAAATCGGCAAAGAAAATAGAACTGTCCTTGGCCTCGTTTCATTTTTTTTTTTGCACAAACATATGCTAACAAAATGGTAGAAGTACAGCCCAGGGACACCACCTCTTGTGCCACCTTTCCAAGTGCCTATGAACATGTGATCAGGCAATATGCTGTCACTCACAATGCAAGATAGTCAATGGATGAAGTGAACTGACCCATGCTTTATGCAGTAGTGGACAAAAGCAAAATGAAAATGACACCTGAACAGACTAAGGGATGAAGAGGACTGATTAAAAAGTCCTTTATGTGTGTAAACATGTATGTATTTCATTATGAAACTTCTTGAAAACGTGAGACTGGAAAGCCAGCTAAAGCGGTCTAAAAGAGAGCCTTAAAGTAGAACTACACAATTATGCACATTTTTCTGGGAAAAAAAAGTTTTGACATACCTTGGTGACTTTCTCAGACACTTTGAGTAACTCACACAATCCAATTTATCTTTGCAGTCTCCGTTATGTGAGGAAAACGGTCAGCACCAATGTGGCTTAGACTTCACTTCTAGAGACTAATAATAAAGGCTTGAGCCAACCATACCAAATCTCAAAAAAGGATAACACAGCCTATGTGGAAAAGGTTCACAGCAAGTGAGTAAATAGTCAATTTCAAGTAATCTGGACACTTTCAAGGAAGGGAGTAAACCAGGACTACAACAAAGCAAGAAAAAAGCAACATTCATGAAGACTTGAGATGAACATTCGGAATTGGACAGTGATCAGTACAAATTTGTCCAAGAGACCACAAAAGCAAAAACTTCAGATTTTTAAAAAAATATATAGTGCTATTTAAAAAAAGTTTTTACAACAAAGTAAAAAATGCAATTTCTGAACTATTGGCATCCCTGCTAACTACTACTATGCAACAAAGAGGCAGCAATGTAGAGTGTAATCTGTTCCTTCTCAGACTGATCCTGACATGAGCTAGAACACAGTTCTCAGCAATCTAATATGGCTTTATAAACAGCATAAGGGAACATCAAAAACAAAAAGAACCATGAGGATTTCAGAGAGAGCCCTTCCTTTCAAACGCCACAACTAGCTGCAGTCAAGTGACTACTGTAGTTCAATCGAACCAAAAGGCAACCTAGTTTGCAATGTGTGCGCTTAGTTTAATGCGCAAGCACTTCATATTATTCTAATAGGTGTCTTTTCTCAAACCATTTAAACTGGGGTTAAGTGTTTAGTATTGTCATAATTCACTTTTTTATTAACGCTTTTCATAGTTTTAACAGTGCATGACAACAAAAAAATACAATTGTCCAGGACTAGTCTGCAGAGTCAGCCTATGGAAATGCAAGATTGCTCCTAACTCGGCCGAGAAGTTAATCCATTTAATCTCTTACTTCATCACCCAGTCTCAGATCAAAGATATCAGTGTGGCCCGGTACGTATGTACATAAGCGAGTCTTATCCTAGACATGTAGGAACATTTTAATGGAATTTCCTTGTGGCAACCATCCGACATAAGGCTCTACCTATAAGAAGAGTTGTTGAGCCACATACCGACAAGCTGGAGCGGTACTGATAGATATTAACATTAGAAGTCTGGTAGGGCTATTCCGCTCCAGGCCCTAGGTAACTTCCGTGTACACTTATTTTTCCACTGCCACTCTGCCCTGGCTGTCGAACTTGTCATCTTGCATCATAAATATCGGAGCAGTGGGGTTTGCACCAACTCGCCTCTAAGAGCTTTGCTCGGTCTTCAAAGTGATCGATAAACAGTACAGTGCAACCAGTGCCTCTCTTTTGCTTTCATGCCCTAGGAGTGCAAATGATGCACTCTGTTCAGGATTAGCAGAATCATTGCTAGGTGCCTTCAGAGCTGACAAGTGTCTCATCTATTCATCCATCTTGCCGGCCATGCCCCCGTAATAATGCACTTTGGGCCTTTTTTCTAACTCCATTCTCAATGACTTAAATGTAAATTCATATTTCATTTGATGTTGACGGCTTGTAAAATATTTATTCTTGTTGATTGCACCCCATTTTGTTTACTGAATTTAATTAGTTGATTAGTTCTCTATTGGGTAAACATTATATAAAGATATTTGCCGTTCTACACATACAGTTTGAATCAAAGTGATTCCTTTGGTAGTATTTTCGTTGTATGTACACATTTATCAAAGATAAAATTATTGAAAAGAAACACAAGCATTACAATTATATCATTAAAGCTGAAAACTAATAGGAACAACAAATGAAAAATAATAATCCATTATTAAAACCCCAAACTCACTAGTGAATATCAAGTACAGGTCTACCTTCTGGGTCCTCTGGTTTTCGCACTTTCTCCCATTCTTCTTGCCTTCGCTTTCGAATTTCTTCCACCTCTGCCTCTGTTACGAACCTTTTGTTGATGATACTACTGCCTGGGTCTCCTTCCATTGTGAGATTCCTAGTAAAATGGTTAGAAATACAGGTAAGGGTATACATTAAGCCCAATTTAAACGATTTGAGATTATTCAGATATGACCATTCACTTTGTGGTCCAGATTGCTAAGCCGCATAATGGTTCTTTAAAATAACAACAATGAATGCCTCTCAAATGTAATAATAATTCATACAGATGCAAACATTACCATTAAAATCCCTTCTTTGTTTATCTTGGTTTCAAAGCATCAGAGATGCAATGATTAAACTATCTCTCGCTTTCACTTGCCAATGCTACCCAAACCTCTACTCCAGTACATGTTTACAACCCATTGTGGAGACCTTTACAATTTTACAGTGTTTAAGCCACCATTAACAGTAATGGACTATTTTCAAAAGAAGTGATCCTGGAAAAGGGAAGGAAACAATGGTCTTATATCTCCCATGTCATTAAACCTTGCCCTAGAATTTATAGTCATTGTAACTAGATTGGTTTTAAAAAGAAAAAAAGCTATTGTTGTAGATTCAGCCGACTATAACGCATTACATTTTGATGAGGACATACTGGTAACAATTTCAGAACTGGAAACATTAATTTCAGCTCTCTTGCAACATGTGGAAAATTTGGTTCCATTTCAAGGTAAGTCAAAGTAGTGAAACCAAGCTTAATGCCATCTCAAAAAAGATTAGCCAAGCACCCTTTGAACATTTCCAGTTTTGCAGAGAATCAAGAGAAACAATATCTGGAAATAAAATTCACAAGAAACTCTAGACAGCTTTTTGTGTTAAACAAGGAAGACTGAAACAGCTCAATAAAGAAAGCTTAACAAAGTGAAAATTAACCTTATACCATGAATTCTTTATGTGTTTGGTTGCTTGTGTAAATTATTTATATATTCAGTAACTTGCAATAACTTACTTTAAGGGATGTGGGAGCAATTTCCTATATTTTGTGTGGGGCATTAAACGCAAAGAACTATTTTCCACCCAAAAACTCTAAATTCCAACCTCCAAAGGACTGTTATGGTCTCAAGAACACAAAATATATTATAGGACTTGTATTAATCCAGGTTTCGGTTAAATGCTAATGATCCTGAATTGCCCACATGTCCACAACTGAATAAGAAGCCTCATCAGGACATAACCTACAATCAGAATTAACAGTTGACATATATAGTGTACACCCAAGCCTATTTACTACATTTAAGAAAGCATGCTCTTCGTTCGCGTATGTATGTATAAACATAAATGTAAACTACATGTCAATCGTGTTATGTTAATTTAAGGAAAATAAATAAATTTATTTTGCAGGTAAAAATGTAAATTGGCAAGCATGCATTTAGAGACACCCTCACCGTGCATCACATATTAAACCGCGGACCTGTTGTACCTTTCAGTGATTTACAAAGGTTTTATTCTCTCCTCAAAAGTGAAATATGGAAATTCCTTACACTGTTGTATACTGTACTACTATTAACAGAAGTGGCCTCAATCAAAATAAGCTCTTATTAGATTTAAGAATGAATAAACCTGATCTAGAGAAAAGCATGAGTTCTGAAACATACAAGCTTCTTTTGGAAGAGATTATATCAGGTTTAGAAAATCTGTGATCTAACTGGGAAAATGAACTTTGAATCCAAAGCCCTTATACACCTGATCCTCTTGCATAGGAAGTATTACAAAAATCAGCTCATGTTTGGCAACATATGGTCAACAAAGGCTCTTACTGCACTACTGGGCTCGTTTGCAAATGAAACAAGCATTTGCAATGCAATCGGTCTCGCATTTGTGAGCGTTAGAGCTATTGGCGTTCTAAATGACAATGTCATTTACCCATGTGCAGCATTTAAAAAATAATATTACAACTCCTCAAACATAAGTCAAACTCTAAAGTAAGATATTGATGTAAGTCTGTCGATGTAAAAGCAGGGTTACAAGTTGACTTGTATTTTAGAGACACAACCAATAATTTTACATGAAGGCCCATAATAACGAAAATAAGAAAACGGCAAAACGAACAAAACAGTAATGAAATGGTTGTATGTCGTTACAACGCATTCCGTTGCAACGCATGCCTTTACCACGCATGCGTTACAACGGAATGCTATTTCCACGCATAACCTTTTCCACGAATATTCCTTTACCACGCATACCCTTACAACGATTTTCGTTGTAAATTTATGCATGGTAAGGGCATACTCTTGGTAAAGGTTATACCCCTCCCCTGTACCCTTACGTGACCCCCCAGCCCCCAATCCTTCTTATAATTACCCCTGCCCTGAACCCTCAATCCTTATATATATATTTTTTTTAAACTAAAATTCCCCTTACCTCTTCACGTCGTCTCCTCTCCTTCATCTTCTTTTTTCACGTCGTACGTCGTAAAGAGGAAGCGGAAGTTTCTTTCCTTTTCCTCTCAAACGACGCTGATTGCCTCCACTTCGCGACGTGACATCAGGTTCGTTTTTTGGGGGGGGCCCCCCCAAGCCCCCTTTTTTTTCCCCCACGCTTTTTTTTTAATTTTTGGGGGGAGACCCCCCAAGCCCCCTTTTTCTAATTTTAGCCTTTACCACACATGCCTTTACTACGCATCTCGTAGTAAAGGTATGCGTGGTAAAGGCTTTCGTGGTAACCACGCATGCGTTGTAATGCATGCGTGGTTATGGTTTTCGTGGAAACGGCCGCGTTGTAGTGGCCGTTTCCCAATGAAATCAGGTAAAACCTCCTCTGGCTTTATGAACCCAAAGTAGGAAATTCAACCAACTGAGTTAAAGGCTCACAAATGCATTAAACCCTCTTTGCGATTTTAGACCATTTATAACAATACTAAAAGCAATACTACAAATCCCAGAATGCAACGTATTGTTGTTAAAAAGCCAGCACTGTCTGAACGTGTTGCATATAGCATGAACTCGCTTGTCAATTAAAGATGAGTGCCCCTGGCTGGAGGAGAAGCAATGTGTTGAATATACACGTGAAGTCCTGACTGCTATGGGGCATATAAAAGTGTATGAAGCATCTAAGACGCACATCATGGCTTAAGCTCAGGTTAGAGATGCATAACAACGGAGGGTTCGGAGGGGAAGGGGGCTCAGGTAGGTGAGCTGATTTAAAGTCCTAAATGCTATGGGGCATATAAAAGTGTGTGAAGCAGCTCTGACGCATGTCATGGCTTAAGCTCAGGTTAGAGATGCATAACTATTTAAACAAGACATTATTTTACCTGCTATTTACAATACCTCTTCACATGATAAAGATTGAGATGCCAGTGCCACTGGTCCCTCCTGCCTTGATTGATTGAGAATTCGTCATTCAGTTCTTCTTTTCCAATTGTCAATAATAACACTTATGAGCTATGTGGCAACTGCCCGAGTTTATCGCTTAGTATCTATTTGAAAGCCAGTAGCCCAGGTGCCTAGGTTGTTGTCACACTCCTCATTTTGCCTTTCCTCTGATCCATGTCTAAAATATTGCCATTAATCACAGGTTCCTGGACGGTGCGAATGTGGAGAAGCATCGCTTCCTGATGAAGAGACCAGATCCGAATATTTTTAAAATAAAAATTGTCCTAAACACAGTGGTGGCTGGTGACATTTGAAAGTGGTGGGCGTATAATTATTGGCATACTGCACCGTAGCGAGCGAGCCCGAACAACCTAAGGGGGGTTCGTGGGGGTTCTTCCCCCGAGAAAATTTTGAAAAAAGAGTGGACAAATGGTGCATTTTCAAGCAAATTTGAGAAAGCAGGAAGGTTAATAAAGCAATTGTGAAAGTGCAGTTATTACATTAATAAAGAGATGTCATAACATAGGTAGCTGCTTATTCAAGCTTTCTTTCACCCCATAGTCCAGCAGGGTCTTGATACAAGACAGATAAGAGAAAAAGCAGTGTGGTCCTCGACCAGGAAGACACTCATATTTCGTTGGTAAGAAGTCAAAAGATTGGTCAAATTGAAAACCTGAAATGCAATATGCAATCAAACAATTTGCAAGTTCATCTCATCTATGTTCAACAAGCCATGTTTTACCCATGATTGGAATTGTGAATCACCAAATAAACTGAGCCACTGCAATCAAAAGCAGAGGGCCTCCTCAAAAAGTATGCCCTTAAGAGAGTTCTCTCATCTCATGTCCTCTCTATATTTTCTCTGGAAGTTGAAAACTCATCACAGTCTACTGCACAAACCTGAACCCTTCTGCATATTCCAACACCAGAACTCATTTTTGGCCATTTAGTTTGGAGCCATTCATACCAGGAATACAGAAAATACCTTTAAATAGAGTAGAAGGTATTCCAAAACAAGGAGTGCTGAAATGTTGCTTAAGATAAGATGTACACACTAAGTACTATGGCCAAGAGCACGTAATGTTCAGTCAACAATAGGCTTAGGAAAAACCAACCATTGTGAGAGCACCTACAGTCAAGATCCTTCACCTGAGACTATGTGTTCCCAAAGATGTAGTGATATGTTAACAGTTGTAGCTAGACTTAAGGCCTTCTAACTGATGTACAAGGTGAAGGATCTTGACTGTAGGTGCTCTCAGAATGGTTGGTTTTTCCTAAGCCTATTGTTGACTCTTTCTTCCCCTCTCCCTTTGTCCTCTACACTATCTCTATGTGTGCTTTTTTTCCCTCACTTCCATTTGTCTATTTCATCACCTAGAGCTCAGTTCCTTTACTTTTTCTCTCCTGGCATCCTCTTTCTATGCTACTTTTCTTTATTTGTTTCCGACTTTACTTTCTCTTTATTTACATATGTGCTTCGTTTACTTTCTCTGTTGCTCTCATTCAGATGATTTCTTTTTCTGTCTTGCGTTCTTTCTTGCTTTTTTTCTTTCTTCCCTCCTTTCTTGCCATCACACTTGTCCCATCTCTTTCTCACTACCCTTTCTTTCACTTCACTTTCTTCATCCCATCTTTACTATCCTCTCTTTCCCTTACTTCTATTTACCCCTTCTTTGTTTTTTTCCCTCTTCCCTTCTCTTTCTGTTCCTTTTCTTTCACAACTTTCTCATTTACACCCCCTTCCTCCATCTATTTCTCTTTACCTTTTTCTTTCCTTCACCCTTCTTTCCCACCATAGACCAATTCTTTGCTTACTTCCTTGTGCATTTCTTCCTCCCTACCTCCTTTATTTACACATGTTCTCCCTCCAGTTTATCTGTCACCCCTTCCCTCCTCCATCTTATCCCAACCCCACTTCTTCCCTTGTCCCTCATCTCCTTTCTGCTCTCCCCTTCTGTCGTGTCCTCGCCTTCTTCTTTACCTCTAGCTCTCCCCCTCTCGCCGTCTCGCTTTGCTTTCCCTCTCTTCAGCAGTTTTAATTTTCCAGGCAGTGCTCTGCGCCGGGTCAATCACAAACATTGTTCTTCCCTATTGTCACGGCAGCCCTCGCGCCCAGGCAGACCCAATCAGCTGCTCTATGGATTAACCATCCTTGTTTACTGCTGGGGACCATTGATCAACTAAATGGCTTTATGTTAATGGAGGAGCTTTTTCACGTTCATTTTTCTTAGCCAGGCCCTGAATGCCTCTGACAGGTGCTGCAAGCCGTATTTTTTAAAGGCACAGCTCTTTGTTCTTTCATCTTCCCGGGCAGCGGGGGCTCCCACAGAAGTGCCCACTGCAAGTGTGGCGAGCAGCACTGACAAAACAGCAACATTGGGGTTATGCACAAACATTTGCAATGCATTCCCCGCCATAACTACACAAGTAAACATAGAGGCGTAAGTGGCACAATTTGGATGATAAAGGAGCTAAACCATATCTTGTGGGGGGAAAGCGTCAGGGATTTATCCTCATGAAAAGATATTTTCCATGTTGAAAAAGAGAGGAAAATAAATGTGCGTTTGTGCTATTTTATGAGCGCGGATTATCAGTTCTGCGACTGCGGGTAATTAGGCGTCGGACACACAATTCCGATTTTCTGAATTCCACTGAAAACTGGGACACAAATTAAAAACTCCAACATTGTGTTACAATCCCAATCTTTAGAAAATCAGTGTGGATGAGCGTTTGCAACATGGATGACGGGAAGAGAACACTGCAAACATTTTCAACTACGCAAGAAAAGCCACAAGGTGGCGCTCGTGATGTCTAGTTACACACAATGTTTGAATCACCTACACATGAGAAATGTTTCACCAGTTTCCCATATCTTGGTGAACACGTAATGTAGCGTATTCACCATTAATCACAATGCCAAGTTCCCTAAAATGCACAAGAGGCAGTGTTCCTGCGTCAACATAATTTCTGCCATTTTAATGGTGCATTGTTGTAGAGTGTGTATCACACCTTTGTCGGTCGCAAAATACTCTCCAGTCAAAATAAAACTATTACGCGAGGAAATAACTATTCTTATATTGCACAAAACAGAGGGAGATATTAAGCCAATACAGAAAATACTATGGGCTTTGCAGGCCAAATAGAACAAAAAAACACACCTGGACGTTAGGTCTTTCATGAAAGTACGACGACAAGTAAATGAAGGTTACTTTTATGTCCCAGTGTTCGAATCTATTTCTCTGTCCGAAATGCAGTGACTGCCTGCCCCAATGTTGGTGTCTCTTTGTCTAAGTGTCTGGGTCTCCCACCTCGACTGTCTCTGCCTGTTTTCCTTTCCATGTTTCAGTGTAGGCCTCAGTTTTGGGGTCTCCCTAAGTTACCACACTTCCCACTCCCATTGTCCTTGCCTGTCTCCCTGTCACAGTGTCAATTTCTATATGTTGCACTGTCGGTGTCTCAGTGTCCGTGTCTCTTTCCCATCCTGGTTTCAGTGTGTGTCTGTCCCATGGTTCGACGTCTCTGTGTCTGCCATCCATGTTCAAATGTTCACCTCCCTGTGTCTCGGTTTCCCTGGTTAAATCAAGTGACCAGCAATCACGGGTAACTATCCGGAGTCTTTGGTGGGAGATTTAATAGATTTGTGTCAGTGGTCTCGTGAGTTGAACCTACTATGCAGAGATGTTCCAGAGTCTTCAGACATAGTATAGAACATAAATTACAAAAAATGAAAATGATATGAAATCAGCTTCCCGCCAAATTCACGTGCCTTCTCTACACACACAACCGTGACATGACCCTAACTCACCAGGAAAGACAAAAGAGGACACAACACTCATAACACTCACCCTCTTTTCCAGAATTGTCCAATCCTGAAGTATTGAAAAATACTTCCTGCACACCTCCGCTCCTCTGTGAAGTTCTTCTAAAGTTATTTGTAATCAAAATCTCAATACCTAAAAGAATCAAGTGCAAGCAACTGCGCTCTATTCACTCTCCATATGAGGCATCCCAGCCTGAGCCGCTTCAATGATCTCCTTCAGTGCTATAATGAGGCAGACAGTTTAAAGCCTAGCCCAGAAAAACACACTCACACCCCCTGCTCCATGGTAGGATCCCGATGCAATGAAACATGCGATCTAATCAGCTCTGGGCCTTGAAGTAACTATCAACAGATCCTCAGACTGTCTATTACTGAACAGTATCACTACCTACTGTGCTACATGCTATCTATCCACTAATATTGTTTGGTACCCCTCAGGCATGTGAAGCTTTATATAAATGTGATCAGTACAATTCCATACTTGTAGCATAGCACAAGTAATGTCCCAAAAAGTCACTAGAGAATAAAAGCAGTACTTGTCTTTTGAATGTATAGCTTCACTGAAAATATTGCAGATCCACAGCAAACTGCATTCCAGGCCTGCCAATGGATTTCAGGGGAGATGTGCATAAAAGCTTTGCCTAATATTTATTCCTCCAAAGAATTACTTTATGAACACAGAGAAGTTCCAGTTCTCAACATATGAACAGAGCTGCACTGATTTTTTTTTTAAAAACCTCACATTTAAAAAGCATTGACACTCAGAGCCTGATACAATAGATATTGCTCATATAAAAATCTGACTATATTTTCTCTCTTGGGGAAACTATCAGCCCTCTATCATTAGGAGTGGATCAAAAAATATTTTGATATTTGCAGTAAAAAAACAAATGCCTAGTGCCAAAAAAGTAGAACCATTGACTGGCGTTTGCTTTTTCAGGCACCACCTAACATAACATATAATTCCTCGACACATATTTGTCAGCTACTTTGACAAACAGCTTTATATTCCAAAATGAGAAACACTATCGCGGCAGATGCCCCATGCTCTCACCACTTGACCAGCTTTGTTTAGCCCAGAATTGCCGAGGGTTTAAACTTTGACTCGTGTTTGCATGTTAATTTAATGCGATTCTGTGACGATCAGGAATGCCATAGAAAGAAGACTAAATGGATAAGTCCCCCATTGAAACTTTCACAGGGTGGTTGAAATTCAATTTTACACTAGTGTTTGCCGGCCCTTGTGTTCCAGTTCCCCTCGGTGCAATTCCACCCTCCTCCTGTTACTTAACTTTTTTTGGTCAAGCAAATAAATAAAATAGAGAGACACAAATGGCTCTCAAGGCCTTCCTAAGGTAGGTCCCCACACTAAGAGGGATCCCCTCGCTCAATGCACCCAGAGAAAAGGGTGATTAATTTAAAGTGAGTGGAGTCTGTTTCTTTAAGACAAGCTCATAAATCGTGAAAGATCACCGCTTCTTTTCAAAAGCCTCTCCACGGTTTGAGTTTCCCTTCTGGGTCAGCGAAGGCATTAAAGTTTTAATGGCATGCCATGGCAGATTACACGATACAGCTGTCCCGGCACCGTGAAAATTAAGCTATGCCAGGAAATACCAGAGCTTCGAACAGGCCTACCTATATGGGGGATGCGGTTATTTTCACTTAAGCAGCACAAACTAGCGCTGCCAATCAGGTCTACGAATGCAAAGACAATGTAAGGCCTAGGTTAAGGGGGGGGGGGGTGTGAACTTTCAGCGACTTTCTTCTTTTGGAGTGGCAGGGTTGTTTTGTTTTGAGTGGCAGGGTTGTTTTGTTTCAAGTGGCCTGTCTTGATGGGTTGTCAGTCCTCTGGTTGTTGCATGTCTTTATGACCCCATAATGTGGATGTGCTCTGAACGGCTTCTGTTTGAAAGGTGCCGTGGGAAGGCTAATGCTCTCAGTAAGGTAAGGAGGTCGGACATACTGTTGTAGGTGTATTCTCCACTCAGCAGGGATGGCCCGCATTCTGGGGGCTTTTAATAGATTATAGCCATGCTGCTGTTGCGATTATGCAGTGCCGTAATGTTGATGCTGCTGTTTGGTATGTTGTCTACCTCGTAGACGTGTATGGCAACTGGTTACATGTGATATGCTGCACACCAGTACATATCAAATAACTTAACCGGTGATGCTCCTGGGATGCCTGTATGCTCTGTACGCAGTCGCGGCTGTGGGGTGTCGAGGGGGTGAGTGCCGGGGGTGGGGGGGAGTTTTAAAATGAAAGAAAAATCCTACCTGAGTAGGTCCGCGCCGCCTCGGGTCCGTTGGCGTGGGCGCCTACAGGAACGGAACAGCCGCACTCCCGCATCACTGCTGGCAAGTGGGTGGCAACCCTCTCAGCCAATCCTGGCGCTGCCAGCAGCGCCAGGATTGACTTAGGGCACGGTTACTCTCCGCACGCCTGCCCATTAGGAGACCGAGGTTTGAGCCTTTGCTCAACCCTTGCTCTCCTAATGGGCATGCGCCAGCCTGTGCAGCCACTAGTGCGCATGACTGGGCACGGCGGAAAAATTCGCCGACCTTGCCCACTCATGCGCACTTGAGCATTGTGCTGCTGCATGCCCCTGGTGACGGTCTGACTGACAATGCCTGTCAGTCAACATGACGCCGGACCGCCCACCCCCTTCAGACTCTGAAGGGGGTGGGCGGTCCGACGTCATGCTGACTGACATGAGATTGTCAGTTCTCCCTCGGCGTCTCTTAAGTTCAGAGACGCCGAGGGAGCTGCGGACGGGGGGGGCAACGCCCCAACGCCCCAATGGACGCACCGCCACTGAACTGCCTAAACATCAACAAAATATGATAGGACATTGCAATAGATTAAAAATAACTGGCAGCAGTGGGACTCGAACCCATGCCTCCGGAGAGACAGGAGCCTTAATCCTGCGGCTTAGACCGCTAGGCCACTCTCCTTTCCATTGGACCAATGTTTAATTCTAAAATACAGACTGTAAAAGGGAGCCACTTATGAGCCGCATTGGATAACGTTAAAATAAGGTGTGCAAATATGCATTTTGCTGGCGTCTGCCTCTTTCCTTCTGCAGGAGCACTTCTAAAAGGGTCCTATTTCCAACAGCCTTTGACATTGAATGTGTCCCTTTCGGGCCCTGTATTCATGTTCTTAACTCTCCATGCAAAAACTTTGATCGATTTCTGAACAGACAGCAACAAAACGTTTATGTAATCTATGTCGTTCCTGCTTATTTTTCACATGCTTTACTTTAATCTTGCATCACTCGAGTGTTTGCTTTTTCCAGGAGGCTATGTTACTTTTTTCATGTTGTGTTACTTTTTTTAGGCAGCATATAACTGTTGCCTAGTGCATAATTTGATCTGAGTTTCATCCAGGTGTTTCTATGGGGCCACAATTAAGTTGCAGCTGAAGGCAGTGCAAGTTTCTCTCAGTGCCTAGCAGTAGGATAAAAAGTTGGCAGATTACGTGGTCATCAATCCTTGGCCTCTCTGCAAAGGCACGGAGCAATGGTCACGTATGCCGGCTGCAGTTGTTGTTTAATGCAAATGTGTGGGCAGGGTGGCGATCTAAGCAAATGTTAGTGTGCAAGTTTAAGTCATATCCTTAATTATATAGGCCACATTTCCTTTCATGGTTCCCACTTTTTTCATCCCACTTATAGCCCTGCGCAGCGTAATGAATAATGAATTAGCAAGATGAACTACAGCACAGGTCCTAGTTAGTAGCCTGCTCTCCTGTGGAGAAAGTCGTGCGAGGCGAACACTCGACTAGAGAGACTGCCATCAGGCAGAGACCCCTTTCCACTCATTATGGTCAAAACGCCATCCAACGGGTGCGCAATGGCGCGTAAACTGATAGTTTATGAGGAAATCGATAGTAATCGTTGTGTTAAACGACACATTTGGCAAAAATCATTTAGGTGCCTAAGTTGGCAGAGGCAGCCGAGTGATTCGCTCCTTATCGCAATAAGCACAGGAGCCGTGCTGGAAGATGAGCATACCTAACAAATGCAAACACCCACGACTTTCAGTGACCCGTGACGTCTCTTACTCCCAACTCGGTGTCACTTTAGGTCTTTAAGTAGGCTGCAGCACAGCGGGTGTCGCTGGTGTTTACACAGGATCGCGAGCAAGAGCTCTGGAGTCTCTGAAGAGGTTGTTTGAGGTAATGATGTATTGTTCATGGTTTCTGTACTCGTAAAAGTGCGCGGAGTAAAGCCCCCGTTTCTCCAGTGATCGCACGTCACGACCTGCGGCAGCAAGAGCTTCATACATAGTACCAGTAAGTACTGGATGTGTCCCTCGCACCAACAGCCACAGGAAGAAGATATTTTTTTAGAAACTATGAGAAGTATTTACTGGGATCTGTACTGAGGTAACCTCATTTAGCACACGCCACGACGCAGTCACCAAATGCCTTCGTGTTCACGGTTTAAAGGGCTCTGAGGTGACCTCAGAAGTTTCTCTGACACCACTAATTGAGCAGCGCAGCCTGTTTGTGTAGGCTTTCCCTCGTTCTTCCGAGCACTCTCCAGCGCTACCTCGAGTGACTCAACTCGGGGTTTGCTGTGTCACGAGCATAGTGTTACAAACGCTCCTTGTTTACCATCATGCTGGGTTTCCTTTACCGCCGACGTTTCTCTCTATCGTAGCGGACTGTGTGTAAACACACCTTACAGACACGTGGGGCTGTGCCTCCCAGAGTGTATACCCATTCAGGGCTCTAAAGAAATTCAACGGTTCTTCCAACCCCGTTTATACATTAAATTACCTGATCCGCCGCATATTTTCAGTAAACAAAGGGAGAGACATGCGATTTGTCGCCGTTCAAGAAAGCTCTAATTTAACAAGAGGCAGACTTTTGGCACGCATGCGTACGATGTATAACATTGCACGCATGCGAGAGGGACAGGTCAGGCAAAAGAAAGTGCGAATGCAGGCAGCCAATCATATGAAAAAAAAGCATTTACAAATGCAATAGGACTCGTATTTACGGGAGTCCTATTGCATTGTAAACAAAAATGCGGGCGCCGAAGAAGGCAGGAACGGGAGTGGGTGGGGGGGGTGGTGGTGGCCAGAGAAGTCACGGACTGCGGGATGGAACAGGGGGAGGCAGGGGAACAAAAGAGTTGCTGAAGTAAAGGGGCTGATAGCCATGGAAGGACAAAAATGACATCATGGCAGAAAGGAGGCGGGACTAATACGCCGGCAACCAATCAGAATGCAGCATTTCAGATTTGAGCCAATCAAAAGCATGGGCAGAAAGTGGGCGGAGCTTCCCCTACAATACTGTATACCAGGGGCGGTGCATCCATTGGGGCGTTGGGGCGTAGCCCCCCCGCCCGCAGCTCCCTCGGCGTCTTTGAACCTAAGTAAACTGAGTTTACTTAAGTTCAAAGAGCCGAGGGAGAACTGACAATCATGTCAGTCAGCATGACGTCGGACCGCCCACCCCCTTCAGAGTCTGAAGGGGGTGGGCGGTCCTGCGTCATGTTGACTGACATGATTGTCAGAGGGACCATGGGCAGCAGGCAGCACAAGTGCGCATGAGTGGGGAAGGGCACCGAATTTTCGCGCCGTGCCCAGTCATGCGCACTTGTGTGTGCACTGGCTAACGCATGCCCATTAGGAGAGCGAGGGTTGAGCAAAGGCTCAAACCTCGGTCTCCTAATGGGCAGGCGGGCGAGAGGTAACCGTGCCCTAAGCCAATCCTGGCGCTGCCAGCAGCGCCAGGATTGGCTGAGAGGGGCTGTAGGGCCAAACGGAGTCGGACCCGAGGCGGCGCGGACGGCGGACCTCCTCAGGTAGGATTTTCTTTTTTTATTTAAAAAATCCCCCGCGAGCCGCGTCTGATGTGATCTCTTTTATGTTAACAAGTGATGATTCCTTGAATCTCCTGAGAACCCTATTGCGTTATTTGTATTTCACTAAAACACGTGACGCAGTACATTATAAGAGCACCTGGCAACTGCCACCTCACTTGAGACCGTACACTCGACGTATCAAATAGGCCAGGCGGTCTAAGTCCTCGAGAGCCGCCTGTCGAATCACCGAAGGCGAAAGGCGCCGGGCTCATGAAGAGTTAACATAATGATATGGTCATTTATTTGACTGAATGTTTAAACATGGTGGCAGGGCTGATGGCACCTTGGTCAATAATGCAGCGCGCGGGTTCCTAGGGGGACAGAGCTTGATTTGAAAACTGAATATGATGCACTCTAAATTCTAGTCCCTGGGGAAGACTGACTAACTGATAAGTGCCATGAGCTAGGATGGGGACTGATTCTGTCAAATCAAGCTCAAATGAAAGAGCACGTTGTGGCGTCTTCTCAAGTCCTGGTGAGGTAATTTGAGCAGACACTTGTGACATTAGACAGTGCATCAGCCATGGAATGCTTTAAAAGTTCGCCGTCTTGGTACAAGGTGGTCTTTAGATGACAGAATAAAGAAATCAGTGCAAATTTGTTAATGTAACAACTCGGAAAGGCACGCATCAAAAAAAATGTCACTGCTGGGATCTGCTATAAAATTCGTGGCGACGAGGCTGTGCCATTTGCGCACTCTGGCTCAAGCATGCGTCAGTCTTTTCTCCCCGCACGAGGTTACAGTGTGTTACTCACATGGCACCCCTTAAATACAGACTCCGGTTTAACATAACATGACTAGCGGTAGGTCTGGAACTGGGTGGGCACTCCTGAGTGTTGTGCCTTCTGATGCTGGCATGTGTGCGATTCGGCAGGCCTTGCTTGAAGTGCTTTCTTCCCTCCCACCCTTTCCTATCCTTTGCATTAAGGTCTCAAAGTGCTCCGAAAAGTAGCGTTTTGGTGCTATGCCAACATCTCAAAATAAAATAATGATGTTTCTCACGGGAGAGCGTTAGACCCCCTGCTCTGCCTTTGCACGGTGGTCACAGTAAACCCCAGAGGTGCCTAGGAGGACCTGCTCTCCTCTTGGAGGAGACTAAGGATTCTGCAGCTGGCGCATCTCAACGGACAATAGGGCTGGGGTAGGGGCAGTCAGTCACACGTCCTGGCAGAGGCGGCGCGCGGACCCGGTCAGGTAAGTTTTTCATTTTATTTTAATTTTATTATTAATTGGGTCAGATGTCAATTGTCGTGTACCGGAGAGTGATTCAGTCTGTATGGAGCCTGCAACAAAGTGATAATGTCTGCCGCGGCTTGAGCTGCTGTGAGCCGGGATTCACCAGGCTGTCTAAGTGGTGATCCACATTTGGAATACTACATGTGCTCTGGGCTAATGTGTGATGTTTCACTTGTCTTAGAAATATGAGACTTTAGTTTGTGATCGTTTTGTTATATTTTCCATAAAGTGCTGAACGGCACCTATACTATACAGCCTCTAGGCGCAGCGCAGAACATAACGGTATAAATCATGTGCGTGAGGTCGGTGTCTGACTTTCATATGGGATTACCATGTCATGGATTTATTATTTTTTATCACGAGCGTGCCCTGTACTCGAGGTTAGGTGTTTTTTATTGTGCGATTCAGTCGCACAATAAAAACATTGTGAATGTGAGTGAATTGTGGGATGTCTGTATTTGGTTTACTTTAATATACAATTGTCTGCAAATGTATAGGAACATTGAGTTACTAAAACATATTTGTGTCTTTCGGGCTGACGTGTTAGTTACGATATATTCTTTAATATGGGAATGTATTTGGGGGTGTTGAATCACCTAATCCGGTTATGTAGTTTGAGCAGCATGATTAGATTACTATCAGTGCAGTTCCAGGTTGTTGCGTTACATTATTGTGTGGAACTCAACGCATTAATGGCTTAAGTGGGACTTTATATATATATTTTTTAGATATTATCGGTATGCCTGGATTTTATGTCCAGTTTAATTTAGCCTGTTACTTTGATTTGGAATACCGGGACGTTTTACACTGGCTCCTTTAGTTTAGTTGATGGCTTTATTGTGGTCATATGGGTAAAGCTCCTGGCGATTTTAATGCAGCAATGTGCATTAGGCCGACTGTATCAGGCCAGCACTGCATTTTCTGTGGCACCAATGCTCCACCACTTTGCATCCATTTTTGTATTTGGCACAACATTTTTATAAGCAGATGATTTTCCGCTTTGGAAATATATAGCTCCTAGGTAATGTGGCAGACCCTGAATTATTGCAATATTACATGCTGTCCCCCATAGACCTGACTGAATATTGTATGGCTTCAAGCCAATGTATTTGATTAATTGTGCTATAATTTTCACCAATTAGACCCATTTTTATAAAACCAACTTTGTGGCAGTATCTTATATGACATCCCTTTATTAATGTATTAACTGCACTTTCACAATTGCTTTATTAACCTTCTTGCTTCTCAAATTTGCTTGGAAATGCACCATTTACCCACTCTTTTTTCAAAATTTTCTCGGGGGAAAACCCACCCGAACCCCCCTTTAGATGTTCGTGCTCTCTGGCTGCGCTCGCTCGCCACGGTGTGCTCCGACAGAAACTTTACGCCCCACCACTTTCAAATGTCACCAGCCACCACTGCTGTATACAGCATCTCTCGACGAGACAGCGCATGCGCTGCCTAGCCGAGACCTAAAAAATGAATATTACATTTTAGATAAAGTTGCTCTCAAGCTAAACTTACTCATATGCTAGTAACTTGTGCTACAACAGAAAAACTCTGGAGAAGCGTCTCTGAAAATACTTCATTGGTTTTGTACTGCAACATTACTCTATCTTGGATGGTTGTTTTCAATGGCCTTGTCACAGCTAAATCTCTACTACTTAAAAACAGGAAGAATTCCTCAACAGTTCTGTCAAATGGTTGGCATAAATGCCTTCTCTCATTCTTCAGTAAAATTTGCATAATTGTGTCACTTGTGTCTCAGAAGCATATAATCTGTTCTACAGAGTTTTGGGCCCTTACCTGAAGACTTGTGGATAGTCCAGGCTAATGCTATTTGAGAGTGAGAATAAATATGTGCTATGGGAGGCTTAGGAAGCTGGTTGGCATATATATATGGTTTCTGATATTGAGAAGGAGGGGAGAGTGCAAATAATTTAAGCATGTCACTCACTCAAGCTGTGGCACCTCACTGCATTTTAGCAAGGCATGCTACTAAAAACAATCTGTGTGCCAAGTCAATCCCTTTTTGGTCACAGTTCAATGTTGCACAGATATAGTAGTCATTTGAGAAAGTAAAGCTCATGAAGGGGGCGTGGCTAACCACCAAACATGGTGGACGTGTAGGGAGGCAGCTCCTAGGCCAAGCCACATAATCCTGTCATTTTAATGACCATTGGAGAGCATCTGCACAATTAAGTGAACCCCTTGATCACCGTACATAACGCGCACGGCAGGGATGAAGCCGGAGATGCTCCGATTATGAAACGCTGCTGGGGGGGGGGGGGCCTACATCATGGACGAGGTGCGAAGGACCGAAGCTCCATGGGGCAGAGCCCGACGCTGTGGAGAGCAATTAACGATGAGCGTGGAACTGAAGCGGTGGAGTGGCGTGCCACAGCACCGGCACCCCTAACTGCTGTGACTGCAGAGGCGGACCACCTTATCCTGGTGACACGGGACCATGAAATGAAGTGACACGTCAGCGCCCGTAAAATATAGAGGCCCAAGAGTGGGCAGAGCGGACCGGGATCGACGCCAGAGATTGGGCCTGATCCTGGCGCGGCCTTGGCCGGGCCCCCGCTTCGCAGTGGAGATAACCGAGAGATGTCCAGCAGGGCCTATCCTAAACGCTACCACACAAGTGAAATGTACCTTGCAAGTTCAAAGCAGTGTATAGAGTTGTGGCCTCTGGGACGGTGGCACGGCAGTTGCTGGGACTGGTGGCAGCCCCAGACCTCAAGGAGAGAGACGGCACGGTTTGCGTCGACCCCCACCGCGAGTACAACTGTAGCGAAGAGGCGCCCCCCAGCACCAGCCTAGCTAGCGGTGGCGTCCGCTGAAACGGATTCCCTTCCCCATAGGAAGTGAGGCCATGCCAAGATGAGGAACGCCCGAGGCCAAAAGGTACTGGGGCCCTGGTGGGAACGGAACAGACCTGGTCTGCTGCCTGACGTATGATCCCCGATTCCGGCGCAGCTCGGGCCCGACACTCTCTCCCCCACCCCCCCCCCCCCCAGCAATAGACATAGCGGCGAGTGACCCAGTGGGGCGGGAGCCTATCTGCAGGAAGCAGAGATGGGAGGGGACAACCGCATCTGGAGCCGACGTCCGCCCTGGGTCATGCGAGGAGAGTTGCTAGGCCACGGAGCTGCTACTGAGCCTGGATGACCGGAATAACCCCCCGGGGAGAGAGAGACTCATGGTTTCAGCCCAAGTGTGACTCCTGCAATCCGGTGCATTCAATCAGACGAACAGGGTGCAAGCAGCGATAAGAGAGGTGGCCAGAACTCTCCTCACCCTTTCAAAATTACGTTTGGGAAACTGATAATCAAGATAAAGAAACAGGTATGGCCCCCCTCCACTAACACAGAGACAGAATCACTGTAAAGGGGGAGGACCTCAGAGTCCCACCACTGTTATACCAAAGGCCTGGAGATCTGTAATTAAAATACAGGCAGAGAATACTGCACAGAGGAGGGCACTGAGTGCTGAGACAGTCTAACGAAAGTCCAACGCTAACAAATACCCTGAGGAAGAAAGTCTCTACAACTATAACCTCAATAATGCGTGTGGAATCCCACGAGGCCTCTAACTCACCGGGACAGGAAAAGGTTGGCAGTGGTTGCAGGGTGACTAGGAACCAAGAAAAGGCACATGACTGACCCCTCGCCGGCCTTCTCCCCAGAAACAAGCAAACTCTAAACTGAAATCTCCAGGACTATATGTAAATCTGGTTGGAGATGGGCCGCACACGAGGGAAGACAACCGAGACGTCGGATATTAGTAACTCACAGCAAAGCAGTAGTGGGGATCCCTCCGTAGCGCAAACGGAGGGGTGCATACCACCCACCAACATGGACTCACAACCCGATAAGCTTGATATGATACTGCAGGAAATTCGTGACTCAAGGAAAGTGATCGAACAACAACTAGGGACACTGAGCTCAGACCTTATGCTCCTCAAAGCAGAGCATACCAAATTTGCGGATACAGTCAAAAACAAAAAAACTATACTAACAGACTTTGCCCCACGCCACAAAGAACACTCCGACCAAATAGAGCATCTGCAGCGCCAAGTGACAATGCTACAAGACCGAGTGGAAGATGCGGTGGGCAGCTCACGAAGAAACAACATTCGAATTGTAGGCCTACCCGAAAATAGTGAAGCTCCAACGTGACGCAATTTGTGGAGACATGGCTGCGAGAGGTAGTGGCACAGGAGGGCCTGATGGATTTCTTCTGCGTGGAGAGGGCGCACAGGGTACCAAAGCGGAAGTCTATCCCAGGTGCCCCACAGCGCCCTGTGGTAGCGCGCATTCTGAACTACAAAGACCGCAACACCTTGCTTCGCAATGCCAGGGAAAAGACACCAATAATATACGACAATAAATGGATCTCCCTGGACTATGCAATGCTAGTACAGCGACAAAGAGCTTCCTACCAAGAAATAAAAGGAACTCACAGGACACCGAATCTCAAATATGCCCTGCTATTCCCAGCCCGACTAACAATAATGTATGAGCAAAAAAGCCACTTTTTTGAAAACCCGGAAGAGGCATGCGAAATTTCCCAAGTGAAACACCGGCCGAACCTCGACAGAACACTCCTCATAACACACGAAAAGTGCACAGGGGTAATAGGAAGCGCAACAAAACTTCGAGAACGAACAGATGTGACCCCATCGCCTGAACAAGCCCTGGAAGGTAGAAAGAAGAATGGCGCTCTTAATGGCTGAGGCACTTAAGGATATAGATCCACCATCAACTGAAGGGTCCTTCGAAGACAAAACGTTACACTCGGACAATAGTATGACTCCGTTTCCGTCCATCACACCACAGCTGGCGAACGACTTACAAGGGTGAACACCCATGCTGTGCATTTGCGGACGAACGGGACATGGGGTGGTAAAGTATAAAGTAAATGATTTGCTGTTTCCATAAGTGATCTAAAGCAATGGGTTATATATGATATTATACTAGACAGGTAACCCCACCTGAGATACACAATCACAACATGCTCCAAAGCCGCTGTATCTTTACCCCGCACCCACTATACAAATGCATATTTTTTGTTTTACTCTAAATAGATACTGACTAATGTTCACATCATTATATCCTATATTGTTACACGCTAACAACCCACGATACACTAAGGTATGGCCCCAAGCTACACGTTAGTAAATGAGCAACACCAGTCAATGGAACTATCGGACGGACTTAAGTACACAACCCCATTGGCGTGTGCAAATTGTTCAATAGGGCCATTGAGGCAGAGTTATTGTTTGTTAGTTTGGTCGGACGCAGTTTCGCCGTCGGACCTGGCATTGGGAAGTTTTAGGGCAGTTAAATCACTTAACTCATATCGCAGACAACCGGATAACGTGCATAATAAGCATTGCGCTACAAGCATCATTACACAGGAGAAAACACCCCAACACCACACAGACATATATGGTCATCACAGGAACATACAACATAATCACCTGGAACGACCGGGGTTGGGCTCTGTACATAAGAGACATAGGGTCTTTGCACAAATGCGTAGACGCAATGCACATAGACTATTTCTACAGGAGACACATTAAACGGACTACGAAGCAGCTAAACTACAGTAAAAATGGAGAGGGCAGGTTTTCAACACCTCTTATTCAGCATTCGCACACGGAGCTGCCATTTGGATAAAACCAGGGACCCCTTTTGAGGTGTAGAGAAACATATAGACACGAATGGCAGATATGTCCTGTTGCGGGGCAACCTGGATGGGACCTGTAATACTTGGCAGCATATATGCACCAAACACAGAACAAGACAATTTCTTACAATGTCTCAATTCCAAACTCGCTGACTGGGCAGAGTACCCCATGGTATTTGAAGGAGACTTCAATGCAGTGTTAGATATAGAACTGGACCGTTCACATCCTCCACTGCCAGGTACGACAGCTACCCGCCAAGCCAAAGCACTTCGTACTTCGGCACAGGCTTTGTCGATATCTGATGTATGGCGTAGGAAGAACGAGGGCCTGGGAGAATACTACTATTATTCCCCACCACATGCACTACACACAAGGTATATTCTGCTCCTAAAATATAATTTCCCAAGTTCCGCACACCACCTACCTCGGGAAGACAATATCCAATCATAACCCGCTAGAGATTACTCTGGAATGGGGGCGAATCCCCACGCCAATCCCCATATGGAGATTAACCCCACAGTTACTAGAAGACGCAGTATTCAAGGACACCTTAGTAAAAACTATAACGGACTACTTTACTGAAAACACCAATACAGCTTCCAACCGACTAATTGAATGGGAAGCATTCAAAACAGTTATCAGGGGCACATCCATTAGTGCAGTCCTAGGAGCACAACAAACAGTGCATAACAAGCTGAAGCGAGTTGAAGACAGTCTGGGAGCACAAGAACAAGCTGCGATAACAGACCAGGGTAAAACTCCCAAACTACAGAAGGCGCGGATTGAGTACGCGGTACTAGAGCGTCTCCGTGACATAGACTACCAGTCATACACCCAAAAGGTCCACACTGAAGCAGACAAGGCAGGCACACTGCTCGGTCAAATGCTTCTGAAGGCCCCGACACCGGTCCCTATCCTAAAAATTAACACCCCAACTAAAAGAAATGGGACCACACAAAAAGAGATCAACTCGGCCTTCTGCGAGTACTATGAATCCTTATACGATGCTCTTCCAACAGCAGAGCCCCAAAATGTAGAGGACTTCCTCCATAGACTCACCTTCCCGCATTTATCAGCAGACATGAGGGAAAAACTAGAGGCCCCAATAACGAAAACAGAGATTAGAGGGGCTATTAAAGAGCTACCGCGAAACAAAACGCCCGGGCTAGATGGCCTAACAGTAGAGTTCTATGACACCTTTTCGGCCCAACAGGTTCCACATTTGAAAAGATTATACCAAACAGCCCTACAGACAGGCAGGCTACCCCCAACTACAATGCAAGTGCTGGTGACCTTGCTGCCAAAACCAGGCAGAGACCCCAGTGATATTACAGGGTACAGGCCATTATCGTTACTGAATACGGAGTATAAAATATTAAGTAAAATTCTCGCCCGCCGACTACTCCCTTCCCCAGTTAATACATAATGACCAATGTGGATTTGCACCGGGCCGTAACACATCTTTGAACATAAGAAGACTATACCACGTAATGGATGCCTCCCCAGATGAACTTCCGGGTGTATCTCTTACGGCAGGCATTTGATACCCTTAGCTGGGAATTTATGTTAACAGCTCTTCACAAATTTGGAATCCCTCCCAAATACCTGCACTGGGTAAAATTATCATACGCGGCACCCACTGCCAGGGCATGCACAGGCATACACATCTCACAGACTTACAACATAAGCAGGGGAACGAGGCAAGGATGCCCACTTTCACATATACTATTTGTGCTATTGTTGGAACCACTAGCAATGCGCTTACGTCAAGAAGCAGTGAATAAGGGTATCTGCATAGGACACATAAATCATGTATTATCTCTATGCAGATGACATAATACTATACATACAGAGCCTCAAAGACGATTTACGTTCCATACCTAATGTGTTCGCTCAATTCTAATACATTTCGGGGCTAACAGTTAAAGCAACTAAGTCGCATGCATTCTTTTTTAGGAACGACCCACAGCCCTCGTCGATCCTATTCGGAGATCTGGAACTTCATTTCACACGTCATACTTTTAAACACTTGGGGATACAAATATACAGATTACCCCAAGATCTTCTATAGGGAAACCTAGTAAGAGCAATCTCCTCACTGCGATCCCAAGTATCTTTCTCGACCTCCCTTCCTCTATCAGTAGCCGGACACATTGCTATATCAAAAATGGTGATGCTCACAATATTGTTATATTCCTTCACTAATTTGCCTTTAATTATCCTGTCCCACTGCTTTATAACCTTAAACACACTACTGACAGAACTGATCTGGGGAAATGGTCGTAGACAGGTTGGATTAACGAAGCTGCAACTACCACCCGACAAGGGGGGCCTAGGGGCTCCCGATTTCCGAGCCTACTGCCTTGCGAGCCAACTACAGTGGCTGGCGTACTGGATAGACAGCCATAATCAGCATGAAATAGGGTACACTCCGGAAAGACTTGCACGCGGTACGCTACACGCATTATTGCTCCCGCGGACACAGATCCCCACAACGACACCACTACTGTTGAAGATAGCCATTATATACTGGAAAGCAGCTCTAAAGTACACGAAAAGAGCGATTCCCTACGCTCCGAATATCCACTCCTGGGCCTTCCCACTCCTATGGGTACACTGACATACCGTCAAATAAGCGGATGGGAACAGGCAGGAGTGAATACGGTGGAGCACTGTACGGAACTGGGACGTTGCTCAACCACACAGACTTCGTCCACGAACAAGGCACCCCTGACACATTGTTCCTCCTACATGCACACACTTACCAGATATGCCCACGTTCACTGGTTCCTGCAGGGAACAGAACACCCCCCCCCCAACCATGAGCTTG
Organism: Calotriton arnoldi; assembly: GCA_963921515.1. Lineage (NCBI taxonomy): Eukaryota > Metazoa > Chordata > Amphibia > Caudata > Salamandridae > Calotriton > Calotriton arnoldi. The sequence continues at coordinate 216,832 of CAWUFW010013136.1, read as the reverse complement.
TACATTCACTCTGATGGGAAATGGCAGGCACCTCACCCGCTGGCTTTACAAGAGGATACGTACACATTCTGCTGTATCCCTGGCACGCTTACGTGAAAAATGGAGCCGGGACCTGGGCAGGGATGTTCAGGACAAGAAATGGCATGAAATATTAGTTTTCCCCAAAAAAAATCACGTAACACTAGATTCAAATTCATCCAATATATGATTGTACATAGAGCGTACCTAACACCGCATAGATTACATTGCATGTTTCCAGAAATGCCAGCAAAGTGCCCGAGGTGTGTAGACCCAGACGCAAACCTGATGCACATGTTATGGGCATGCCCAGCAATGTCACCAAACTGGACATACGAGATAAGAAGGGCAGCAGAGGGGCTGCATTGTGATACAGCCGACAGCTGTTTACTGGGCCTACATCGCCGTCCCAAAAAGCATAAAGTACAGGCGAAGTTTGCTGACCTGGCACCATTATTGGCCAAAAGAGTAATAACTAGAAGATGGAAATCTCCATCCCCACCAAGCCCAATGAGTTGGCAGGAGGAATTGATACATTGGGGGATAGCAGAAAGTGATGCGCTCCGAAGGGAAGAATACAGGGGGCTCCGCAAAACACTGATCTCTATGGAATGGGACACACTACTTGAATCCTTCAAAACTATAGATGAACTGCTCACACATCAGCTGCCCTCCCAACCTACTAGCCCTACAGACCGGTAGGGCCTTGAGAAACATGGCCCTCAGCATTACCACCCGGACACCCTACTTATAACATGCATCATAAACTGGGATAATACAAGACTGGAACTTGCATCAAGAACCCCAAATGTTGATGGTTGTAATGCACTTGATATTTGTATTATTTGGGGCACAATACGTGTATAAGGGAACAGATTTGTACAGAACATAACGCAAGTTCCCGGTTACAATATGTAATGGATGTACTGCAGAATAAATCAATTAAGTTTGTTTAAAAAAAAAAAAAAGTCAAGCTCTACGAAGAAAGGGTAAGAGGGTAAACAGACAGAGGATGAGAGGCAGCTGCTCACGGTAGAGAAAGAGGCAAAACGCTGTGAGGAAAAAATCCACAAGTGCATCCTCTGGCAGAAGCAGCTCACACATAAAGGTAAACGCCAAGTCCACGTGCATAGGTGTTCCACATATGAAAAGCACATCATGTTTGCAAGTCTACAGATACCAAGCAGGCACTAGGTGAAAGCACGATCTGACACTTTAGCAGTTTGCAAGTTCAGCACTCCAGCTGACTGAAATAGTAGGGTTTCCAGGGAGTTCCACTGCAATCGATTCACAAACTTCAAATACATTACTCAGCAGGCTGCGGATGGATGCCTGCACTATGTGTATAAGTGGCATACTAAAGTGTTGCACCCAATACATAGGTGCGTTACTGTTAGGTTTGAAAATCCCATTTCCGCTATGCACGCATATCATGCTACATTAGGTTAGCAATGTGTGGCTAAATAGATGCCATTTGTATTCACGTTATGCAACCCACTGAGTTATCCCTGCAACGTGCAAGCTTTAGTTAGCAAGTGTGACTCCATTTTGTATTTCGTAATCCCCATTAGGCTGTGTCTGAACTAGGCCTCATTATTCGTATTGCCTGCCTCAGCAGAATAGTGTATTTAGTTATTTTTCTTTCCTGTTCAAGGCTGCTTCCCGACTTACTAATGAATAGGCCATTCTGCCCTCGCATGCCTATCCGTGTGTGTAGTTCTGCTCCCACGTTAGAAGACGCTGAGATTCAGCGCGGTAACCTTGAGTTGCCGATAGCATGTACCCATCTGGCAGGTGGTAGCCCATCCTTCTGTGCCTTCTTTGTTCATGTTCGGCCCAGGCCGGTAACTTTCCACTGTGGGCGTGGTTGGGGGGTTCTTGGAGGAATGATCATGCATTGCAGGCCGTTGGGGAGCCAGTCCCTCGGCAGACATCTTAGGGTGCAGGTCAGATTGGACTCCTCTGCAGAGTATTGCTAATAAATGCTTGTTTGTATTCTCTACTGTCTGACCGACACTTCATTTCTTGGGAAGGCACAGCAGGTGGTTGTATATAACCCGAGTGGCCCCAAAGGGCCACTTCCTTCAGTTGGCACCTGAACAGGGACCCCGCAAGGTGACCCAGCTCACCCGTAATCAGGTTGCAGGGTCGGGGTTGCGTCTGGTCGGTCGGATCGGGGTACCCCACACGATCGAGCCTGGTTCTCGCAGCTGCCCCGCCCGTCTGATCAGGCGACTCCTCATCTAGTGGTCACCGGCTGGGGTCCTGAGAAGGCGAAACCTTGGAGTTGACCGCTTGGTCCGAAGAGTCGGCAGTGGAGGATAACTTGACATGTGTGCACCAGGTGAGTGATTTAATTCTTGAAAAAAATTGCGCCATTCTTGAACGGCACGAGCTTACGGGCTGTGTCCTGGTACGGTCTCCGGACTGTCTTGCTTGAACGACATTAGCCGACGTGCTGTGTCCTGGTACGGTCTCCGGACTGTCTTGCTTGAACGACATTAGCCGACGGGCTGTGTCCTGGTACGGTCTCCGGACTGTCTTGCTTGAACGACATTAGCCGACGGGCTGTGTCTTGGTGCAGTCTCCGGACTGTCTTGGTGCAGTTTTCGGACTGCCTTGCTTGAACGGCCCGAGCCTACGGGCTGTGTCTTGGTACAGTCTTCGGGCTGTCTTGGTTTGAACTTGGTGGGTTTGCGGACCCTTTAAAAGACACAGAGTGTTTGTGAACAGTCTGCCAGGCCAACTGGAAATTCGGCCTGCTCTCGAAAAGGCCTGGGACTGTTTGCGAACAATCTGCCAGGCCAATTGGAAATTTGGTCTACTCTTGAAAAGGTCTGGGGCTAGAGCCTGTCTTCTTGAACTTGGTACAGTCTACGGACTGTAGGGAGCGGTCCTCGGACCGTTTTGGTTTGGTTTTTGAACAATATTTGTATTCTTTATTTTTTTCCTTTTATTAATTTGTTTGTTGGTGTTATATTTGTCCGTTGGGGACAGCGCATGTGTCTTATATTAAGATGCCTTGTCTAAGTAAAATGGGGTGTTTTGGATGTCGGTGTTGTTCTACTGAGGTTCGATTGGAAGAGAGCCAGCCTGCGCCTCCGGAGGGTACCCCAAATTTCGATGTATACGTCAAGCACGGTATTGGCCCCATTATGTTTAGCACATTGTGGAATAAATATTCGAGGGACAATGCTGAATTACAATGGCCACTTACTGGCTCGTTTGATGAGCAAAAATAAAATTTCTTGCAGGATAAATTGTTCGCCAAAAAGAGCAGGCAGTCGATGTTTGATTCTCTAAGAGTATGGCAGAAGGAAGCAAAGCAGCCGCGTATGAGAGCAGAGAAAGAGGCCCGGAAGAGACAGAAACAAACCATAACGCAGAAAGCAGTGGCCTATGAAAGGGAAAAGATAGAGAAAGGCATAGAATGTGCAGATAGAAAGTTTCGATTGCAGACAGATAAATGCTGTGTTACTAGAGAGGAAGGTGATGTTTTCGTTGAAGAGCTATTGGATTCTCGCCCTCCTCCACCTTATGCTCCTGAGCGGATATACCCAAGGGTTCCAACATCTCAGTCCCCGGCCTCTGGTGCCGCCCTTCCGAGTATTTCGGCCTCTAGTCAAACTGCTTCGGCCCCAGCCCCGCCTGCTCCCACCCTGCTCACGCTAGGAACAGGGGTGGAAGCCGTTAGCTCTCCTGTTCCGTCTACTGATTCTGTATCTACTGCTACACCGCCTTTCACCCCTACAACACTGTCTCCTTTCATGAGGATACCTGTCTCCTCATCTGCTCTTTCTCCCTCAAGTATGACACCCCAAGCACTGCCGAATGGCGAGACCCCTGTACGTGGGATACATGAAGGGAATTGGGCGGCAGCACAAGACCGTATGGACAAAGTGTTGGTGCGTTCTGCTGTGGGTGATGAGGAGAAGCAAATGGTGGCGAATAAGGCGGCTCAGTGGGCTCTGAGCCCAATCTATAGTGTGGAAGATGTGTGGAGTGTGATGAAAGATTATGAGCCCTGTGTAGGAGAGTAGGATCTGTCTCTTATGTTGCCCCCACTTTTTTTCTGATGTTTACACTGGTTTCTGGCTATAGTCAGGCTGGGCCCCTGCTAATCAGGGCCCCAGCCTCTCTGTTCTCTCTAAACGATTTGGAGTGCACTCTAGGTGCACTAGTGATTGGACACTGTGGTACCTTATGAGTCCCTAGTATATGGTACCTTAGGTACCAAGGGCATAGGTACTTCACAGGCCTACCAGGGGCTGCAGCATGTATTATGCCACCCCTGGGAAGCAGACTAAATCTGACACCACAGGCCTGCTACTGCAGCCTGGGTGAGGAAGTGCTAGCACTCCTCACTGAGATATAGGTTCCCTATATCTCTCCTACACACACATATAACCCTATCAGTCACCCCTAAGGCAGGCCCTATCAATCCTGAGGGCAGGGTGCTTGGCTTCTATGTGAGGGGGTGCCTCTGCCTGAGCAGGGCCCCTCTGCAGCTCTCAGAGTCCATTCTCTGGTGCTGTTTGTGGATGCGGTTAAACCATATACTTTTAAGTGCATTATATCCTCGCGGTAAAATGCTAACTTTGGAATGGCTGCATCGAAACATGTCGTGTTTGGTGTCAAACATCTTGGAATACTACCCCCCGCCAGTCCTGGCGGCGGGGGTAGCATTCCACCCTTCTAGAGGGATAGACATGTACCTACTGTGGAAACGCGGTAGAATCCTGCAGAGCCCTGGCATCACAAAATGGATGCCACCAGTCACAGACACTGGGCTGCCCTCCTGCTGATGACCAACACTCGCAGTGGAGGAAGCCCAACAATAGATATCCTGTCCCAAGGGGGTGTGACCACCTTCCAGACAGGGTTTAGTGTATTGGGGCTGGGTGGGTGCACTCTTAGAGTGCTTTGAAGTCCTGCACTGGGGGAGCAGAAGGCTCCTCTGTGCATATGCCAGTTCAAACCGGCTCAGGGGCTACCTGTCCCTGCTCTGGCGCGAAACTGGACAAAGGGAAGTGGGTGTAGCCACCCACTCCCCTGACCCTCCCATAGGTAGGGTCATAGAGCTAGTCCCTCCCTTTCTTTTAGTATAAGAGGGGGAACCTGTGCATTGCACCCTAGATTTCCCTGGACGACGCTCTACAAGAAGAATCCCGGACCTTCGACGTTCCACTACCTTTGGAAGACTGAAGAATCTCCCTTGGAGTCAAGGAGTGACTCCCCTGCTTGGCAGGCACCAAAACTACAAACGACGGTCGCAAACTACGCCGCTCCCGCCGGAGTCCGAAGTCCCTGCAGCCCAAGAAGTGGATTTCCTGACTTCTCAAAGGCCATCGTGAGTCCCCAGCGAAGCTGAGGCCAGTGGACCCCAAGAGTAACGAGGAACCGCGACCCCTGGGTACCGTGCACTATTGTCGAGTGCAACCCCTTCACAACGTTCCACGAACTTGTGCTTTGGACCACGTGTGGTCCCAGCCTCCAGCAGGAATCCCTCCTAAGATCAGAGGCCTACCACGTCCCGAGTGACCGTGGGCCCCTGTGAGCGAATCCTCCCGAGGCGTCTTCGCGATCCCTTGCCAGCCGGCTTGTGGGTCCCCAGAAGACTTTCTAAAGAAACCGAAGGGCTCCCTTGATTGCTCCAGGCGTGCCCTGACTTATCCTTGCTGGGTGAGTCCCACAGACCTTGCTGGTCTGCGCCATTGTCTCTTCACACTTTCCCCGAGACTTGCTGTTACCAAGGCTTGTTGGCTCCAATCGAGTCGCCGACACCGCAGTAAGCTGCAGACATCGTGGGACACGCCGAATCCAGCTCCTGGTCGTCGTCGACGCCTCCTGGACCTCGTGGCTGAAGAGTCAAGGCAACCGCGAACGACCTGAATCTTGCGACGACGGTGGGCATCCATCTTCCTTGCCCCGAGTCACTGCCAAGTGACTTTGAACACTGTCCCCTCTGCTGTCAGGTCTTCCATCTTCTGAATCCAGGCTTGGATTCCTCCGGACACTTCTCCTGTCGCCGCAAGCAGCAAGTCTTCACTGGCTCCCATTGAAAACGACGCCGCGACCCGACACCAAAGAACACCTATGCACCCGGCTCCCCTGGGTGAGGTAACTTCAGCACTACGGTGCTCCTGTGGGTGTGGGCCCTAGAACAACTTACCCTGTAAGTGGCTTGCTTGTAGCTTCCCTAGAAGTGTCCTAAAACTCTAACTTTCTAAGTGCGACAATTGCATTGACTCGTACAGGGTTCGCGTCTGTGTTAGACACACCGCGTCCATCTCCTTTGCAACACTAGCTAGAACTGTATCCTTCGACTCGTACTGAGTCCGATCGGTGTTCGCCTCGAACACACAAAGGGCCTGTAACTCTGAGATCTACGTTGCACTGACTCGCACCAGGTTCGCGTCTGTGTTAGACACAGCGCGTCCATCTCCCTTGCATCTCTATCTGAAACCGCGTCCTTCGACTCGTACAAGGACTGATCGGTGTGTTCGCCTCGAACACGCAAGGGACCTTAAACATTGATATCCCAATTGCGTCTGAGCGCATAGACTCTCACAGGACTCGCACCGATGCCAGGTCACCGCTTCCGTCCCCTGTGGGTCTCCTACAACTACCTGGGGTGGTTCTTGGGGGTCCCTCGATTCTAGATGCCCTAGACCTAGGTCTAGCAAACTAAGATTGTGATATTCGATTGTGCTAAACTTATTGTGATAACATTTGACTTGTACATATGTCCTTGACCTCTAATCTCATAAAGAGATTAGTAGAGAGTGTTTATTAATAAATACATATATATTTGATATATATACCTGTGTGGTGTCTTTTCATTTGGTGATTCAAGAGATTGTGTGGTAAAACAAGCTGCTTTACATTCCTTCAAGACTTAGCCTGAAGGCTGCTCTCCACAGCTACCACTAGGATAGCTTTCTATAAAGGTTGTCTTAAACCTATCTACCATAAGAGTCGAATTGTTCTGGTGCAAGGTGTCCACTTTAATTAGTGAACAGCATATACCAGGCCAACTTCTCACATTGGTGGGCAGCGTGTGGGATTCCAGCTTGCTATTGTTTTACCAGAAAATCTCTATTTGAATTACTAACTGAAAACCACTATAGGTACTTAAGGTACATATAAAGTCAAGCTTAGTATCGATAAGTTCTACTGAACTTAGAGCTGTGTGCCAAGGGATAGCACACCCTTTCTACAGCTCAAGCTAGTATCAGTAGGCCACAAACTAGTGTAGGTAGTACAACACTGCACAACACTAGAATGTCCTTAAAGGGTGGAACCAGAGGATCCACTCAGCCTCAGTATAAGGACATGGCTTTCTCTGACTTGAGAGCCATGTGTGTTGAAAGACACCTGAGGCTAGGACAGAGTCCCTCAACCCTACACCTGATAGATCTGCTGACAGCAGATGATCTTAGATTGGCTCTAGGAGCTAATGGGTCTGAATCAGGGGGTGGGTCAATTACAGTATCTGGGTCAGATGATGAACATCAGAATGACCAGGACTCTGTGATTGAAGGGCCAGGCCTCAAGGGGCCTGAAAAGGACAGAGGAATTCTCCCTAAGAGAACTGACAGAGTGGACGAGAGGCATAGGTCCCCTTCCAGGGAATCTGAGCACTCTTATCACTCTGGCAGAGAATTTGTCCATCAGAGGAACTCATACTTTCCCATAAGAGAGACCTCCTCTGAAAGAATGTGCAAACTGCTGCAGTATGAGGAAGCAAGAGTTGCCCTCAGAACCAAGCAGTTGGCACTGGATAGAGAAGCCCTGGAGATCCAGAGAGCTTCTAGAAGAGAGGGGTTAGAACCCCTTGGTGGCAGCAACAGTGTCCCTAGAGGCAGAGAATCTATTCCAGACCATAGGAACCTGAGCAAGGTTGTTCCTCCCTACCAGAGTGGGGATGATATCCACAAGTGGATAACTGCTATGGAGAGGGCCTGTAGAGTACAGCAGGTCCCCCAAAAGCAGTGGGCAGCAATCTTGTGGCTCTCCTTTTCAGATAAAGGTAGAGACAAGCTTCTCACTGTTAGAGAAGAGGATGCTGATGATTATGAAGTCCTGAAGAGTGCACTGATAGGTGGGTTTGGCTTAATCACTGAGCAGTACAGGTTGAAGTTCAGAGACACCCAGAAGGCACAGACTCAGGACTGGACTGACTTTGTTGATTGTGCAACCAAGGCTCTGGAGGGTTGGCTGGTTGGCAGTAGGGTTACTGATTTCAAGGGATTGTATAATCTGATGATGAGAGAACAGATCCTTAATAATTGCCAGAACCAGTTGTTGCATCAGTACCTGGTGGACTCGGATCTGACCTCTCCCCAAGAATTGGGAAAGAAGGCAGACAAATGGGTCAGAACCAGGGTGAGGCAGAAACCCCAGAACCAAGGGAGTGACACTAAGAAGCAAGATCCTAAGGGCTCTGAGAAAGGTGGGGATAAGTCAAAAGACCAGAAGTCTTCACAAGGGCCCCAAAAATCTGCATCTGGTGGGGAGTCACAATCCAACAAGGGAAAAGGCCAAAAGAAGCCCTGGTGCAAATTCTGTAAACAGAAAGGGCACTGGACTTCTGACTGTAACAAGTCCAAAGACCAAACCACCACCACTCCTGCCCCTAAGGCAACTGTTCCCCCTAGTTCAGCTACTGGTGGAGGTGGTACTCAGAATAAGGGTGTAGTAGGGTTGACCCTGGGTTCTGAAGTGGACTCTGACCTAGTCAGAGTGCCCACTCAGGCAATGCTGATTTGTGAGGGAGACCTTAATATGTCCTTCCTAGTGAGTCCCAGTAATCTGGGCAAATACAAACAGCAGCCTGTAATAAATGGCAAACAGGCTTTGGCATTTAGGGACACAGGTGCTAGTGTCACCATGGTGGCAGAGGATCTTGTGGACCCTGGACAGATCATCCTGGGCGAACTGTACCAGGTGACCAATGCAAGCAACGTCAGGACCAACCATAGTCTGGCAGTTGTGAATTTCTCCTGGGGAGGGGTAACTGGCCTCAAGAAGGTTGTAGTCAGTGCAGACCTCCCTGTAGAATGTCTATTGGGCAATGATCTAGAGACTTCAGCCTGGTCTGAAGTAGAGTTATGGACTCATGCTGAGATGTTGGGCATCCCTGCAGAGGTATTTGCTGTGACCAGGTCACAAGCAAGAATGCATGACACTGAACCAGCTCTGGATCCTGGAACAATGGACCAGATGCTTCCCAAGAGGAGGAGCAGTAGGGTAAAGGCAGTGCCTTCCCCTCTGTCTCAGATCACAGATTCACCCCCAGAGGGAGGTGAAGCAGATCCTGAAGAAGGAACTGCCCCAGAGGGACTTGAGCCTGATCAGGTTGAGTTCTTGTGGGCAGGGGCCCTTCCAGGGAAGATCTGAGTAAGGAGCAACAGTGCTGCCCCTCTCTTGAACCCCTCAGACAGCAGGCTGCTGCTGAGGCTGCTGGGAGTGCTAGTGGGTCCCATAAAGTTTATTGGGATGAGGGACTCCTATATTCTGAAGGTAGAGACCCAGCCCCTGGAGCCACCAGGAGGTTGGTAATACCTCAGAAGTTTAGGGGTTCCTCTTGACCCTAGCACATGACATCCCTTTAGCAGGACACTTGGGCCAAAACAAGACCTGGGACAGGCTTGTTCCACATTTTCATTGGCCACATATGTCAGAGGACACAAAGGAGTTTTGTCGCTCCTGTGTCACATGCCAAGCCAGTGGTAAGGCAGGTGGCACAACAAAGGCCCCCTGATACCACTACCTGTGGTGGGGGTACCCTTTGAAAGGGTAGGGATTGACATTGTTGGTCCCCTTGACCCTCAAACTGCATCTGGGCACAGGTTTATCCTGGTGGTAGTGGATCATGCCACCAGGTACCCAGAAGCAATTCCTCTGAGGACCACCACAGCCCCTGTGGTGGCAAGAGCCCTCATTGGAGTCTTCTCCAGAGTGGGTTTTCCAAAGGAGGTCATTTCTGACAGAGGTACCAACTTCATGTCAGGATATCTAAAAGCAATGTGGAAGGAGTGTGGTGTAACTTACAAGTTCACCACCCCCTATCACCCACAATGCAATGGTTTAGTTGAACGCTTCAACAAAACCTTGAAAGGAATGATTAAAGGACTCCCAGAGAAGCTTAGGCAGAAATGGGACCTTTTTCTTCCTTGCCTGTTGTTTGCATACAGAGAGGTTCCACAGAAGGGGGTTGGTTACAGCCCATTTGAGCTTCTGTTTGGGCATCCTGTGAGAGGTCCACTGTGTTTGGTAAAAGAGGGCTGGGAGTTACCTCTCAAGCCCCCCAAACAAGATGTGATGGACTATGTACTTGGTCTCCGCTCCCGGATGGCTGAGTACATGAAAAAGGCAACCAAAAACCTAGAGGCCAGCCAAGAATTACAAAAAGCTTGGCATGACCAAAGGCTGTACTGACTGTATACCAGCCAGGACAGAAAGTGTGGGTGTTGGAGCCTGTGGCCCCAGCAGCCCTCCAGGACAAGTGGAGTGGCCCCCATACCATAGTTGAACAGAAGGGAGAAGTCACCTACCTGGTGAATCTTGGAACTCCCCGGAGCCCCCTGAGGGTGCTTCATGTCAACAGATTAAAGCCATATGTTGACAGGGCTGACATGGGCTTGCTCATGGCAACTGATGAGGACCAGGAGGAGGAGAGTGACCCACTCCCTGACCTGCTCTCTCAGAACCCTGATGATGGGTCAGTAGATGGTGTTGCTTTGGCAAGCAGCCTCACTGACCATCAGCAAACTGAGTGCAGACAAGTTCTGCAACAGTTCAGACATATGTTTAGCCTGACCCCTAGTCAGACTTCCTGGTGCACCCACGAGGTGGACACTGGAGACAGTCTGCCTGTCAAGAATAAAATCTACAGGCAACCTGACCATGTCAGGGACTGTATCAGGACTGAAGTCCAGAAAATGTTGGAGCTAGGTGTAATTGAGCCTTCAGATAGCCCTTGGGCTAGTCCAGTAGTCCTGGTACCCAAGCCTCATACCCAGGGTGGTAAGAAAGAAATGAGGTTTTGTGTAGACTACAGAGGCCTCAATGCAGTCACTAGGACTGATGCCTATCCCATACCAAGGGCAGATGAGCTGATTGATACTTTGGCCTCAGCCAAGTATCTAAGCACGTTTGACCTGACAGCTGGCTACTGGCAGATCAGGTTAGCTGATGATGCAAAAGCCAAAACAGCATTTTCGACCCCTGGTGGGCACTACCACTTTGTGGTGATGCCCTTTGGATTGAAAAATGCACCTGCCACTTTTCAGAGGTTGGTGAATAAAGTTCTGACAGGGATGGAAACTTATTGCTCAGCTTATCTAGATGATATTGCTGTCTTTAGTTCCTCCTGGCAGGATCACCTGGTCCACCTCAGGAATGTTTTGGAGGCCCTGCAGAAAGCAGGCCTCACTATCAAGGCCACTAAGTGCCAGATAGGGCAGAGTCAGGTTGTGTACCTGGGCCACCTTGTAGGTGGAGGCCAGGTTCAGCCTTTACAGAGCAAAATCCAAACCATAATGGAATGGGTTGCTCCAACCACCCAGACACAGGTGAGAGCCTTCTTAGGCCTGACTGGGTACTATAGGAGGTTTGTCAAGGGATATGGATCTATAGTGACCCCCTTGAATGATCTGACCTCAAAGAAAATGCCAAAAAAGGTTCAGTGGACAGCTAGCTGTCAAAAGGCATTTGAAGACCTAAAGCAGGCCATGTGCACTGCCCCCATCTTACAGAGTTCAGACTACACCAAAAAGTTCATTGTCCAAACAGATGCTTCTGAGCTGGGTGTGGGAGCTGTACTGTCTCAACTGAATGATGAAGGTCAAGACCAGCCAGTAGCTTTTATTAGCAGAAGGCTGACCCCTAGAGAGAGACGTTGGTCAGCTATAGAGAGGGAGGCCTTTGCTGTGGTATGGGCCCTGAAGAAGCTGAGGCCATACTTGTTTGGTACTCACTTCATAGTTCAGACCGACCACAAGCCCCTCCTATGGCTTAAACAAATGAAAGGAGAAAACCCAAAACTTTTGAGGTGGTCCATTTCCCTACAGGGGATGGACTATACAGTGGAACATAGACCTGGGACCCAACATGCCAATGCAGATGGACTCTCAAGGTATTTCCACTTTGAACACGAAGACTCAACTGGTCAAGGTTAGTTTAGTGTCCCTGCGTTTGGGGGGGTTGTGTAGGAGAGTAGGATCTGCCTCTTATGTTGCCCCCACTTTTTTTCTGATGTTTACACTGGTTTCTGGCTATAGTCAGGCTGGGCCCCTGCTAATCAGGGCCCCAGCCTCTCTGTTCGCTCTAAACGATTTGGAGTGCACTCTAGGTGCACTAGTGATTGGACACTGTGGTACCTTACGAGTCCCTAGTATATGGTACCTTAGGTACCAAGGGCATAGGTACTTCACAGGCCTACCAGGGGCTGCAGCATGTATTATGCCACCCCTGGGAAGCAGACTAAATCTGACACCACAGGCCTGCTACTGCAGCCTGAGTGAGGAAGTGCTAGCACTCCTCACTGAGATATAGGTTCCCTATATCTCTCCTACACACACATATAACCCTATCAGTCACCCCTAAAGCAGGCCCTATCAATCCTGAGGGCAGGGTGCTTGGCTTCTATGTGAGGGGGTGCCTCTGCCTGAGCAGGGCCCCTCTGCAGCTCTCAGAGTCCATTCTCTGGTGCTGTTTGTGGATGCGGTTAAACCATATACTTTTAAGTGCATTATATCCTCGCGGTAAAATGCTAACTTTGGAATGGCTGCATCGAAACATGTCGTGTTTGGTGTCAAATACCTTGGAATACTACCCCCCCGCCAGTCCTGGTGGCGGGGGTAGCATTCCACCCTTCTAGAGGGATAGACATGTACCTACTGTGGAAACGCGGTAGAATCCTGCAGAGCCCTGGCATCACAAAATGGATGCCACCAGTCACAGACACTGGGCTGCCCTCCTGCTGATGACCAACACTCGCAGTGGAGGAAGCCCAACAATAGATATCCTGTCCCAAGGGGGTGTGACCACCTTCCAGACAGGGTTTAGTGTATTGGGGCTGGGTGGGTGCACTCTTAGAGTGCTTTGAAGTCCTGCACTGGGGGAGCAGAAGGCTCCTCTGTGCATATGCCAGTTCAAACCGGCTCAGGGGCTACCTGTCCCTGCTCTGGCGCGAAACTGGACAAAGGGAAGTGGGTGTAGCCACCCACTCCCCTGACCCTCCCATAGGTAGGGTCATAGAGCTAGTCCCTCCCCTTCTTTTAGTATAAGAGGGGGAACCTGTGCATTGCACCCTAGATTTCCCTGGACGACGCTCTACAAGAAGAATCCCGGACCTTCGACGTTCCACTACCTTTGGAAGACTGAAGAATCTCCCTTGGAGTCAAGGAGTGACTCCCCTGCTTGGCAGGCACCAAAACTACAAACGACGGTCGCAAACTACGCCGCTCCCGCCGGAGTCCGAAGTCCCTGCAGCCCAAGAAGTGGATTTCCTGACTTCTCTAAGGCCATCGTGAGTCCCCAGCGAAGCTGAGGCCAGTGGACCCCAAGAGTAACGAGGAACCGCGACCCCTGGGTACCGTGCACTATTGTCGAGTGCAACCCCTTCACAACGTTCCACGAACTTGTGCTTTGGACCACGTGTGGTCCCAGCCTCCAGCAGGAATCCCTCCTAAGATCAGAGGCCTACCACGTCCCGAGTGACCGTGGGCCCCTGTGAGTGAATCCTCCCGAGGCGTCTTCGCGATCCCTTGCCAGCCGGCTTGTGGGTCCCCAGAAGACTTCCTAAAGAAACCGAAGGGCTCCCCTGGTTGCTCCAGGCCTGCCCTGACTTACCCTTGCTGGGTGAGTCCCACAGACCTTGCTGGTCTGCGCCATTGCCTCTTTGCACTTTCCCCGAGACTTGCTGCTACCAAGGCTTGTTGGCCCCAATCGAGTCGCCGACACCGCAGTAAGCTGCAGACATCGTGGGACACGCCGAATCCAGCTCCTGGTCGTCGTCGACGCCTCCTGGACCTCGTGGCTGAAGAGTCAAGGCAACCGCGAACGACCTGAACCTTGCGACGACGGTGGGCATCCATCTTCCTTGCCCCGAGTCACTGCCAAGTGACTTTGAACACTGTCCCCTCTGCTGTCAGGTCTTCCATCTTCTGAATCCAGGCTTGGATTCCTCCGGACACTTCTCCTGTCGCCGCAAGCAGCAAGTCTTCACTGGCTCCCATTAAAAACGACGCCGCGACCCGACACCAAAGAACACCTATGCACCCGGCTCCCCTGGGTGAGGTAACTTCAGCACTACGGTGCTCCTGTGGGTGTGGGCCCTAGAACAACTTACCCTGTAAGTGGCTTGCTTGTAGCTTCCCTAGAAGTGTCCTAAAACTCTAACTTTCTAAGTGCGACAATTGCATTGACTCGTACAGGGTTCGCGTCTGTGTTAGACACACCGCGTCCATCTCCCTTGCATCTCTATCTGAAACCGCGTCCTTCGACTCGTACAAGGACCGATCGGTGTGTTCGCCTCGAACACGCAAGGGACCTTAAACATTGATATCCCAATCGCGTCTGAGCGCATAGACTCGCACAGGACTCGCACCGATGCCAGGTCACCGCGTCCGTCCCCTGTGGGTCTCCTACAACTACCTGGGGTGGTTCTTGGGGGTCCCTCGATTCTAGATGCCCTAGACCTAGGTCTAGCAAACTAAGATTGTGATATTCGATTGTGCTAAACTTATTGTGATAACATTTGACTTGTACATATGTCCTTGACCTCTAATCTCATAAAGAGATTAGTAGAGAGTGTTTATTAATAAATACATATATATTTGATATATATACCTGTGGGGTGTCTTTTCATTTGGTGATTCAAGAGATTGTGTGGTAAAACAAGCTGCTTTACATTCCTTCAAGACTTAGCCTGAAGGCTGCTCTCCACAGCTACCACTAGGATAGCTTTCTATAAAGGTTGTCTTAAACCTATCTACCATAAGAGTCGAATTGTTCTGGTGCAAGGTGTCCACTTTAATTAGTGAACAGCATATACCAGGCCAACTTCTCACACCCTTCATACAGCAGCATGCCCTTAAGCACGTCGGGCACGCTAATAGGACTGTGGGAGCAGTGTTTTCAGGGTGTTGCACCGCAGATCATCTATGACATACGGGACAGGGTAGATGCTGCAGGTATGGCTCCTAATGAGGTTTTTAGCAATGTAACGACATTGGTGGGTTATCGGGGCAGATTGCTCCAAAAGGTTCTGACGATGGTGACCCAGTGCCCCATGAGGGAGGTCCATCCCATTTATCATCCTGAAATACCAGAACTGCGCAACTCCACGAATGCTGTAATTAGGCCACGAGTCGATGCTCGATTCCAGGAACAGTGGATCTATACTCCTTGGAAGAGGACTGAGGTAATATCCCTTAAAAGTCAGTTGCCAGACCCTCGGAAAAACCCGACAGCGTATTACAAAGAGTTGACAGAGGCGGCCTCCTCCACGGTGATGACGTTAGCAGATATTGAGTTGTTCTTTGGTTTGTTGGTACCGGTGGATATATGGAGGCAAGTGCATACCCAGGATCATGTGGTGGAATTGGGAGGAACATGGGATCAGATCAGAGCGTGGGATAAGGACCGCAAACCCGGTGACAAGCCGAAGGCGGAGATATTGGCTTTACCGGGTCGCATTATCACCTATATGCATTTCCTTATCCCGCCGAGACGGGTGGATTGGGACAAGTTGACTGCATGTCATCATCAGAAGGACGAGAGTGTGTCTGATTTCTTTACTAGGTTTGAAGGGGTGTTTCTCGACTTTAGTGGCCAGGATCTGTCATTGGAAGGTGGTGTCCAGTTGTGTAGGAGAGTAGGATCTGCTTCTTATAGTTACCCCCACGTTTTGCCGATGTCTCACTGTTTTTGGCCTAGTCTGACTGGGATCCTGCTATCCAGGACCCCAGTCTATCTGCTTTCTCCTGTAAATTGCAATGCATGTACTTTAGGTACATTCCAGATTGGATACTGGGGTACCTTTATAAGTCCCTAGTATATGGTACACCGTGTACCCAGGGCATAGGTACCCCAGAGGCCTACCAGGGGCTGAAGCATGTATTATGCCACCCCTGAGAGGCCATTCAAAATGACACAACAGGTCTGCTACTGCAGCCTGTGTAAGGTGGTGCATGCACCCCTTACTGGAGATCTAGGTTCACTATATCCCTTCTAAATCACTACACATATAAACCTATCAGTCACCCCTATGGCAGGCCTTATCAATCCTGAAGGCAGGTTGCTGGGTGTTACGTGAGAGGGTGCCCCTGCATGACCAGAGCCCCTCTGCAGCCTTCAGACACCATTCTCCGGGGTTGTCTGTGATGCAGCCAGACATATATGTTTAAATGCATTATAACCTCGCGGTGTATGCTAACTTTAAAACGGCTGCTTAGAAACATGTCGTGTTTGGTGTCAAACACCTTGGAATCATACCTCCACACCAGTAACTGGTGTGGGAGGTATGATTCCACCCTTGTAGAACCACTACTGTGGGTCACCGGTCTACCCGGTACCAGCTTTCCCGACCTGGGCAGCACAAAATGGATGCTGCCAGGCAGACACGAGTCTGCCCTCCTGCTGCTGAGCCAAGCTCGAGTAGAGGAAGGCCTGACAATTGGTTTCCTGTCACAGGGAGGTGTGATCACCTCCCAGACAGGATTTAGTGTATTGGGGCTGGGTGGGTGCACTCCTAGAGTGCCAGAAAGTCTGCACTGGGGGCATATTTGGTGTCCCTGTGCATAGTCCAGCTAGAACCAGTTCTGGGAGCCGCTGGCTCCTGGTCTGGCGCGAAACTGGACAAAGGACATGGGTGTAGCCACCCCTCTGTCCTGCCCCTCCCCTAGGAGGGTCTCCAGAGTCCGTCCAACCCCTTCCCATGGGTATAAAGTGGGATACCTAATTCCAGGACTTTAGATTATACCTGGACAAGACTCTGCAAAGAAACCAAGTACTTCGACGGTCTGCACTTCGCTGGACGACAGAAGAATCTCCTTTGGAGTAAAGGAGCTACTCCCCTGCAGCAGCAGGCACCTAAGCGCATCTGACCGGCTTGCATCTCCAGAGCTCCTGCGGACTCCGAAGATTTCTGCAACACAGGAGGTGGGTTCCCAAAGGTCACCGAGGTAGATCTGACCTCTCAGCGATTCTAAGACCAGTATCCCTCGTGGGGGCCGTGCAACCCGTACCCCAGTGCACCGCGTCTATTTGCAAGTGCATATGCTTGTTGGCGACCCCCGAGCTTGTGCATTGGACTACGTGTAGTCCCGACTCCGAGCAACATTTGCACCGAAGATATCCGGCCTCCACTCCATGAGTGCTCTGTGGGCTGATCCTTCGTGAATTCGCTCGAGGTCACCTCGCGATCCCTGGTCCGTTGGCCTGTGGGTCCTGGCGAGGGTCATCTCGTTTGTTCTTGGGCTTCCCTGGTTGCTCCAGACGTGCCCTGACTCTCCAGTGCTTTGAGAGTCCCCTGGACCTTGCTGGTCCACACCGTAACTTGTTTCCTCTGCCTGCGTGGGTTGCCGTTGCCAAGGCTTGTTGGTGCTCCAGCCGGACACTGACCCCTCAGCTCTCGACATCCTTCGTGGGACAGCTCACCTCCGGACCCTGGTCGTCGTCGGCGTCTCCTGGTCCCCGTGGCTGCAGAGACAAACATCCTTTCTCTTCACCTGAAGCACCCTACATCGGTGGGTATTCAACTACCGAGCCCCCGGTCACCTGAAGTGACCCAGACTTTGTCCCCTCTGCTTTCAGGTTCTTCTCACCTCGAATCCAGGCTTGGATTCCACCGGACACTCTTCGCCTTCCTGGCAGCAGTACTTTCTTGCAGCTCTCCATTGAAAACGACGGAGGTTTCCGACACCACTTGACCCCTATGCACCCGGCTCCTCTGGGATAGGTAACTCGGGTACTTCGGTACTCACAAGGGTGCTGGCCTTAGAACCTCTTATGTTCCAAAGGGTTTGCTTGAAGTCCTCCTAGAAGTGTCCTTAAATTGTAATTTTCCAACCGCGACTTTCCCATAGAGTTGCACGGAGCACGGGGTTGTGTTTCTTCACTGCACCCGTCCTCCGTGGGCGCCCTGTGTCACTGCCTTGGGTGGTTCCTTGGTTCCCAGCGATTCTACGTGCTCTAGGCACTGTGTCTATTGAAGTCGTTGTTGTTATACCATTTTTTAAGTATATGGTTCGGTCTCCCCCTGGAGCCCGTTGTACATTTTGCTACTTACATATGTTCTATCGATTAAGTATTGTGTGCTTTATGTTCTAATCTCGTGTTGAGATTAGTAGAGAGTGTTAGTAATAAATATATATTTTTACATAACACTTGTGTGGCTCTCCTTTCATTTGGTCATTCAAGAAGTGAGATTCTGGTAAAACAAGCTGCTTTACATTCCTTCAAGATTAAGCCTGAAGGCTGCTCTCCACAGCTACCACTAGGATAGCTTTCTAAAGGTTATCTTTGACCTCATACATCATAAGGGTCGTTTGGACTGGTGCAAGGTGCCCACTTTAATTAGTGGACAGCATATACCAGGTCAACTTCTCACAGGTTGTTTGTCAGGAGGTTCGTTACCAATTTGCTTCCTGAGATTGCGACTAGGATGCAGGCTTCAGAAAGCACTTGGAGCACCTCTTCCCCGTCGGTAATATTGAGTATGGCACAGTACTGAGAGAATGAAGAGAAGGAGAAAGTGGAGAAAAAGTCGAAAGACTTGAAGACGAGGGTGTTGATGCAGCAAGTTGCGAGGGGTAACGGAAGAAGTAGCGGTTCGGGTCCTGCCCAGCAGCTACCCCGGTCTAACAGGGGCTGTACCTCGAGTGCACCAATTGGGCTCAACCAATGTGCTTATTGCAAGCAGGAGGGACATTGGCGGAATGAGTGTCCGCAGTTAGTCCAGAAAGACGAGGCCCCGAGAGGTCGGGGTTTTAGAGGACGTAGAAGAGGAGGAGGAGGCCGGGGGGAGACGCGATCAGAGAATACATCGTTTAAATGACAGAGCGGGAACTATTTTGACGACCCCCGAGGGAGGCAGTACTATCATGATGACTATGACATGGACGAAGTGATGGGATGTCTCACAGCTAGGATAACCAGGGACAGGGCAAGGGACCAGTTCCGGTGCCTGTAGATCAGCACGGACCCTATGTTACTGCAGATTTACACGGTACGACCGAGAAATTCTTAGTTGATACAGGGGCTATGAATAGCTCTGTTTCCCGTTCACTGGTCCCGGGGGCGGCTCTGTCCGGCCAAAACAACATTTCGGTGGGTTTCTCAGACATGCCGGTGGTCAGCTCCATTTCCAAACCTCTTGCTTTGACTATTGGCCCCTTCATGGTTGATTCACCATTTCTATTAACGTCAAATTGTGAGGACAATTTGTTAGGGTTGGATTTGTTAAAAAGGTTGCATGCAACAATTTTTTGTTCTCCAGACGGTGTTTACATGACTATTGGACCACAGGTGGCCCGTGCCACAAAATGTCTCGCAAAGGATGCCCCCCTCCCCGCTGAGTTTAAAGATGTGCCATGCACACTCTGGGCTACCGGAGACACGGATGTGGGGTTACTCCAGATCCCACCGGTCTCTATACAGATTAAGGGCAACGCTGTATGGCCACGTATTCCCCAGTACAAGATATCCCAGGCAGGAGAAAAGGCCTTATTGCAAACAATACAGGATTTGATTAAGTCTGGTGCGGTTGAGGAGACAGCGGCGAATGTGTGTAACAGCCCTATTCTTCTTATTCTTAAAAAGGCACCCTTGGATTCTTCTGATGCTCACCCTGAAGTTTACCGCTTCGTAATTGACCTTAGAGAGGTGAATAAAATAGTGGTTCCCCAGTATCCTGTAGTCCCAGACATTACCACGATCTTGACAATGATTCCCCCGTCTGAAAAATTCTTCTCTGTGATAGATTTGAAGAATGCTTTCTTCAGCATTCCAATCCATACAGATAGCAGATATCTGTTTGGATTTACAGTAGCCGGAAGGAACTTTAGGTTCTGTCGTGCTCCACAAGGCTATACGGAGAGTCCTAGTATCTATAGCCAAGCTTTGAAAGCTCAATTGGATTCCTTGAAACTTCCCCCTGGTAATGTGCTGTTGCAGTACGTTGACGACCCCCTTGTGGCTTCAGACACTGAAGATGGTTGTAAAGAGGCCACAGTTAAATTGCTGTTACATTTGGCGCACCATGGCCACAAGGTGTCACTTTCGAAATTTCAATATTGTCGACAGGAGGTCACCTATTTAGGTCACCTACTGTCGAAGGAGGGTCGTAGACTAACACCTGAATGCATAGCTGCTATTACTAATATGCCTGTTCCTAAGACCCAACGAGAGGTACGCGCTTTCATTGGTATAACTTCGTATTGTCGTCACTGGATCCCTAATTATTCCTTACTAACGAAACCCCTCCTTTACCTGACCACCAAAGAAGTGCATGAACCCCTGCCTTGGACATCTGCATGCCAGAAAGCTTTTGAGCAATTAAAGGTTGCGCTTTGCTCTGCTCCTGTGCTTGGTACTCCTGATTACCAGAAGCCTTTTGTGCTCTATGTACATGAGGCGGACGGTTGCGCGCTTTCTGTTCTAACACAGGGTTTTGGTGGTAAGCAGAGACCCTGCGCGTATTTTGTCTGCTATTCTTGATAACGTCGCCAGAGCTCTCCCGAGCAGCCGGAGGGCTGCCGCGGCGGTGGCAGTTTCTATCAGACAATCGGCAGGGCTCGTCCTTGATACGGATCTCACAGTCATGGTACCTCATGCTGTGGACACACTGTTGAATAAGACAAAGACACAGCACCTTACTAGTGCGCGTCTGACTGGATATGAATTAACTTTGTTTGCTCCGCACATTACCATCAAACGCTGTGCTACTCTGAACCCAGCCATGTTACTACCCCTCCCTTCGGAAGAAAAGGACAATGATGTCCATGATTGTTTATTTCGGACTGAGGAAGAAACGAAGGGACGGGTAGACCTGACTGATGTTCCCTTATCTGACCCCCAAGGGGAACTATATGTCGATGGCTCTTGTTTCAAATTACCAGATGGCACTACCACTGCAGCTTATGCAATCACAACGTTACACACTGTAGTTGAGACATCCCGTATCCCATACCAATCGGCCCAGGCTGCAGAGTTGGTTGCCCTCCTTAGGGCTTGCGAGTTGAGTGAGGGACTGACTGTCAATGTCTACACCGACAGCCAGTACGCCTTTGGGGTGGCCCATAATTTCGGGCGCCTCTGGGCAGAGAGAGGGTTCTTGACCTCGCATGGGTTGCGAATACAGCATGGTCCATTGATACATAGATTGTTGTCAGCTCTGACACTTCCTGATAAGTTGGCAATAATAAAATGTAGCGCTCACAAAGCAGTAACAGACGATGTTGGAAGGGGAAATGCTTTTGCAGATCAGACAGCTAAGGAGACAGCTAGATCGAAGATGAAAAAGATGTTCGTGGCAGGCCCCGCTAGGTGGGTTCCAGACAATGGAATGTTCGAGGACACATTAGAAAATGTCAGGGAAATACAGAGCGATGCGACGGTAGATGAACTGGCAGTATGGGAGGAGAGGACAGGGTGTTTGGACGAGGATGGGTGTTGGACTGACTTGTCTGGGAAACAGAGATGGCTGCTGCCTAACGCCTATGTGCTCCCTGTTGTTACTATGGCCCATGGCCCAGCACACATTAGTGCCAAAGGAATATGTAAGCTACTGGACCCAGTATGGCGAAACGATAATATCCCTAAGGTAGCCACACACCTAGTGAAACACTGCATAATTTGTCTGAAACATAATCCTGGGAAGGGTACTCCTACACCTGCAGGTAATTTTGCACCGCCTTCCTTCCCTTTCGAGGTTCTCCAGATGGATTTCATCTAAATGGAACGAGTTAACAATCTGAAGTATGTGCTGGTAGTGATTTGCACATTCAGTAAATGGATTTAGGCTTACCCCACTAAGGAGAATACGGCTATGGCAACGGCTCTCTTAAAACAGTTCTTCCCGCGCTATGGGTTACCACGTGTGATCTGGAGTGACAACGGAAGTCACTTCAATTCAAAGGTCATTGAATTGGTGTGTAAAGGCTTGCATATTAGACAGAAGTTTCATGCAGCGAACCACCCCCAGTCAGCAGGCTTGGTTGAGAAGTACAATGGTACTCTCAAATTGAAATTAGCGAAGATTCAAGAAAGCACAGGATTGCGATGGGCCGATGCTCTACCTTTGGCTTTGTTGTCTACCAAAGCGACAGCGCATTCTAGAACAGGGTTGTCCCCGTACGAGGTGGTCTTTGGGCGCCCGCCAACATCTGGGGCGTCCCAAGACCAAAGCGCTTTTCCGAGATAGTCCACAAGTAGGGGGTACTCTATCTGTACGAGTTAACTAAAGATCTTCGTTCTGTCCACCAACAGATTCACGCCACGCTGCAACCAGTACCAGAGGGGCCCGGGCATCAGCTACAGCCCGGGGATTTCGTGTTTGTGAAGAATTTTCAGCGAAAGAGCTGCCTGGAGTCTCGGTGGAAGGGGCCACTCTTGGTCCTGCTCGCCACCCGCACCGCAGTAAAGCTTGAAGGCTGGAAGTACTGGGTATACGGATCGCACGTCAAGAAGATCCCTCTCCCACTTCCGTATGACAAGTGGGTCCTCGACGGCATTGCTGACCAGGAAGGGGAGTGAGTGCCCCGTTTCGTTCCCTTCTCTGACGCCCGACTGAGGTGGGCGCAGACAGACGAAGAGAGCGACGAGGTCTTACTTGAAGCGGTCCCCCCAGAGAAAAGGGCCGCCCCGGATGCTCCCGCTTCTGGTGCACAGACACCTGAGTCTCAATGCCCTGCTGAGCCTGAATTTCTTCCCCTTTTTGTTGATGAAGAAGTGCCTGGGGTTGCCAGGTACAACCTACGGCCCAGACGGAAGGACAGTGCGCCAGTAGGGCAGTCCAGGAGTTAGGGAAGGACTCGAGCTTAGGGCGTAGGTGCTATGCCTAAGGTGCCTGCTTTAGATTAGAGTGAGCTACGCTGGTGCACTGCCCTGGACACTGGACAGGGTTAGCTGAGGGTGTCTTCCAAGGAGGAAGGGTGCCCTATCCTGAAAGAAGAGGATTTGTTTTCCAGCAAGGGCTGCGATCGCGCAGCTCCCCCGTGGGAGTGCTTCATAGCACCGTCGTTGATGACCAATAGGAGTCTACCAGTGAGGCTCTGAAGGACACCGGGCGATTTGTACCCCTCTGGTCGGTTGTATTTTTGTGGCTCCAATTCCTAAAGTTTCTTTCTATGTACCCATTTGGCCGCGCAATTATGAAGGAGGAACAGCCTCTGGTGGCCCCACCATTACAGCAGAATGGTCCTGTGTGGTCTAGTTGGTCTATTGGGAGTAGGGTGGTAGTGGTCCTTCTCATCGTAACGCTAACACTATTCGGAGTGGTGTGGTATTTAGAGGAACAGCATCCTGTGCACACATTGATAGGGACTACCCCGGCTCCACCTGAGCATTCGTTTGTTACACTGGCCCCGCATAAAGACATAGCGATACCAAAGGGGATGATGGACGGAGCGTTAGAGCAAATCAAACACTCACCCCCAGTCAAATGATCTGGGTTTAATCCATCATCATTCTTTAGCTCACTCCACCACCCCAGTCCAGACATGGCCATATGCAAATCAGTCTGACCCTGTGCCTCATGGGAACAGTCCAGCCCGAACTGCCAAGCCATGTCTTCCCTGGACCGGAAACAAGCATCCTGGGACCGGTTTCGGGTTCAAAACCCTCATCAGGGTTTTTGCATTTGTCACCCCGAGTGGGACGGGTATGCCCAGACGTTGGTCCCGTGCTCTCCATGCCACTGGAATCAAGCTATCCTGGCTGAAGAGGGGTGAAACCCCGAAACCGGTCCTAGGATGCTTGTTTCCAGTCCAGGGAGGACCTGGCTTGGCAGTTCGGGCTGGACTGTTCCCATGAGGCACAGGGTCAAGACTGATTTGCATATGGCTGGGTTCAAACTGGAATGGCATGGTGAGCAAAAACGATGGATTTAGGCCCAGATCTCTGTACTGGGGTGAATGTATGACATTGTTCTGCATTCTGTCCATCAATTGTTGTTTTTGCATTTGTCACCCCGAGTGGGACGGGTATGCCCAGACGTGGGTCCCGTGCTCTCCATGCCACTGGAATCAAGCTATCCTGGCTGAAGAGGGTGAAACCCCAAACCGGTCCTAGGATGCTTGTTTCCAGTCCAGGGAGGACCTGGCTTGGCAGTTCGGGCTGGACTGTTCCCATGAGGCACAGGGTCAAGACTGATTTGCATATGGCTGGGTTCAAACTGGAATGGCATGGTGAGCAAAAAACGATGGATTTAGGCCCAGATCTCTGTACTGGGGTGAATGTATGACATTGTTCTGCATTCTGTCCATCAATTGTTGTTTTTGCATTTGTCACCCCGAGTGGGACGGGTATGCCCAGACGTGGGTCCCGTGCTCTCCATGCCACTGGAATCAAGCTATCCTGGCTGAAGAGGGGTGAAACCCCGAAACCGGTCCTAGGATGCTTGTTTCCAGTCCAGGGAGGACCTGGCTTGGCAGTTCGGGCTGGACTGTTCCCATGAGGCACAGGGTCAAGACTGATTTGCATATGGCTGGGTCCAAACTGGAATGGCATGGTGAGCAAAAAAACGATGGATTTAGGCCCAGATCTCTGTACTGGGGTGAATGTATGACATTGTTCTGCATTCTGTCCATCAATTGTTGTTTTCGCATAAAGACATAGACAGACCTATGTCGAGAATGCGTTGCTGCAGATGCTTCATCAGGTACACAGTACAACTAATGCCACGAATTGTTGAGTGTGTGGGTTACTTCCCTCAGTTATGCACAGGAACGATCTACTGGTGTCATTGACCCTGCCATACTTGGGTAGCTGTGAGGCATGGTTCCAATTGCTTCCTATGGTGTACATGCACTATCATGCTGACGCGATGAATATGGTACAGTCTGATTACGAAGCAGTGTTGGAGTATATAGTGGTACACCAAGGATATACACCTGGGGCAGATGGAAAGGAGGGTACCCTACATCCAGAAGCTTGTATGAATATTTTTGAGGATAATAAGAATGTCACTTCGTTACAAAACGAAATGCTGGATTTTCAAGGATTTAATGTTACTGAATATTTTAAATGTTTCCAGGAACGAAATATAACTGAAGACAAAGCCATGCCCGTCCCTGTGATCAATACAACAGCTAGTTTCTGTGTTGAAGGTACAGGGAATATTCCAGTAGGGAAGCAGTTGTAACTATACATACCGATTGAACACTACTAGTAGCCCACCTTTGCTCACACCTCCCAATGTATACTTTGTTTGTGGGGGACAGGCTTATACAGGGCTTCCCAGGGGATGGTCTGGCCAGAGTTATGTCTCTTTTCTTTTGCCCTCTGTTTATATTGCACCATCTAATTATCACAAGGATCATAGGCTACAGCGTAGGGATCTACATTTGCATCGAGCCAAGAGAGTTGTCAATCCAGAAGATATAGATCAAACAGATACTTCCCTACAGCAATTTACTGACATCATGAAGGGCATTCTGCCGTTCTGGGGCCCCATGTTCAATAGCCGTAATATCCGTCCCCTTGCTAGAGTAGTTGAGGGGGTCATTAACACTACTGCAGGTATACTGACTAATATTACAGTTGAGCTTCAGGCTACGAGACTTGTTGCTCTTCAAAACCGGATGGTTTTAGACGTCATCCTTGCTGATAGGGGCAGAGCCTGCCGCGTCATCGGCAGCAGTTGCTGTGTTTACATTCCTGATAACGCCCCTAATGTATACTCCGCCATGCAGAAATTACACAGGCTTGCTTCAGATATCCATCAGGATAATGGATCATGGTCCCTCACAGGGTGGTTCTGGGGTCTGCAGACATCATGGGGTTGGAAGATACTACTTGCCCTCATAGTTATCGCAGGTGTCATCTTCACATGTTGCCTATGTATTAATTGCCTTCCAGCATGTTGCACCTATTGTGTGAGCAAGCTCACCCCTACCCCTAAATTGCCAGGGCACGATACTAAGGTCTCTACTATGATGATGCAGGATATCCAGGATATGATGCTTATTGACGAAGGTATTTTTGAATACTAAGTAGATTTTGACACTAGTGTGCTGCTTTATTCTCCCTTGTAATTTGACTGACTATGCATTTTCTTCCTTCCCACTTAGAATTGTAAAGACCCTACCGGATAGCCTCAATAAAGCATTTAGCCACCCATGCTAAAAGGAGGGTCTGTTAGGTTTGAAAATCCCATTTCCGCTATGCACTCGTATCATGCTACATTAGGTTAGCATTGTGTGGCTAAATAGATGCCATTTGTATTCACGTTATGCAACCCACGGAGTTATCCCTGCAACACGCAAGCTTTAGTTAGCAAGTGTGACTCCATTTTGTATTTCGTAATCCCTATTAGGCTGTGTCTGAACTAGGCCTCATTATTCATATTGCCTGCCTCAGCAGAATACTGTATTTAGTTGTTATTTTTCTTTCCTGTTCAAGGCTGCTTCCCGACTTACTAATGAATAGGCCATTCTGCCCTTGCATGCCTATCCGAGTGTGTAGTTCTGCTCCCACGTTAGGAAATGCTGAGATTCAGCGCAGTAACCTTGAGTTGCCGATAGCATGTACCCATCTGGTCGGTGGTAGCCCATCCTTCTGTGCCTTCTTTGCTCATGTTCGGCCCAGGCCGGTAATTTTCCACTGTGGGCGTGGTTGGGGGGGTTCTTGGAGGAATGATCATGCATTGCAGGCCGTTGGGGAGCCGGTCCCTCGGCAGACATCTTAGGGTGCAGGTCAGATTGGACTCCTCTGCAGAGTATTGCTAATAAATGCTTGTTTGTATTCGCTACTGCCTGACCGACTCTTCATTACTTGGGAAGGCATAGCAGGTGGTTGTATATAACCCTAGTGGCCCCTAAGGGCCACTTCCTTCAGTACAACAGAACGCCCTGGACATTGTAGAATGTCTGATAAATATCTCTGCCACTGGCGCTCAGAGCCCAGCTCAAACGCCCCCTCATAAAACAGAATAGAGCAGCAGGCCTGAACGAGGCAATGCATATTGTTACCAAAATATAGTGCACCCTCACTCACCAGGGACTACCCTTTAATTCATGTATCTGCACAAAATGCAAACTTTACTCATCATGTTGCTGGTACACACATTGTGAACCACATTTAAATAATTTCATTTGAACATTGCCAAATTTTCAACTAGAGACAGTTATTCACATTTAATATATAACAGAAACAAGAAGAAAATATGAAAACAAAACAAACACGTGTGTAAATCAGTCAGCTGTTTAACAGTAAAACAAACATCACCCACAGATCGTTTATATCACATGAAGGGCAGTTTAGTCCCCAACTCATATACTAAAGGTATTGAACGTACATCAATGTAACGTTATACATAGGTGTATAAAAAGAGTTTACTTAATCTGGTTCCATAAGAGGTGCCTCTCACAGTCCCCATTTATTGTGTTGGTATCTCTTTGGATTTTGTTGATCAAGACCTTAAAAGTACTAGTAATGGCGGCACCAAGATACTCCTTCTTTAAGCCTATGCATTTCGATCTCTGTTGCGGGACCACAGTTCAATGAGATCTTCCTTGGAGCTCATAAGTTATTTTCAATATAAGTCGGAGGTGTCCAATGTTTTTTTTATTTGGGAGTTGCTGCAGTCATTGAATAATTCTTTGCAGAAGAGGTTTTGCTAAGGACTTCCTGAGTCCCTTCACTGTGCTCAAGTTCCCTAAGTGTCAATTTGTGGTCTTGGTAGTAGGTCGTGCCATGGCATTAGTGTACCAGACTTGGTAAAATAGGCACGTCTTTAGTTGAAAAGCACCAGTCAAATTCCTGTGCTGGTGTTTGAAATATCCCGTTCTGATCCGGTGGTGGCATTCTGGCTTTCTTCATTGATTCTCGGCTGAGAATTTGAGACATTCAAAGCAGAGTCAGCGAACCCATACATTGTACACAGACAACACCATACAGAAACTTAAATCTAACAACCAACAATTTACAACCACTGCACAATCCGGACCAGTTGATTCCTCACATGTGGCCAATTTATGTTGTCAAAACCTTCAGCATCATAGTTTTGCCTCCACATGCATTAAACAGCTCTGGCCTTCACTGGGCAAACAGTTTATAAGGAACAATTATGAAATTCATTAAATGTCTACTATAAGAGCAACTACCAAATCACATCAATCAATGACACAGCCTTTCAGCTCCAACACATTAGTTATGAAGAATGAGAAAGGTCATCCACCTGATGAATAATAGAACTACAAATTACTTATCCTTGGAATAATATGAAATGTTCATAATTTCACGAGACAATACATTCCATAGGGCAGGTGCTTGGTAGCAAAAGTTCTTACTACCACACCGCTTACACTTAATAGTAGCTACCATTAATAAAAACTTGCTCTCAGATGTCAAAGATTGAGGAAGACTACTTTTAACTACTACATTGCATAAGAGACAATGCAAAGTGCCTGTTGAGTCAAAATTTGAATTTTAACCTGCTTTCTCTGGAAGCCAAAGTTCCCTCTGAATATCAGACACAAGCACTAACTTGCAGACATTCTTAACATTAGCCACTTGTTTCTGAAGCACTTGCAGTCTATTCAAAACATATTGTAGCATAACTTCCTGCAAGACTGTAGGATAGTCTAAATTGGCCCCATATAACTAGTAATCGGGTTTAAATGGATTTCGGTTAGAAAAAGTTAAACCGGTCTCAGCACCATAAGATACTAGTAAGTGGAACTCACTATTACATTGGCCTTTAGTGCCATAGATATATTTGTGTCAAGACTTTTTGTCATTAAATTAGAGACCGTCAGGATGTAATATTGGTCTGCTAGAAATAAACAATATATTTTAGAAACCATCAAAGACTTGTGTTGCATTGTACATACAAAAGCTCTGTTTTGGCAATATTAGGGCTCAGTCAATTGGTCCTCATCCGTACCTGGACTTCCCTATAGATTACATGAAAGCAAGTTAAATCGGACTATAAAACCCCCTTGAGTTTTGGGATTATCTGGTTATTTATGAAATCCTATGACAAACAACTCTAGAAGCTCATGGACAAGTAACACACGTAGATTATACTACGAAAGGAGAAGTCGAGGCTCCCGTGGAACAACGCATGTTACTACAAAAGATAAACCTTGTAGAGAAACATCACTTATTTGCACCTAAAAGGGAGCAAATAAGTGATTTACCTCTCACAACATACTGGTCAAAGTGGATCCAAAACTACGTCAAGATCCAGCGTGTCGAATGCAACCGAAAACGTCCAACAAGTTCAGAATAGCTGCATCACCCTCATCATCAAAATAATTTCGAAATTAGTTGGTGTAGTTTACATGAATCTACCTGCCTGAAAGTTGAACTTTTTGGTGCCTTTATAAAGGATGAAGTGCCCGTGGAGCTATGTAACCATGCACCCATGACTCCAGACACATTGATGCTGGCAATAAAAGGGATTCCTTTACTAATGCAGTACATTTACGTGTGTGATGCTGTTCCCCATACCTACAAATGTCGCGCAAAGGCAAGCACTCCACTCTGGATAAAATAAATCCCATCTTGCTCCCATCACTCAAATAGGACATGCCTCATGTACAGAAAAAAGAAACAGGATGGGGCATGTTATGAGTGTATTAAAATGTATATAATGAATAAGACATTCACATTTTAAACTATACCTCTTTACCAATTCATGTTCACACGGATTAAAATACTGTATTCACGATGACGACTTATCTGGAATTTGGTATTTCTTAATTTACTTTTCCCCAGTGCGTTTACGGTATAGCTATGGTTTTTGTTAGTTCAAAATGAGCATATGTAATTGCATCTAGTAGCTACCTCAACTGGGAAATGTCACACCCTTCGTTGCTCAAAAAGCAAAAAGGGCCGTAGCTATCGCAAGATTTGGAGCCTCATAGCCGCTGCAAAGCAATAGTATTAAGAGTAGACACCTCTAGGGCCACAGGCACTGCCTTTGTATTTATTTATTTGAATGCAGCAGTATTAAAACGTGTAAAATTAAAACTCGCACGCACAGCATAATAACCATTGCATCCCGCACACTAAAACACAAAGAGCAG
This sequence comes from Calotriton arnoldi, assembly GCA_963921515.1. Classification (NCBI taxonomy): domain Eukaryota; kingdom Metazoa; phylum Chordata; class Amphibia; order Caudata; family Salamandridae; genus Calotriton; species Calotriton arnoldi. The sequence continues at coordinate 186,548 of CAWUFW010013136.1, read as the reverse complement.
AGGAAAAAATGTCTCAAAACACTGAATCAAATTAAATACTTTCACAAGTGCAAAAAATTGATCAACGCACACTGCCGTTTGGCGAGGCTCACACGCACATCACGAAGAAAGGTGGAGGGTGCTCACATGTACTGTAAATGCCATCTTCGGATAACTTAAAGGCAGGGTACGGTAGTGACAGTTCAGTAAGGTACCATGCACCACAAAACCACCGTACCATAATAGCACGTTCAGTAGTCTCCAAAGCTAAGCTCAAAGAAAGCTCTAAGCCAGCGGCATCACAGAACAACAACAATACGTTAGATTACTTCATATTTGCTAAATTTCCCCATGCTATTCGATAAGGTGAAAACTACTTACACAGAGCTTCCGTGAATTCAGCCTAATACGCTTTTTCCTTGCTTTGATGTTTTAACGGATGTTGTTTGTCCGTAATGTCAGTACTTCCGGGTCAAACAAAAATAGTCCCTGTCTTTTTTGCCGTGCGTACTCATTTGTTAGGTTGCCCCTGTTTTCGTTCGGTTTCTTTGGATAGTTGGGCATCTTTTCTTATTGGACCTTGTGCTAGCTCCGCCTTGGAAGTGAGGGGCTGGGCAGTGTTGTTGCTAAAATTTGGGCGTCAATGGGCAGCTGGTCAGTGCTGCGGCACTACTGTACGTTTTAGTGACTCTGAGGCCGAAAGGACTGCCAAGAGAGGGAGGAAGTCAGCGGGTTCGGACAGATCTCTCCTGCGAACCCTGGGAGATCCTCAAGCCACCTTCTGCTAACAACTCCGTAACTTTTTTCCCACAGAATGTATTCATGGAAGATTTGCGTCATGGTTGTTCCAACACCCTGGGATTCTAAAGATAGCCAGGGTTAGTGGATTCCCCTGGAGAGAACCGAGAAAATTGACAAAATATAGCTACATTTTGAATTTTTGGGCAAAAATAGGAAAAAAGTAATCCGGATAAAAGTGTCTGCTTTTTCCCTAAAAATGGCATCAACGAAAGGTTTGCTGTGCTAAGGTCACCACCTGCCCAGCTTTGAGGAACATGCAGAGCTGAATAATTTTTTTTTTTTGGGGGGGCATTTTTTTTTTTTTTTTTACGAGGTATCCCATTTTTAGGTCTCGGCCTGCACCAGCGCTTGCGCTGGTCTGGCCGAGAGTTTTAGTAAGCGGGTTTTGGAAGTGCAAACCCACTGGCTTTCGGCTGGCGACCAGCTTGCGTTCACGATGGCGTGCACGCGCCATTCCTCGCATCGCTGGCGAGGCGCCATCTGCCTTTCCTCCCTCTCCCCTCCTCCCCCTCCCTCACCAGAGAGCGCGTCTATTTGTTTACTTTTGCTATAATCGCGGCACCCGCGCTTTACTTTTAACGTTAAAAGTAAAGCGCTGGTGTCACGATATAGCAAAGTAAAGAAATAGATAATTTTTCTATTTCTTTACTTTTGCTATAATCGCGGCACCCGCGCTTTACTTTTAACATTAAAAGTAAAGCGCTGGTGCCGCTGACTAGCAAAAGTAAAGAAATAGAAAAATAATCTATTTCTTTACTTCTGCTATAATCGCGGCACCCGCGCTTTACTTTTAATGTTAAAGCGCTTACTTTTAATGTTAAAAGTAAAGCGCGGGTGCCGCGATTATAGAGTAACAAGCAAATGGTGTAGCCAATAGGTCTAGCTTTGGGACCTTATAAGTATTTAGTTATGCAACTGTTGCATGGCTAAACACTTATAAGGTCCCAAAGGCGAGACCTATTGGCTATGCCAATGCTTGTTCTATTTTATTGTGCTATCAACCAACTTACAGTTTGTGGTGGAAACCAGTGTGAAAGCCATGGGTGATCAAGGAAAGCTATAGATTTCTGAAAAGTAGACAACATTCAATAAGGGGTCATGTGTAGATCCCACAAGGTTTTCCCAGAGAAACGAACTTTTGAAAGAACAAAATATTAAAAATGAGTAGGAAAAAACGGCCATTTGTGATGTTTTCAGCTGTAACTGTTTTGTCACAATGGCCAATTTGCAAAAGCAATATACCATTACGTCCGCTAGACATTTCTGGTTGCGGGATATATAGGGTTTGTAGGTTCTCCAAGAACCCAAGGTACCCAGAGCCAACAACTGAGCTGCACCGTACAATGGTTTTTCATTGTTTACTGAGTATAGACCAATTCATATGGTCAAATATGTAGAGTGAATTATGGAAATATATGAATTTCTGAAATGGGCACAAGATATGGAGTTTAGAATCAATAGTTATTTGTAAATTTCTGAATTTGTGGGTACCGTTACTAGCATTTGATTTAGAGGGTATTTTTCAAAAGTATTATTACACACTTGCTTACCTTTGGAAGGCACAAATGCAGCGAAATCCATTTGGTAATGACAAATATTCCTCTAGTCTATGCACCCACATGTCTTCCGATAAAAATGGTACCTCACTTGCGTGGGTAGGCCTAGTGCCTGCGAAAAGAAATGGTCCAAAACACAACATGGGCGCCTCAAATTTTTCCACTGAAAACTGACCCTCTTTAGGTCTCGCTTAGCGGCATGCGCGGTCTCTTCTAGACATTTTGTTTACAGTTAGCGGGCTTACAGCCTGCCTATTGCTTCTAATTTGAGAATTGTTTGCTTCTTATTTGTTGTGCTGAATCCCAATGCATAGGGATGGAGTGCTGGTGGAAACGGGCATCGTTCAGTGGAAAAACATGTTTTAATCCGGTAGTATGATGTAGGGCAGAAGTCGAGGGTACACTCAGGTAGATGGGCCCCCCCCCCACTATTTCAACAGGGTGGACGGCATCCTCCCGTCAAGATGTTTGTGTCCCAGTGAAATTTCCCACACCAGGACACATTTAGCAGTGTCTGACCATTAACTGCTTTCTGTTCTGACAGCAAGATGCAGGCATGTGGAGGCTTTTTTATATTCACCTCCAGCTGGGCCAAAGATAAGTCCTAGTTTAAATGGCCATCAGACCTCATTCTGTTCCAGTACAATCCTGACTTAGAGCTGTCTGAAGCCTCACAACTAGATCCCAATGCAATTGAGGGAAACAAAGGCACACAGCATGTTATCACTTTACAAGTACTTAAGAGAAAGCACAATTTGGAGGCCGGGTTTTGACTTTGTTCAATTCCTTGTGTATAAGAGATTGCATGCACTCACTGTAAGAATGTCAGATGTGATGGTCTATACGAGTATTTACGCAATTAATAATTTAAGTACCACTCATTTAAAAAAAAAAAAAAAAATCTTTACTAGCAATACTCATCGCAATCTACGGTGTCGGAACACTTTACATCACTTTCACACATCATAGGATTATTACAAAAGACAATGAAGGTTACAAGGTGTAGGAGTCGCATATCACCCTTCATAGCTCATTGTGCTATATTAGAAAGATTGCAGTTTATGAACTGCAAGTAACAAAAAGATGTGTGTTAAAAGTAGTAACCCACTTACCAATCAACATAAAATACAAATCTGGCATCTGCATGTTACACAATGTGGTTTGCTGAAGACACATTAACCCTCCGTGTCAAACTTTGACCAGACAAAACGCAGTTCTCGCCAGCTAATGCATTAACCAAAAGAAGTATCCTACCCTTACTGTTATTCCCTGAGATGCACTGGGCACTCACGATCTCTGCAGTAGGTGCCTTAACCCCACAATATTTTTAAAATGCAGCCTTTGTAACCAATTAATCAAGAAGAGATTTACTGTCATATTTCTCCTTGTTGCCAATTTCTTTGTGGCAGAGTTACTAAGATTTTGCGTCAGGGTTGTGTCATTTTTTTGGTGCAGCCTGACGCAAAATCTATATTGGAATTTACAAACCCACGCAAATCCCGATTTGCGTGGCTTTGTGAAAAAAAAGTAATGCAATGCAGCAAATAGCGCTGCCTTGAATTACCAGGCTTCAGGTATGCGTTACATGGGTGGTGCATGGGCATTCCCGTGCATCCACCCATGTATTTTGACGCAAACGCATATTTACGAAGACTTACAAACGTGGGTTTGTGACAAAATGGTGCACCTACTGGAGGCAGGCAAAACAAGGAGAAATATCTTTATTATTCATCATTTCCTCTTTGCATATGTGGGTCGTGATGCCACTTCTTGTGGTGCCACGTGCAATGTGACGCTCCGTAATGTCACACACCATGATGTCACTTGCATTCTGCTGAACGTGGTTAGTCCCTCCACTTCATTTATTACGACTTGTGTCCTGGGTATGAGCTTGAACGTTATCAGCCCTGTGAATGCAAAGAAAAGATGGGGTGCTGCACCTCCTCATTGGTGATGTTTCCAGTAGAGAACTGTGGGCACCGCAAAGGGCGCGGGCTGGAACCATGGCTGGGCACAGGCCACTGAAGACTGTCTAAATCCGTAATAACACAAACCCCGACATTTTGACAAGAGGCAGATGCAGCCTGGGAACTGAAGATAAGTGAAATCCTATCTCCACCCTTTCAGTAACACAACCCACAGTCACAAAGCTTCTGAAGGTCAGCTTGCAGTGAGTGCTACTCAAGAAAACTAAGAACCCGGTTTACTTTTTCACTCATTGATTGATGCACTGAGTCACTGTAAATCGTTCACCTATTCACTGAATGGGTCACTCTCAACCCCTCAATTCACGGAATCCCTTTCAGTCGCACACCACTTATTCAACCATTCAATCTTTTGACTCCTGCACACAATGAAAGGCACCTCTAGACTATTAGCATACTCCTTGACTCACCCATATTCGTTCACTGTCAGTCAGTTGTTGTCTCACCCAGTTCTACTCTGCCACTCTTCATTATTGTATCAAATTATATTTTAATGAGGTGACTTGATTTTGAAGCTTATAGCTTGTTAATATGTTTTGATTGTACATTATTGATAAGGCGCCTGCAAGCTGTGCTATTGGCGCTAACTCTATCATGTGTATGCTGCAATCAATGGGCCCGAAGGCACTCTGTGCCACACTGAAACAAACAAATACACAGAAATAAGCACGTACACAGGCATACATAAAATATATACCTGCATGCACACATTAAGTATACACATAAATACATGCATATATTTTTAAACACACACCATACATACAAACTTACATCCATAAATACATCATACACTCATGCCTCACGAGTTGTGTTGCTTGATGCATCCCCCTGTGTTGTGTTGCTTGCCCCGTCCCCCTCCGTGTTGTGTTGCTTGCCCTGTCCTCCTCCGTGTAATGTTGTTTGTCCTGTACCTCCAGTCAGAAAGAAAAGCACTATGACACAGCCAGTGGTAACTGAGGAATGTTTCACAGCAGCAGCACTGCTGTATAGCACGGTGAAAAGACATTGACAAAGTCAATAGCTCTTGCATAGACATGACCTATTGCCTTTGCCAATGTTCCTTTTATAACTTTCCATTAGAAGGGCACACTACAGATCTCAGCTGAAATACACTTGCATTGCCTTTCAAAAAGAAAAAGTCTTTGTCACCAAGAAGCCTCCAACGACTATCCATTATCAATATCAGTGCTCCCAAGCATCCTTTAGATTTGTGGATTAACCAATTGCACACATTTATATTTTTTTCAAGAGAGACGGCTTGTTTCTTCTTTCTTTGTCTGCCTCTTCCTTAGTTTAACAGAACACCTGAAGGCTGGAATTATGTGTTCTGGAACAGTTGCTTTTTAACCAAAAATAGGAGAACTGTTATTGAAAAATAAAAAAGATTGGAAACGCAGTTCCCAAGAGATCCCACCCACTTCAACCAGCGACATTATCCAATTTACAGGAGGTGGAGGAGGATTTGTATTTTTGCAAGTTTTTCGGACTTTATGGAGTCAGCCCACGTGCAACACATGGGCTCCAACTGAGAACTGTGTGGAGCTGGATTCCAATGTGAAATTCGATTCTGCTCAATTAAGAGGTCCAGTTTTCCTTCACTCTGATATGCTTGGTGTGGGAAAAAAATCCAATTTTAGTGGCCAGAAAATCCAGCAGGTAAAATTACTGTACAAAGAGGCTGCATTGTAGCCCATAGTCTTTGTCTAACCCCTGCCCAAATCGCAGACAAGGCATGCCTTATGTGCCTCCCCATCATGCCAGCATTCTTCCCTGCATCCTTCACCCTCCATACTACCTGCCCACATCCACCTTGCTACAGCCCACTGCACACGTTCAGGTGGATACTATTTTTAAACCACCCACTCTGCAAACTTCTTTGTATTGATAAAAACTCTCAAAGCAAAAGTTTATTTCTCAATAAAAAAACAGGTGGCCTGGCGCACAAAGAGCCAACTTCCTGCGTGTGGTGGCCATTCCACATTTTTTTCTGTCTATCCACCATGCCTCAGGCAGGGAAAATTAGTGATAGCATTCCCGCACTCCATTGGTTAGGACGACCATCATTGTGACTTGGCAGCACTTGGCAGATGGACCAAGAGGTCAGAGGTTTACTCTGGCAGAGGTGTCAGAGGTACCACCGGTGTAAATATGGCCCTTCCATCAACTCTAAATAAAGCAGGGAACAGCAAGTTTAGGGCGGTGTGGCAGCAACTCAGTGTTATGGTGGTGCACCCATTCAGCCAGACTCTAAATGAGACCCTTAGTTTCACCTCTGTCTTTTCTCTTGATGCATTGAATCTGCCAGCACGAGTAATATCGTGCAAACGAAAACACCAAAAATCCTATAAACAGAAAAGCATCATTCTTTAGACAGTAGAACAGGCTGGAGGTAGTGTAGACATACCTCGCTGAGGTCAAGCAAAGAAAAACAAGGCTGCAACCCATCTACCTTCGAATGTAAATTATAAACAATTTTGTATTTAGTAAAACACAAACTTGTATTGAATGAATGAATGTCTTTATTGTATTAAATATATTAAAATAGTCATTACAATAATAAAGACATTGAATACATTGAAATCACAAATATATCTACAAATATTCCATAAGAGCAGCATTTCAATCACATTTCCTTAAAACGACAGTAAGCATAATCTAAAAATGTAGTTAATTTCCCAATAAATTGGCAGTCTTTTGTAGAAAAACAATAGGCAATGGCCTCTTTGACTTATCTACAATTAATTAAGTGAAATGCATTTTTCAAATATTTCTTTTGTATATCTAGTAAACTAGGACATAAACAAATTAGGTGCTTAATCAACTCCTCTTTATAGGTATACAAGCTGCAAGCCTTTGATAGAGCAGAACATTTTGGAGAATATTAATCTTACACGGATGCTAAAATTTACCTTCACAATAAAGTAGAGAATGCTTAACAAAAACAAACCATAGGAAAATGTGCATTTCTTAAACATGTAAAAACAAACGTGCAGCTTATTAGTTGGCAGAAAGCTCCCATTTTCATAATGCTTACATGACTATGGCTCATATTTTTTGCTTTGTCTTTCCCTTTAATAAAATAATGCCTTTTAGAACTGCTGATTTATTCCAGTATTTAGCTGTAATATATCATTGTCAGAAAATGTGCTCTTTCAAGAAAACGTATTTCTTTCTTTCCTCACACCATATGATTTCATCATATTAGATTAAATCACCTGTTATGTGATATCATAAATAAAATGTTTAGTAGAATAATGGATTGTCGAAGAAAATGTTTCTCGTGAGTTAACCAGAACATGCTGGATATTGTATCATTTCATAGAGCTGTCCATTGTTACACAATGGAACACTGAACAGCTAACAGAGTAGGTTTGCAAACGTTCTCATGAGAACCTTCCTAGATGCATCTTTTTGTAATAAGCTATAGCAGCATTCAAATATCATCATGTCAACATGAACGTTTACTGTGAGAACCGAGAGGAGAGGTGACAGACCATTGAAAGATCCTTCTTCATTGGCTGGAAATGACTTAAGCACCTGTTTTTGCCACATATGTTTTGGGCCTTTCTCTGTAGTATGTGCTCCTAGATAGAGAGTTAATGCATCCTATGCACACCTACTGTCAAGATACCCAATTGCAATTTCCACAGGAACAGACGTGGCTCCCAATTCCACTCTACCAATGTACCGGACAAACAATAGTTGGTCTTTGCCACAATACACCATGAGGGGGGAAAGGGGAAGTGGATAGAGAAAGAGAGACTGCTACAGTGAATCTGGAACTCCACCTTCAATGCCTCATACTATTCCAGTGTTTTCTTCTGGTTATATGTGGATTCCTATAATAAAGCACAAGAAATACTACACATTCTTTTTAATTTTTCACTTACATATTTACAACTCTACCATGAATTGTTTAACCTTTACCTGTAACACGCTGTGGAATAGCTCCTCTCTTATTAACTACTTAAAGACAATGTTTATACACTTATATTCAGAGATCGTCTCTTCCTGTATTGTTCTTAGTAATGTGGTAGTTGTAAATACATTGATATATTTTCCAATTGTTTCTTAATTACCTCCTTTTGAATGAACTCTGTTGATATATATATATATATATATATATATTTGATGAATTCTTCTGGAAGAGTTTTCCTACTGGTTGATTTTGGTCTTTAAAATATGTCTTTTTCTTATTGTAAATTGCATGACTTTCTTGTGTTCAACTAGCTGCAAATTGTAGAAGAGTAAATGTCAGCTCTTAATTTATGGTCCATAAAGACCTGCTGGCAGGAGCCAGAACACGTTTTAGCCAGGCAATCAATTACAGAGATAATTGGCTGTCAGAGGAAATAGTAATTCCTGGAAACAAATTGCTTGCGACACAAAGTGTTGAATGCTGACAAACCTCTTAGCTGATTAATCTTTATTTCAGATGTGCTCCAATTCAACAATAAATATAAAAAAGAAAAGATAAAATACCTCGTAACTGGTACCCCTTCTGTTTACTCAGTAAAGACCTTACTCCGACGAAGACACTTAGCTGTGAACTCCGAATAACTGCTCACTGGAAAGGTGCATCTTTAGTGTCTCCTCACGAAAATATTCTTTTGGCAAAAATTTGACGAGACGTTTCAATGCAGACAGGACTCTGCCTGATTAAACATGCGCGTTGAGTTTTTCATTAACATAGGCTGACTGAAACTTCGGGTTTTTTTTTACCGTTTGTCAGGCGCGAAAGAGAGACACTACCTCTCTTCCTCAGAAGTCAGCTGAAGTGCGCAGCGCGAGCCTCGCGCATGCGCATTAACAAAGAGAGCTGCTCAATTAAAATGCAAACTAGACTGCTTCACGCAAACTCTTTTTAATATCCACCATGTTGGGGGTGTTCTTTGACTTGTTTCCACAATTTCTTCAGCAATATTTTGAGTAATAGTTTCCAGCAAGGGGACAAACGTTTCCAAATAGGATATTTAAATGTGACTAACTTTTTTAGTTGAGATTTAACTACTCTAATAGAGTTCAGCCAGTGACAAGTTGTGGTGATCCTGACACCTACCCTGCCATGTCCTTTAGTTGTGCTTGCCTGAATTACTATAAGCTACTGCTAACAGTAATTTCCTTGTTTTCCTTGCCCTTCATGAGGAGACTTTCTTCATGCTAAGTCTTTAACTTGGATTGTTATGTTATGCTACCAGGTTTTTGTAAAGCGCGCATCCACCAAAAGGTCTCTTTGTGCTAGAGCTATGGAAGCAAAGCTACAATTATACGATCTGACTGGTTGCTACTGCAACTGACGGGGAACTCAGCAGAGTTTCAAGAACTGCTCTTAATGAGGAGATATTTTTCTTGCGACTATTAGGTTGATGCTCCGCATCTTTGCTCTTTTCCAAAAGGTTATGCTAGGTTAGGTTCTTTAGATTAAGATAGGGACTATTTCTTTGATGGAACACGCTTTTATTTTTCATGCTGCCTCTAACCACATTTTTCTCAATATTTCTGTAACTGGATATATCTGACTAATCTGAATAAAAGACAAAAATTATTACTAATCTCTTAATGAGAAATAAAACTCTAAAAACTTTACCTTACCTCTCATCATTGACTGAACTCTAAACTACTGAAAGTTGATGAATTTTGATTTTTGCTTCATTCTAACACGGTGGCAAAGATCTGTCAACCGAGAGATGGAGTTGGAGATCTCTGTCATAAGTTAAAGTGTTAAACTATTTATACATTTCCACACTATCAAATCTGGTAGCAGAGGATAGTTTACACCCTGAATAGAGCTATAAAATAGTTACCCAAACCTTTACTTAAAAATTCCTAATTCCTGAATTCAATGTCCAGAACTTGAGGGTCCGACAAGGCGGTATTTGAAGGCGGTTGTGGTTTTGAAGGTGTGAGTATTAATAGGGCAAATGTGTTGTGGTTGTGTTTTTCATTTAGATTAATAGCTTGGATTGAGTGAGTGGGTGAGAGAAAGTATCGATAAGTTGTTGAAGAAATTGATTGAAGATTTCAGGCTCTTCATAATAGAAAGAACCTAGGATATTACAAATTGATTTAAAAAACTGTTTGCAGGATTAGGGTGTGGTGTGTAAGGTACCATTACCTACACCATTGACATAGAGTTATTAAGTATTGTTGTGTCTGATTAACATTGATCGGTGTTAGTTGAATCTAATTGCGCAAATGGGGGAGACTACATTTAATTGGGTGATTTCACGCTGGTCGAGATTTCACTTGTGAATGTGAAGTGTACTCTTGGATGATTGTAATTAGAGCTGGGCGGTAAACTCTGCTATGCTGGCGAAGTTTGCGGAGTTCTGCAACTCTGTGCTGTGCTTGGAGCGCAGAGTTCAGCAAAATCTCTGCGAATCGCTGGCGGAGCAGAGTTTACCGGCGTGCTCATCCAATCTAAGCCAAAGGCTCCCGAAAAGGACTGTACCACAGTTGAAAAAGGGGGTGGAGGCGGACGTGCAGTGAATGGTGCTCCCAGCAGATGCCTTTCACTATCCTGATCCTCTTGTTTGCTTCGCCATGATGGAGGGCGCACAGTAGTCCGAGTTGGAGGCTGCTGACTAGCTGGACAAGCCCCACCACGTGTGCCTGTATTGAACTGTCTCCCCCTGCACCCCTCTCTACGGCGTTGGTATGCTCCGCCCCTGCTGGCGGCCTGCAGACAATGGCGCTAATACGATCACAGGACTGGTTAGGGCCGTGCTTTCCTGGACTGAACGCCTTCCATGTCCTCAGAGGCAGACTCGAGAGCAGCCGCAGCATCAGGAGCAGGAGGCTGTGGCGGTAGTACACCAGCCGCAGCCTCCATCCGTCCCCGGAGGCCTCAGAGCCGCCACCTTCCTCTGGGCCTCCAGCTATGGGCAACGCCAGCAGTGAACGCAGCAAACCTCGCAATGGGTTTGAAAGCATATATCACATTACAAGGTATAATTAAACACTAGTCAAACGTTTCCCCTTCTGTTTTTGCTCGAAGCAATATTTTTTAAATTGAAAAGATTGACATTCGGCTGATGTTAATAAGTTCTGTTTTCTGTTAGTTCTTTTTCTTTAGAATAACAAAAAACGAGTATTCCCAAAGAGGCACGCCTTGCGCCTCTCAGTGACATGTGGGTGCTAAATAACTTTTCTAAATGATAAAAGTAAATGCCATGAAACACTTTTCTTTCATTCATGGCGCGCAGTAACTGTGCAAAGGCTACCTGAACTCATCACAAAAATTCTATGGATCAGGGTACAATGAAGTAAAAGTGAGTAATAACCATTGACTAGAGAAAGTTGTGGAATAAATCTATTTAATAGAATTTTTAAAAATAGCTTGGCTTTCATGTGGTGTGAAGACTCTGAATGCTCTGTTGCAGAGCCAATAAAGCCAGTGTTAGTGAGCCATGTGAGTCCTCTCTATGGGTTGTAAAATGTATTGGATCCCCTCAGTGACCAATTAATGCTTTCTGTATTTGAAATACCGAATTGCTTCGCGGCGCGTGTCCCTCCTGGGTTCTGTCAGTGATCGCGTACGGCAGCCGGTTTTCTTCTTCAAATTTGTCATTGTTATCCTATTCCCTTATTATCAATCCATTCAGCATATTGCTGGAAAGTTGGCACACTTTAATAGAATAAAGCCCGCAGAGCCATTGTCTGTCATTTCAAGTATGATGGCGAACGATGTGTGTGTTATGAAGATTGCAAGATGGTGAAATGTGGTCTTTCTTGGAGCGGGGGTTGTGTGTGTGTAAGAGCCCGGGGGTTTTGTGTGTCTGTGTGCGCGTGCGGTGTGTGTCTGCGCACACGCAAGATGTGCATAGTAAAGTCCCTTTCTATTCAGTGACGTGCACAATTAAAAATAATGTTTTTCTTGCTCTCTGCACTTCATGAAGTACACCAGCTCCCCACCCCGGCTCATACTGACATGAATCCATGCTGAATGGTGTAGGAAAGAGCCCCTTTTTGTATGGTTACCCCACTTTTTGACAGATTTCTGATGCACTTTGACTGAATGTGCACTGGGTCCCTGCTAATCAGGTTCCCAGTGCCTGTGTTCTTTCCCAAAACTGTACCTTTGTTTCTACAATTGGCACACCTCTGGCACACATATACGTCCCTTCTAAAAGGTACCACTGGTACCAAAGGTCGTGTGACCAGAGAGGGTCCCTAAGGGTTGCAGCATGTATTGTGCCACCCTCAGAGACCCCTCACCAAACACCTACCCACTGCTATTGCAGACTGTGTATTTTGGTGCAGCTAAAACTGGAGAGTCGACATGGCACACATCCCTGTGTGCCATGCCTACAAACCACTGCCTGTGGCAAAGGTCAGTAACCCCTCTAGCAGGCCTCACAGCCTAAGGCAGGGTGCACTATACCACAGGTGAGGGCAAAGGTGCATGAACAATATGCCCCTACAGTGTCTAAGTCCTTTATTAGACATTGTAAGTGCAATGAAGCCATATTGAGTAAATGGGCTGGGAGTTTGTCATTATCAACTCCACAGCTCCATGTTGGCTTTACTGAATGCTAGGAAGTTTGATATCAAACCTCTCAGCATAATAAACCCACACTGATGCCAGTGTTGGATTTATTGTAAAATGCACTCAGAGGGCATCTTAGAGATGCCCCCTGAAAAACGACCAACTCTCTGGTGTGCAGCTGACTGGTGTGCATCAGCCTGTCACTTTCAGACATGTTTCTGACCCCCTGAGGTGGGAGCCTTGTGCTCTTGTGGGTTAGAAACAAAGCCTGCTTGGGATGGAGGTGCTTCTCACCTACCTCCAAGGAGGAACAACATTCAGGGCAGTGAGCCTCAAAGGCTTCCTGCCCTTTGTTATGCTAGCCAGGGCCTCTCCAGCAAGTGAAGATGCCTACCCCCCCTTACCAAGCCCCACTTTTGGCAGCAAGGTCGTCGGGAAAATTACTAAGCAGGAGAGGTGTATCCCCTCTCAGCCAGGACTACAGCTAAGGTGTCCCAAGCTGAAGAGACCCCCTCTTTAGAAAATTCTCCATGTTGGATGGAAGGATTTTAGCCAATAGGATTAGGCGATGCCCCCTCCCCAAAGGGAGGGGACATACAAAGGATGTAGTCACCCTAAAAGGTAAGCAGCCCATTGGCTACTACCTGCAAGCACCTGTAACACCCCATAATTGAGTATTTAGGGGCACCCCTGAACCTTAATCCTCAGATTCATGGTGACCTAAAGAAGAAGGCGGACGAAGAGCCGTGCAGCAGTCAAGAGTCCAGATGAAAACTTTACTTTGCCCCAGCCCTAATGGCCTGGCTGCAGCCCTCGAAGAGACCTGCTCGAAGAAGCTTCTTGTCCTGCAGGCCCAGCAACCTCCACAACCCTGGGTGGACTGCCTGCCTTTCCTAAAGACCAAGAACTCCCGAGGACAGCGGCCCTGTCCACAAAGAAAGCAAAACCAAGGACTCCCTTGCCTTCTGGATCAGCGAGTCATACCCACTCTGCACCCGATGCCCATGGCCCGAGTCTGAGTGGCCCACCAGTTCAGTGAAGTCTCTCCAGCAATCCTGACCTCGAAACCATTGGTGGCTGACCTCTCTTGGTCCCCACGAAGATGCCTGCAGTCTCATCACTAAGGGCCCCCCTGACCGTCACCGTCTCCAGTAAAGATTTTCCAACGTCAAAAGACACCCCTGCATCCGCAGCCCCTGACTTTAGGGAGCCCAGCCGACAGTGCCCAGGCGTCCACTGACATCCCAACTTACCTGTCCAGTCGTTGGTCACCTTCATCCAGCTTCCTGGTACGAGCCTAGCCGAGTTCCTCCATCCACTTGCATTGGGCGCCCATCGCTGTCTTTGCACCCTGCATTCGGCCGCCCCTGTGCCACTGGTGGTGTATGACTGTTGCCCGGAGACCAATGTTAGTCTATGGAGACTGGGGTGATTGGAGATGCATGGTTTACAGGTAAGTACCCGCGGTTTCAGGGCACAGGCCCTGGGGGTTTAAGCAAGCACAGGGGGGCAAACCCCCAGGGCCTGTGCCCTGGAACTGCGGGTACTTACCTGTAAACCATGCATCTCCAATCACCCCAGTCTCCATAGAATAACATTGGGCTCCGGGCACCACCTTTGACCTCTGCACCCGGCTGCCCCTGTGCACTGGTGGTTCAGATTTGGTGTCCACTTGAACCTTGCCCTGTGTTGGTCCAAACCCCAAAGACTAGGATTGTAAGTTGTGTACTTACCTGTTAATGTGCATAACTGTTTTCCTTCCATAGGATTACATTGTATTACTTGCTTTTTGCACTGTCTATTTTCTGCATTGCAAAATATTTCTACTGTTGATTGACACCACAAAGTATTTCTAATACTACTGTAAAGTATTCCTATTGCTATTTGCAACACATTCCTACTGCACCTGAAAGTATTTCTATTTCTAAACTGGTACTGACCTGCAACTGAGTTTTTCTTGGTTCTAAAATAAAAGTAACAAAGTAATATTTTTATACAAACATTGGGCTTGGAGTTAGTCTTTAAGTGTGTGCCTCATTTCTTGACAGTGTGTGTACATCAAATGCTTAACAGAACCCTCTGATAGGCCTAACTGCTCAACCACGCTACCACAAAAGAGAGTAAGGTATTATCTACTTTAGCCTCTGTAAAGCCTCTGGGGTTCCACTGGACTCTGTGCACACTATACCTAACTTTGGTATAGTATATACAGAGCCAGATTCCTACAAATGGCTCATGAATACCCGACTATTTCTGCTGCAATTTCACACTTTGGCGGGTGTGAACAATAAATCAGCCGGGTGTGAGACAGTGCAGATTTGGGGTGGCTGAGCAATACTCCGCCCGCTTGCGGAACTCAGCGGACTTTGGTGGAGTTTTTCAGTAACTCCACGGAATTCCGGGGAGTGAAACTCCGCCCAAAGGCCTAACTGTAATACCTGTTTCCTTAGTAGAGCAAACAAGAAGATGTTCTAAAAGTCGATAATTACAGTTGTGCAAGTATGAAGAAAATTGTAAAGGAGTGAGGTTGTGTGTCATAGTGTTTCGTGCTGGGATTGGTCGGTTGGTGTGTTTTCGCTCAGTGATTGGTTGGTGACGTTACGGTGCCAGGCTGGGATTAGCTCTCTAAAAGTGAATAAGATATTTGGATTTGTTATCAAGAACTGTGAAAAATAATAACTGGAATTCAATTGGTTCAACAGGAAATTGACGTATACAGAACAAAATCATTCCATTCGGTTCAATTGTGTTGTTTCAAATTGATTTGTCATCATGAAATGTTTCAGGGAAATGAAGAATTTGGTGAGAGGGGATGTTACAATTCCGGTACGCAAAGGGGAAGAGGCACCTCCTGAGGGTACGCCTGCATATATTATGACTACGGAGCATGGTTTAAACACATGTGCTTGGCTTCGCCAATGGAGAAGAATCACAGAGAAGGAGGGTATATTGAGTTTTCCTAGATATGGGACATTTAACACTAGAATTCTTGACCGTTTGATGGGAAAATTGTACGAAATTAAGCCGGCACCTAGACTCCTCCAGTATGAAGCATTTAACAGGCATCACCATGTAAGGGCAACCCAGGGTTCAGCACTTGAAAGTGAGAACTCCTTTGGTCCCTGACTGCAATCCAGCTTTCACAATCTGTACAACAGGTCTTTCTGTGTCCTCCTGTAAATGAGCCACTTCATGGGCACTAATAGTGGATTCATCATTGGAGGATTCCTCCCGGATAGGAAACTCACTGCCAGAATCTTTTACTTGGTCCTCTGCCTCAAAAGCAAGTCAGTCTTGATGCCATGTTCAGGGGCAGTTTCAAGAAGCAAACCAACAATCTCCTGGGCAGTCAGCCTGCGGGCAGCCCTAATGCTCACTAGTAAAACTTTCAAACACTGACAAGAGTACACAGATTCAAATTAAAAGTCTATCAAATATAAATACGACTATTGAAATATAAAGACCTGGAATGAAACTACAAATACAAACCATACAATGAATTTTCTACAACAAAAAGATACCACACATTTGCCGCAGACAGCTACTGAGGATCAGCTGCACCTGCTCTGCACACACACAGCAGGTGCCCAAGAAAACCCATTAGAAAAGTGCCCTTTTTGTGTGGTCGTTCCCCCTCCCACCTCCCCCCTTTTGTTCCAATGCTGATGGTTAGGTCTCTGAAAGTGCACAGGAGCCTGCTGCCCTGGTCCCAGTGCCCTCTCGCTAAAACTGATACATGTGAATTGGTAACCCCAATTGACAAGGACTGTAACCCCCTTATAAGTCCCTGGTAAATAGTACCAGTGGTACTCAGGGCATGGGAGTTACAGGGGTCACCAGGGCCTGAAGCCCTGTGCCACCGGAGTGACTCAAGTTAACTAATGACAGAATTCCTGCCATTACAAACTGCAGGAGCAGTATATACTTCTTGAATTCGACTTTGCCCTCACCATGTGTGATAAGGTCAAAGCACTATTTTAAATATATGCCAGTCACCCCTAAGGAAGGCATCCTGAGCCCAGGAGGCAGGGTGCAATATATAAAACACGAGGACATATACGTGCAAGCTTATATGTTCCTATCGTAGCCTTTTCCATCAAGGGATATTATATGTGATCATCAGTCCATAGGATAACATTGGCTGGTACCCGGGCAAACTCGAGGTCGCCAACTCCATTATGGTACCACTGAAATGTCATGTTAGGTATCAAACAATGTACCTCATCACCCCTGACTTAAATCTCATGTTGAGGTCAAAGTGGCATGCATCCAGGTGGCTACTTTAAAGGTTGCCTACCTGTTTGCCTCAGCCTTTCCTATGGTCTGGCTGCCAGCCCAGAGCTGCTGCTGCAAAGGCAGGAATCTGACCCCCTGCCAGGAAGTGTGTACTTTCTCAGGAGTCAGAAACAGTGGCCTGGACGGAAAGGAGGTCATACCTCCCTCCCTGACAGGATGGCTAGTTGAATTCGCACATCAAGGCGGTGAGCTTCAAAGCTTACTCCGCCTGTGATATGCAACTAGGCTGGCTACCAAAGGAGGAAACAGCCCTCCCCCTGCCCCACGGCACATTTGCACCCAGGCAAGTGGGAAAATTATGTAGCCAAGAGGTGTACACCCCCAGAAGGCTAGCCACACCTCTAGGGTGGGCTACCTGGTCTGTACAGCTATGGAAGGTTTCTCCCATTTTAAAAAGTGGCAGAATAGAGGGTTCTGGGTAGAAATGGTGACACCCCCCCGGATGAAGTCCCCTCAGGAGCAGATTAACCGCTGTGGCATGTAGCCCATTGGCCACTTGCACCCACACCCCTACTGCCCCTAAATCTAGGATTTAAGGGGCACCCCTGGCACCAGAACCTCAGTTCTGATTCGAACTGTAACAAAGGACAAAGAGGAGACCTGAGGACCCGCACAAAACAAAGGCGTGATACTCTGCACCTGTGGCAACCATCCTGATACTGCACAACTGCGACCCGTCCCGGACCAAAGATCAGTTTCCCCTGACAGAGAGACCCCTTTGAGAGCCAAAGGAAACTCTAGACTCCCTTGGACGAGCCACATTAGTCCCCTGCAGTCTGCAGGTAAAAACAACATGCCGGAACCAAAGAATAACTGGCCAACAGCCCCTCTGAGGATTTGCCCAAAAGTAGATGGTCCAGCGCATTGTGAAAAATGTAGTCCTGACCTTCAGCAAGTTTCAGGTTGCTACCGTTTTCAAAACAACTTCTTGCTCACCTTACCGCTGCCAAGGATTGTTGGTGGCCAGTCTGGCTACCACTACCTTTACTCAACGCTGCAACATGAGAGAATTCTGCAACACCGTCAACCAACCACCGCAGTGGCCCCGTTGTTGACTTTTTGGACAAGTTTCCTCACTAGCACCATCTAAGCGGTAAAACCAACTCCCCGCGGCTCCTGCTTCAGTACCAAGGACAAACTCTGCACCCGGGCCCTACGAACCAGGTAAAATTCAAATGACTATCGTGGCCTCGTCCTGGGACCCGTATCACCTTACATGCAACTCAACCTGCAAGTGACCGATTGTCACTAGTGTTTTTTACCATTGACCGCCATGCTAAAGTTTTGCAGTATTTGATTTGCAATGATTTATTTTTTCTTCTAAAATCCATAACTCTGGTTATACTTAATTGTCTTCATTTTGGTGTCTAAATTTATATAGAAATCTGTATTACTTTTAAAAATTGTGTTGGATTTCTTTTGAGTCGTGTCAATTACTTATTGTACAAGTTGGTACTCTGAAATGCTTAACACATGTTCCTCTAGTAAAGCCGACTGCTCTTTGCCACACTACCAGGACGGAGCTAAGGATTTATTATTGTGAATCCTAGGACCATCTTTGGGGTATTGTGAGAGTATTACATAGTGAAGTCTAACCAGCCTCTCTACATATTACTCCTCTTTCCTACAAGGCCTATTCTTCCTTTCAGATGCAGGAGATTTTTCTCTGCCCATAAGATGTTGTGAGCAAGGGCAGCCAACACTGGGCTCCGAGGGCTCCACTGTCAAAGTTATATAGGATAGGGTAACTTTTTCATCCTCACACATACCATCTGGCCCTGAACTGGCTTCTTGAAGAGTAGTAATGTATTTATTATGGCAGCTATTTTCTTCCAATTGGAGGATCTTTTTTTTAAGTTCTGTTTATTAATTTTCAAGAAAAGACAATTCCCTATGCTGCCACGCAGGGCAAAATAACACCACTAAGAACAAAAACACAACACAACAGCTGTGATTGATTTTGTCGCATGGTTACAAATCGAATTTGAAATACCACTTACAATTGTCCGCCAATAAATAAAACATGCACAGTACAAAGGTATACCAGTTAGTTATCTGTAGTGAGATCACCTTGACTCTTCGCTAGCATATATTGTCGCAATGGCTCCCAGTTGTCTTTGGGTTTAGAGGAGGTCGGCAGTTCTTCAGCATACAGCTCAAGTGTCTCTTTACAGTACACCATGTCTGTTATTCAGTGATCCACCTTGGGGGCCAACGTGCTTTCCCAGGTCAGCGACACACGACGCTTTGCTAATAACAAGGCGAGTCGCAAAAACTTCCCCAGTGTGCCCTTAGCTTGGGGTACAAAGCATAGCAGGCAGATCGCCGGCGCACATTGAAGGGTCTGATTAGACATGCTCTCCAGACAATTGACAACTCCTGTCCAGTATTGTGCAACGAGATTACACTCCATGCTAAATGCCAGAAATCTGCGTCCGGTTTACCACATCTTTTGCAGTTGCTTGTGTCTCGGAGACCTAGTTTGTGCTGCCTAGCCGGAGTATGATATATCTGGTGAATATATTTAAAATGGATTATTCGGAGATTACCATTAGGGGTCTTCCAATTGGAGGATCTTTGGCGCTCATTTGTGACCGTAGACCTTGAACACTGGGGTCTCCCAGAATCGCTCCCCAACCCCTGCTTTCGGCATCTGTTTTCAGGATGACTGATAAGGGAAGGGAAAGAACCTCATGTCCAGTTTCCCTAGATAAAGCCACAACTAAAGGTCTTGGTGAATGCAGGGAATCACCCCGAGTGACCCAAGTAAACTGATGACAGCAGTCCTAACATTGCAGACTGCAGGAGCACTGCAAACTACTTGAATTTGACTTTGCCCTCACCATGTGTGGCACGGTCAAAGCACTATTTTAAATATGCCAGTCACCCCAAAAGAAGGCCTCCTGAGCCCAGGAGGCAGGGTGCATTATATCAAAGTTGAGGACATATAACTGCAAGCTTATATGTCCCTATAGTAGACTTTCCATTAAGGACTACTACAAGTGATTAGCAGTTCACAGGATATCATTGGCTGGCACCCAGGCAAACTCAAGGTCGCCAGGTCCATTATGGTACTGCCAAAATATGCCATGTTTGATATCAAACAACGTGCCTCATGAATCTTGTGTCGAGGGCAATGAGCACCCAGGTGGCTAACTTTCGAGGCTACCTACTTGGTTGTCCCAGACTTTCCTGTGCTATGGCTGCCAGCCCGTAGCTGCTGCTGCCTAGGCAGGAATCTTACCCCCTACTAGGAAGTGTGCTCTCCCAGGAGTCGGAAACAATGGTCTGGACAGGAAGGAGGTAACACCTCTCTCCCTGACATGATGGCTAGTGAAGTGGCACATCAAGACGGTGAGCTTCAAAGCTTACACTGCCTGTGATATGCAACCAGGCTGCCTACCAAAGGAGGAAACAACCCTCACCCTGCCCGAGGCACATTTGCATCCAGGCAGGTGAGAAAATTATGTAGTCAAGAGGTGTATACCCCCTGAGGGCTAGCCACACCTCTAGGGTGGGCTACCTGGTCTCTACAGCAAAGGAAGGTTTCTGCCATTTTTAAAAGTGGCATAATAGAGGGTTCTGGGTTGAAAAGGTGACACCTCAGGGGCAGATTAGCCGCTGGGGCTTGTAGACCATTGTTCACTTGCACCCACAACCTTAACACCCCTAAATCTGGAATTTAAGGGGCACCGCGGCACCAGAAACTAAGTTCGGATCTGACTTGCAACAAAGGGCAAAGAGTCTCTGACAAAGGGAGCCGCACAAACCAAAGGCATGATACTCTGCCCCTGTGGCAACCTTCCTGGAACTGCAACAGAGGGACACGTCCCGGACCAAAGACCAGTCCCCCCAGACAGGGGGACCCCTTTGAGAGCCAAAGGCAACTCCAAACCTTCTTGGACTAGTGGCACTAATCCCCTGCAGTTCGACCTGCAAGTAGATGGTTGAGTGCATTGTGGGAAACATAGTCCTGACCACTAGCAAGTTTCAGGCGGCTACCCCTGGCCTTCCAGGCAAGAAGAACTTCTTGCTGACCTTATCACTGCCAAGGCTTGTTGGTGGACAGTCTGGCAACCATCACCTTTACTCAACGCTGCAACTCAAGGGAACACCACAACATCTTCATCCGATGCCAGCAGTGGTCCCGTTGTTGACTTTTTGCACCAGTTTCCTCACCAACACCGTTTAAGCAGTAAAACCAGCTCTTTCGTGGCTCCCACTTCAGCACCAAGGACAGCTCTGCACCCGGGCTTCTCGAGCCACATAAAATCGAACTGACTGTTGTTGCTTGGTCCTGGGACCCGCATCTTCTTAACCCTCCATGGGTTCCACGCAGCGCGACCTGCAAGTGACCGATTGTCAGTACTGCTTTTTACATTTGACCGCAATCCTAAAGTTTTGCAGTATTGATTAGCAGTGATTTATTATTGCTTCTAAAATCCATAACTCCGGTTGTACTTATCTGATTTGCTTTGTTTTGGTGTCTAAATTTATATAAAAATCTGCTTTATTTATATATATTGGTGTTGGATTTCTTTCGTGTCATGTCAATTACTTATCATCCATGTTGTTACTCTGAAATGCTTAACACCACATGTCCCTCTAGTAAAGCTTGACTGCTCTTTTTCCACTGTACTAGGACTGAGCTAAGGATTTATTACTGTGAATCCAAGGACCATCTTTGGGGTATTGTGAGAGTATTGCATAGTGTAGCCTAACCAGCATCACTATGCAATATTCCACGTTCCTACAAAAAGATAAAAAGAAAAAGTTACCCACAAAGCAATACATTATAGCGGTTGCAAAATGCTACAAATTAATTTTGAAGTGCAATAAATCATAAGATTCGGAATATGTGTGGCTGTGCCATCTAGTGTTGGACTTGGACCTTGTAAGTTGTTTTTTTAGAAGTCTGTTCAAGTCACGAGGTACCCTGTGACTCCTCCCTTAGTAGGGAATGTGCATGGGCACCGACTCCATTGTTAGATTGTTTTTCTCCACTATTGGAATTGGATGCGTGCCGATGAGGCTCTCAGACTCGTTAATTTCTGTTTGGGGCCTCTGCGGTAAAAAACTTCAACCTCTGTCATCGAGAGAAGCTCTTCATTGGCATCCATTTTCGTTTTTGATGCCTAATGGAAATCATAGGACAAGTCTGGTATACTTGAACACCAGGGGCACCCAAGCCTTGTTGGGGCCCATCTCCTTTCGTTCCATCAACTCCAGAGAATGAGAGCTACAATGGGAGGTGGAACATACACTCTTTAAAAAGTGCCCTCTGTGTGATGCAAAACACCCCTGGACTTACCAGCACAGCGTGTCTAATTTGTGCCTTTCTCCAGGTCATAAGGACACTGAGTGTGCCTTTTGCTTAGCTTTTCGCTGCAAAAAGACCCATCTGCAATATAGAGATCGACGCCTGGTACACATCACAATGCAGCGCCAATCCATAGATGCATGCCCGACATCTTTGGTGAGGCCCATCCCTGGTGCCGAAGAAGAGGAAAAAGAAGAATTTGAATCCAGAGGCCTGCCTATGCACCTGTCAAGCCGAGAGATAATCCAATCTGACACCTCCAAGCCAGAAGAACTCTAGCAGTAAGATGTTCACTCCACATCTATCACTAGGCCTCTAAACACATCGGGTCTTGAGTATGGTTGAACCCTGACACCATAAACCTTACAAACAGCCACACACCAAGACAGGTCATCGTCCCTTCAGGAACCGGGCATCCAGCCCAGGACATAAAACTGTGCCGCCTCCCCAGCCTCCAGGCTCCTGTCGGCACCAAACCAGCCCCAGTCCTTACACCACTCCTGGGGATTACGAGGCACCTTTTATCCTCATCCCACAGACTAACCATAGGAAGATTATGATGTAGACCTCCCCACCCCCCAGGACGTAGTGCTAGAACCAGTTCCACCTAGGGCCTCACCTCATGAGAACCCAGTCACATACCACGAAGTCACAATAAGGGCTGCACTATACCATAAGGTGGACATGCACACCATCACTGAGGGTGAAGACTTTGTCGTGGAAACACTTTCCAAGTCAGAACATTCCATTCAGCTCCTTCCAGTGTTAAATAGGATACTCAATTCTGCTACAGACATCTATCAGAACCCTGGTGGTCTCTCCCAGAGTGGATTAACAATATAAGCTTTCTCCCTCATAACTATTTTATTCAGGGGACACATTGCTCTGGACTTCTTGATGGTACACACCACCCATAAACAGGCCTCTGCACAAGCGACAGAGGATGCTCCCCCACCAGATAAGGAGAGCAAAATAATTGATGCTGCAGGGTAGAGGGTTGCACTGGGGGCTGCCACGGACTTGCAGATTGCTAACTCTGTGGGCCTGCTCTCATGCTACGATAGGGTACAGGGGGCTGAGATGGAAAGCCTGCTACAGCACCTCCCACAGTAATTCAGAAAAAGGGGGGAGCAAATTGTATCCAAGGGTAAAGTCATCTTCAATGCCACCATTCATGTGCTTTGGATGCTGCCAATACAGCAGCCAGGCAGGTTAACACCTCTGTGATTCTTATGAGACATTTGTGACTTCATATCTCTGGCTTCAGGCCAGAGGTGCAACACCACCTCATTGGCCTACCCTTTGATGGAGAGCACGGTCCACAACTCGATCAAATGCTGGAGACAATTAAGAAAGATACTGAAATAGGCAAAAGCATGTAGTCCCGTTAAACACCATCCAGCAGGGACTCCTTTTGTAGGCAACAGTATAGGGGTGCAGCAAAGGCCACTTCACCAGACCAGCCCCATTCCAACCAACACCTGCAGCAATCTTATCACCAGCAAGCAGGCATGGGATACACACATGGTTCATTACAGGGGCAACTAAAATAGAGGCACTGCCACTAAAGGTGCGTCCACCTCAAAACATTGTCTTCCCCGCAACCCCTCGATCACATCACACCAGTCGAGTAAGGTTACTTCCTCATTTGGAAGAAATCACCTCAGACCGCTGCGTTCCAAGTATTGTCCAATACAAAGATTGCCTAGAACTCCTTGCCACCCTACCAACTATTCCCCCTCTTGCGCACACCCTAAGCGCAGAACATCTCCATCTTCTTCAAGAAGAGGTACATGTGCTCTTGCTCAAAGGGGCCATGAAGCCAGTGCCCTTCCACCACCAGAGCAAAGGAGTGTACCGCCTATACTTTTTAATCCCCCAAAAAGATGACTCCCTCAGACCGATCCTCAAACTCAGGCCTCTCAACAGATATAGCCTCTCAGAACATTTCCATATGTCAACCCTGCGGGATGCTATCTCCCCTGCTGCAGCAAGGTGACTTAATGATTGCTCTAGATCGAAGGATGCCTACTTTCACATACCAATACGTCTAGCTCATCTGCGCTACCAAAGCTTCATGATAAGTGGATAACACTATCAATTCAAGGTGTTGCCCTTAGGTGCTCCTACAAAATGCCTAGCGGTTGTAGCTGCCCACCTCTATCTTGGCAATTGGCTATCGAGTGTGCAGGCAGGCAGCACACACCCAGGCTGCCTTCGACCTACTCCACAGATTGGGATTCCCAATAAACGCTATCAAATCCCCCTTTCTAGGGTCACTCCTCAATGCCATCATGGGGAAGGCTTACCTCAATCCTCAAAGAGTACTAGCTACTCGACAGCTAATGTCCCTTTTTCAGCGAAGTCCTCCCCTTCCTTTCAGAACTGTGATGTTTCTCTTAGAAACAATGACTTTATGCACAGCCATAGTTCCCACACCAGATTGCACATGCATCTGTCGCAGGAGTGTCTCTCAACACATTGTCCACAAGCAGAAGGTCATCTACAGAATCTAATGTCAGTAAGGGCCAGTACTTGTTGCTCACTGCAGTGGGGGAGCAGCAAAAATCTGGTGCAAGGCAGGCCATCATCAGACCCCATTCCGCAGGTGATCATCACCACGGATGCTTCTCTTTTTTGCTGGGGGGCGCATCTCCATACCATGAGAGTTCAGGGTTTCTGGTCACCCCAACAACATGGTTTTCACATCGACTAACTCAAGCTTCTTGCCATCTATCTGGCACGAGAACATTTCTTTCAGAACATTCAGGGCAAGGTGGTATTAATAAAAACAGAAAACATGGCAAACAAAGCGACACTCACTCGCCACAGCTGTCAGCACTGGCACAGAAGATTTGGCATTGGCTGATTGACCATCAGATACACCTCCTAGCGAAGTACTTACCAGGCGTAGACGACTTTGTGGACCTGCTCAGCAGGATGAATCAACAAGTCCACGAGTGGGAACTCCATCCACAAGTCCTACTTTCAATGATGGGGGTTTCTACAAAGAGACCTATTCGCCACCCACAAAAAAAAATGGAAAATGCCAAAACTTCACCTCCAGATTTCCGCACCCATAGTCCATGGGCAATTCATTATGGAAGATCTGGTCAGTGATATTTGCTTACACTTTTCCTTCTCTCCCACTCTTCCATACTTGGTAAGAAAGCTGCAGCAAATGTCCTTCACTCTCATCCTGGAAGGCTCTATGTGGGCCCGACAACCATGGTTCTCAACCCTCCTCAAGATGTCTGTTACCTCCCACACAAGAGGCTCCCCAACAGGCTGGATCTTCTCACTCAGGAATAGGGCGAAATCAGGCATCCAGACCCCAGGCAACTCTATCTAGCATCCAGGCACCCAAGGGCTTAACATTTGGTTACCTAAGTCTCCCACAAGAATGCATGACATGCTGAAGGAAGCCCGCAGTCTGACTACTAGGACTAGGAAAACGTTTGTCTACTATTGTAACTCATAGAATCTAGATCCGCTTAAACCGGCGGTACGAGACATTGTCTGCTATTTGCTTCACCTACAAAAATTTGGGCTAGCATATATTTCTATACAACTACATTTTGCAGCCATCACTGCATATATGCAAAATAGAGCATTCTTCTCTCTCCAAAATTCCTGTCATTAAATATTTTCTGGAAGGCCTTAAAAGGGTGATTCCACATAGAGGGCTACCTGATCCTCTCTGGAACCTCAATATAGTACTCACAAGACTCATAGGTCCCCCATTTGAGCCACTGCATTCCTGTCCTTTGCCATTTCTTTCATGAAAAGTGGCTTTCCTCATAGCCATCACCTCACTAAGGTGAATAGGTGAGCTACAAGCCCTCACTTTGCAATAGCCTTTTATCTAAGTTCATACTTAGGGTTGCTCTTACAGCAGATCCTACATTTCTTCCTAAGTTGGTCTCTCCTTTCCACCTTAACCAATTTTCTGACTCTGCAGCTGAAAGGGCCCTTCATACTCAAGATGTTAGAAGAGCGTTAATGTACTACATAGATGGAACAAAACCTTTTCAGAAAACTCAACAGCTGTTTCTATGTTTGTAATATACCCATTGCTGATATCTGCAAAGCAGCTACATGGTCAACTCTGCACACTTTTATCAAACACTATTGTGTGGATATTCTGGCCAGTTAACAAGCTAGATTTGGCTGGTATTGAAACAGTATTAAGAACTCTGTTTCAGACATCTGCAGCTTCGACTACCTAGCCACCTCTTTGGGGAGTACTGCTTTACAGTTTATGCAGAGATATCCACAATTGCACATGCTATGAACGGAACATGTTACTTACCTTGTAGGCATCTGTTCAAAGCTTGTAATGCTGTAGATTCACATCTCCCATCCTCCTTCAGAGTTAGTGTCAGTTTGCACATCTCTGTATCATTAAGTATATATATTACCTTTATACACTGTTGGGATGGAAAAGTTCCCCACCTGGTGATGGACATGTACCTCTGCCCTGAGTGCCCAGCTGCAATGATAGCTAGATCCTTGGCACTGATTTTTGGTCATGGGCGAACATGGTTCATGCATGTGTACCATGACTTGGACCTGTCTCACGGATGGTAGTTGTGTTAGACCGGAAGGGGCACACAAAGCCCAAGTGGAGTGGTTGCAGCGTGTTTGTGTAACAATGATCAGTAGAGTGAAAAGGTCATGTTATCTGTGTCAGTAAAGCGGGGCCTATCCGCCCACTCATGTAAAGTTCAGCTGCTGTGTGCTGAATTCACAATGGGCCTGCATCATGTTAGCATGTAGCAGTCTGCAGCGTACATGGGTTTGCGTGTGTGCTGTGGTATGAGTGCCTGTTAGTGGTACAATACATGGAAGCCTGTGGGTTCTAGGGCCTTGGGAAGGAATGTGGATGTGGAGGAGCCCCCTCTGGACAGATTTGTTGATTCCTACTTTCTAAGAGCTGGTTGGGACATACATAGTAGAAATGGAGATCCAGACTCTTCAGTGCACTTCAAAGAGGCTCTTTGATTCTGGAAAGGAGTTGCTCCTGTTGTGACAGACCACTTCTTTATTAAAGAACAGGACAGAGGAGT
Source organism: Calotriton arnoldi (assembly GCA_963921515.1). Classification (NCBI taxonomy): domain Eukaryota; kingdom Metazoa; phylum Chordata; class Amphibia; order Caudata; family Salamandridae; genus Calotriton; species Calotriton arnoldi. The sequence goes on along the minus strand of CAWUFW010013136.1, from coordinate 159,054 downwards.
GGGTACTTCAAAGGAGGCAACACTCGCCACACAAATTTCAAAGACAGAGACAAAATACATGTTTGTTATCCAGACTCAGTGTACATTGTATGTTTGTATTTAGTCATGTATATGTCTATTTTATTGTTCGTTTAGGAATTTCTGTGGCTGTCCTGAAGAAGGCGCTTAGCACGCCGAAACGCGCGTAGAAAATAAGAATTTTCCATCACTAAGCCACGATGTTTCAACATGAAACCAACTTTTACATTCATGTTTGGTTTTTGCACTAATGTTTGAAACACTTCTATTGAATTGTTTTATATTTGTCTGTATAATATATATATGTGTTTATGTTGTTTTGATGAGTATAGTATGTCTTATTTGTCTTATAATTTTCAGACATTCCATGTCTGATATCAATCACTTTTATCATGAATTTGTATTAATAAAATGAAACTTTTAATGTAAATGTAGAGTACACTGAGTCTATGTTTATATCAATTTGTTCGCTATAGGTCTGAATATTAGATATGACCAGTTAATTGCCTAGGGTTGCTTTTTTCTCAAATGTATTTTTCCTGCCCTAGGATTTAGTACTCTTTGCAGGGGGTCCCATTTATTCAATTGCTGTGGTATGAGTGCCTGTTAGTGGTACAATACATGGAAGCCTGTGGGTTCCAGGGCCTTGGGAAGGTATGTAGATGTGGAGGAGCCCCTTCTGGACAGATTTGTTGATTCCTACTTTCTGAGAGCTGGTTGGGACATACATAGTAGGAATGGAGATCCAGACTCTTCAGTGCACTTCAAAGAGGCTGTTTGATTCTGGAAAGGAGTTGCTCCTACTGTGACAGACCACTTCTTTATTAAAGAACAGGACAGAGGAGTGGGTACTTCAAAGGAGGCAACACTCGCCACACAAATTTCAAAGACAGAGACACTAAATCACTTCTCTGTCTGGAAATGAACTATGAAAAGGGGAGCTTGCGTCTCCCAAATTCTCAACTGTCAAGCAGTCAGACTGTCTGTACATCAACATGGAGAAGCTCAGCAAGACTTCTGCCTGTTGTGACCAGCACTAGAGACTAAGGTTTGCTAGTCTCCCTCCTGGAAAAGGGGATATCACCCGGAGAATCAAGACCACTTACTCTGGACCATCTGCCTTCCTACCGAGACCAGAAGACCCTGTGAGGAGGAGGAGAGTGCCTGAAGGGAGCAAGGTCCACAGGGTGTCCGGATGAGTTGGCCCTGGAAGCGAAGTGAGGTTTATGGTCCAGATAAGAACTGGCATGGCTATTCGGCCGTTGCCTAAATTAGGCAATCCTGTATGTCAAAGGGGGCTGCCATAATGATCTGTACTGTTGCACTGATTGGCCCGTTGCCCTTGTACCACCTAAAGTTGTGAACCCCATATGCCGAGTGGGGGAGTGGTGGGGGGGGCATTGCTCCTGTACCACCTAAAGTCATCAGCCCCCATATGCTAGAGGGTGCCGCCATAAAGATCAGTTCCTCTGCACCGGTTAGGCCGCTGCCCCTGTGCTGCCCTTAAGTCAACAACCATGGATGCCAGAGGGTGCCACCATGAAGAGCAAGAGTCATCACCCTGGTACAGCGTGCAATTAGAGCACCTCCTTGAGCATCAGAAACCAGGTAGCCACACAAAACCTACTGTCTGAATCAGAGGAACTTACTGCACTACCAGAGAAGCGCCATGAACGTCCAGCCACCTTGCCTGCAGCGACAAGACTATTACTTATCACCAGTAACCGCTGCAGTGTACTGCAACCCGAACTTCTGAAGGCTCCTGGGTCTTCTGTATCATAACACCAACGGGAATGAGTAAGACTGATCACCAGGCTGAAGAGCCCCTGGAGAACTTTCTCTGACAAACAGCATTACGGCTCCGGGCCACTTTGATTCTATGACGTCATTGTGGAACTTCTAAGACTCGTATTCATTAGCCAGATCTAACCTGAATTTTGCCTCAGAAAATGGAGAATAACCGCTGTCAGTAGCCTGGGAAGTGGAACTCAGGATCTTACCCAGATAACACTAGTGTCAGTCTTACGAAGACTGTGTATTTGTGTGTGTGCTGTATTTCACTTAGTGTTTGTATATAAATACTACTTTGTCATAAAAACGAGTATCTGGCTGGACATTCATTAATTGGGGTAGCTGGATGTATTTTGAGTCTTGTGCCCTTGGACTGCTCGACACGCTCTATCACTGAGTCTCAAGTGCTGAAGGAGCAGTACTTGGCCCAATTGCTCAGAGTCCATAATAAACCATAATAAGTCCGGGACATCAGGAGTAAAAGGCCTCAACCCCCATGATAGGACCCAGTAGCTGTAGCTTGACCTGTGGCCCGCTGAAAGAGGTTCTGACAATTGGCGGCAAGGGGTGGGGCGCCTAACGATTCGGAGTCCAGGGTGAAAGTGCTGCACAGGCCATTTCCAATTGTATGCCAGTAACACAATAAGTCCAGTTTTTACGAATGAAGCCTGCACACATACATAATACTCTTTTAGAGTAGCCATGCTCTTTAAAAATGCATTGATTGATTGGACACAGGTTTGGAAGTAGACCTTAGCACAATGTCTATAGATCAGTTGAATGATCTATGTAGGGACAGATGGTGGAGGGCTCACAGAAGCAGTGACAGGGAGGTTTGTTGTTTTAATTAGGGACCAGTTTGAGAGGGTGAAAGGGATGAAGATGTGGAAGACTCTGCAGAGAGAACCATGGTAGGAACCCAGTAGGAGAGTGCTGTTGAGGCAGGCTCTCATATTTCCCTTAGCACTGTTCTATCCCAGTCAGATGTTGAGCATGTCCCCAATGCACTTTCCAGAATTCTCTCCGTATACACACCCCCTTTAATTTCTAGGATACTACTGTCACTGATTCCAAGAGTAAATTCTTTCAGTGGGTTGAGTCTTGCAGAGGCCTTGAACTTGCAGTTGGCTCTCCAGAAAGCTAAAGCCGGGCAGGAGGAGAAGGCCAGGAAATTTGAGAGGGAGAAGCTGAGGCTAACTCTCCTGGAAAAAGAGGAGAAGAAGCGGGAGAGACAGGCGGTATGGGCTCAGAAGAGAAGTTAGGAAAGCGGAAGACATCGAAAAGGAATGGGGAAGAAAGTTGGAGAGGGTAAAGATAGCCCTTAAGCGGCAGAAGCTTCAGATGGCAGCTGCAACAGCTCCATCTGGGAGAAGTGACTCCACCTCCAGTTCAGTCAATGTTGTGGCTAAGATTCCAAGAGATCTTGCACAAATGTATGTGGAAGGACAGGAAATCTTGGAAAGTTCTGTGATCATTGAGGGCACCTGTAAGGCACAGGCCTTGAATGAGGTGTCTAAGGCATCGGGTTTAATGAGCTATGTGCCCTTTACATGGACAGCCTTCATTGAAAGGACTCCTGTGGCAGACCAGATGGTCTATACGCGAATGAAGGAAACTCTGATTCAAAGGACTGGGCTTAAGCCAGCTCAAGGAATGCAAGAGAGCGTATGGTTCCGTGCTTGAGACCTGGATTTACGGTGTAGTGTGTGACTTGAATGAGTGGGTGAGAGGGATAAAAGTCAAGGATTTTTAGTCCCTTAACTCTTTTGCTGCTTCGAACGTTCCGCGCCAGTGCGGAACGTTCTATTAAGCGGGCGGGGCCGCGTCGGCCAACGGACGTGCGCAGCACCACCGAGGTAGTGCTTGCGACGGCCGTTGGCCGACGCACGCAGCAAAAGGGTTAACCAGTTGATGATGCCAGAGTGGCTCAAGGAGGAGTGCTGTACCAAACTTAGGCAATGCCTGTCTGATCTGAAACAGAGGGATCCAGTGAAGCATCCATTGTTGGCTGACAAGTGGTTAGCTAACAGGGTTGACCAGGGGTTAGAATAACATGGCTCTAAGCCCAAGGGAGAGAAGAACTCTCCAACAAGTGGTTCCACACCAGAGGGTAAGGGCCAGGGTAATTCCCATGGGACCCGAGAAGTGCCTAGACGAAATGGTAAAGGTAATGGTGTGTCTAAGAAAAAGCATCAAGAGAAGGGCGGACAGGAAGATTCTTCCAAGGTCAAGGTGGTGACTTGCACTAAGGGCCACTAGCTGGCGTACTACAAGAGGTACTGTCAGGTGAAAGACCCTGTACCAACTGCACCCATGATAGCGAGTAGGCCAGCGGTGGGTTAATGAACCCGAGTCGGTCTCGTTGCTCTCACCCTAGTGGCGATGGACATCTGGGTGAGGAGCCCAGATGTTCTGAAGCACATTCATCCTGACACAATAGAGTTTGTGAAGAAAGTTAGTATAAAGTTGAGGAAAGTGCCTGCCCTGAGAGATATTGGAGCCTTCCGTACTATGGTTGACAGGAAGTACCTTAAGCCTGAGGAGATTCAAGGACACAGTTTTGGTAGCCAGCAAGGAAGGCATGGAGTACCCACTTGTCCGACTTGAGATGGAGCTGAACAGCAAGGTAGCCATAGTTAATTTTTGGGTAAGGGAAAAGCAAGTGTGCTGGATGTCTTGTGGGTAATGATCTGATTGTCCCTGGCTTGGTGCCAGGGCACGAAGCCTTTATGGTTTAGACCACGTCAGCTGTGTATGTCTCAGGATGAGACTGGGACCATTCACAGGGACCAGTACAAAGGAGATTGCTGGAAATGGCAGACTCCAGGATGCACAGGCCGTGGAGGTCATCACTTCTGCTCCAGAGTTAGAGGCAGATGAGGCTCCCAAAGTGGACCAGTTGCTCAAGTTTTGGTCGCTTACAGAGCAGCAGGGTTGGTTAGCTGCTGGAGGACCTACCTAGGATGATTTCCGCAAAGCATGGGAAGAGTGCCCTACGCTTGTGGGACTTCGTAAGGAAGTCCAGGGACAGGCCAACATAGAAGTGGTTAGGAAACACTATGTTAGCTGGGAAGATGGCCTACTCAATAGTGAGCCAGTGAATCCTGGGCTAGGATCTAGCAGAAGGCTAGTGGTTCCATTAGTGCACAGGAATTTCCTGTCACTGCCATAAAGTGCTGTTGGGCATTAGAAAAACCCAGGATAGCATGGACCCTCTGTTCTACAGCCAGGGATACACAGAGGGTCCGTAGAACCTATCCCACTTGCCAGATGAGTTGTACGCCTGGAGGGAGGACTAAGGAACCGTTAGTGCCATTTGTAGGTTTTCCATTTGAGCGGATAGGAATAGACATTGATGGTCCATCTGACCACCCCCTCACAGTCATGCAAAAAGTATATCTTGGTTGTGGTGGATCATGCCACCAGGTATCCTGAGGTGGTACCTCTGAAGAGCACACCTGCAAAGGTGGTAATGAGAGCTTTCCCGGGATCTTTTCAGGAGATGGTAATCTCTGACCAGGGAACCAATTTCATCTCCTCTTAAGAGAGAGATGTGGGAGCAAGCTGGTGTGACATACCACTTCTGCATGGCATACCACCCACAAGCCAATGGTTTGATGGAACAGTTTAAGAAAACCCTGAAGAGCATGATAGGAACTTTGTTAGAGAACCTCTCGAGGAAGTGGGATTTTCTCCTGCCATGTCTTTTGTTTGCTTACCAAAAGATTCTGCAAAACGGAGTAGCGTTCAGTTCCTTTGAACTTCTGTACGGACATTCGATGTGGCGTCCACTCACTTTAACCAGAGGTGGGTGAGAAGGAACCTCAGAGTCGCCACAGACGGAAGTGGTGGACTATGTAAATGGCCTTAGGAAGTTGATGACACAAAGCATGAGTGTCACCAATGAGGGTAATGTTGAGTATAGATGGACCAGTAAGGTTTTGCAGGACATAACAAACATAAGACCGTAATCTTTAGGTTATGCTCTTTATTCCAACTTTTGGTCGCAAAGTAGTGATATTGTCCTTTCTCTCTCTTCTTAGGTCAGGGTCAAGCACGCTGGGACCACCGTGAAGAAAGGATGCCCCTCAAATGAAGAGGAAAAAGCCTCAGATAAGTGTTCAGAATTCCTTTTTTTTAGGTCATGGTGAATGAGTGTTTGAGGAAAGACACCACCTTATTTTCCTATCCCGTAACCAGGTGAGTTTTGTTAACAAAATGGGTCTTGTTCTAGTTATTTTTCACTAGATCCCTGATATATGGGAATTGCTTAACCAATAGTATGTTAGAGAAAGACAAACAAGGAATAAAATAAAGTAGTAGCCAAAGTCATTTACTGCACTTTTAACAGGGAATTTACTCAAACACTCGCTTTTTATTCATGATTTGTCAGGTAAGCTCCACCTTATTACTATGAATATAGTTAGACTGGAGAGTCCTCGACTGTTTCCGTCCACGTGTCTCCCTACTTATCCCCCTCTTAGTCCCCGCTCTTCCTGAGCACCCATGCTCCACCAGGAACGTGGCAGGGAGTTGTGTATAACCAGTGTCATCCTGGCATCCCTTCGTCTTCTATGGCGGTTCCGTTCTTCTCCGACATCTCAGGGAATCCTCTCGCTCCAGGGTCCTGCATCTCCTGCGGTATTCTCTCGGTCTGCGTCTCCTTCATTTCAAACGCCACTGGTTCTATATCTGCTGATTTATTTTCCAGTCTCTTGAGTGCCATCTCCTCCTGTGATTGGTTCTCAAACACACCCGCATTCCAAGGTCATAGGTCACGGCTTCCGATCGGGTTGAAGTCCCATTAAAGGGATAGGCATGGGGGCCTGCAGAACAAGGGGCGGGGAAGGCCCAAAGGACCGAAGAGTCTACGTCCTCCTCCCCGTCACACACCCCCTCCCTAGGATTTTCCCGATCAGGGAAAACGGGAGAGAAACTCGGCATTGCCCTGTTGTTTGCCCTTCCTATGACGTATTTCAAACTGGAAGGGTTGCAATGTTAAGAACCACCATAGAAACCTGTCATTATTCCCTTTATTCCATTGTAGCCAAGTGAGGGGAGCATGATCCGTGTGTAGGACAAATGGTCTGCCTTCCAGGCAGTAACAAAGGTTTTCAATACCCCATTTAAGAGCAAGACATTCCTTCTCAATGGTAGGGTAAACACATTCTCTCATGAACAGCTTTCGACTAATATAAAGAAGAAGTCTCTCCTGCCCTTCAGGGTCCATTGTTATATTCCATATAGGTACCCTATATAGGCGCAGGTAACATCGCAACCTTTCACCTACATCCGTCCCTACATTACATACATAACGGTTCTTAGGCACTGACCTTCTACCTAGATATGACACTGCATTCAGAACGCAGGTTTTTCCCTGGTTCGATTCTCATACATTATGCATGAGGCTTCTTGGAAGCACAGCAGGACTAACAGTAGGATTACCATCTCCTGTATAATATCTCTGTATAAAGTTCAGGCCCAACGTCATCCTTTAGGCCAACACAGTAACACAGCAAGGTAGGACCCCTGGGGAGACCTATGGGTATATAAACAACACATCTTGCTTAGGAAGATAGAGGAGACCGTGACTTCCCGGCTGACACACTGACCAGAGACGCTGAGGTTCCTGCATGCAGACGCTCCAGCTAGCAGTGGTCTAACATCCCTCGCGGGGTGTCCAACTCGAGACCAGGACGGGGTCCCACATTCTCTAAACTCTCAGGTAATGGGGTGGACTAGATCCTAGAGGGATTCTTGGCATAACACCTACATAGATGCTAGGTACATTTAGGTACATCTAGTTAGGGAGACATCGTAGGAGTACGCACTTTTTATCATGTGTTTTATGTACTTGTATATATTCATGATTTCGGCAAGATGGTAGAACTATACCATCCTTTTACTTTCGTAGTACTACTAATCATATATCTCTGCTACTGTCTAATGGTTGTTGCAGCTCATATATTCTAAACTAGAATAACAACTGTTCAATAAATTCTTATTGAAACGCCCAGCCTGTTTATTCTGTGTATCTTTCTGAGACAAACTAAGTGAGCACGAGTGACTGAGCGAAAGGTAGTATATTGTTTCTACGATTCTTAGGGATCAGGGTTGTCATGTTCTGAGGTTGCCAAGAACTATTCTCTCCCCGATAAAAGGAGACTCTAGTGGCACTGTGAGCTAGTTAATACAGACAGGCTAACGTATCCGGTGGGGGTGCTCGGAATCCGTCCGCCACCAATCCCACAGTTTATGTTATCCGAACGCGCAGATCCTGTATAGGATATATAGGAACTACGCGACACCATATGGGACAAGACACCTCAGATTCTGACATCGGAAGCGTCTGTTTGGAGAATAAATGGTTTACTAAAGTTAGGTGAGAGTAAGACAGGAGCCGTGGTGAGAACCATTTTCAATTTCTGAAAGGCTTCAAGGGCTATAACAGAGGGGTTTTTGAAGACTGATGGAGATACTAGTTCTTCAGCAAATCTGTAAGGGGAGTGGCCAATTCAGAAAAATGGGGTATGAATCTTCTATAATACCCTAAGAGGCCCAGAAATGCTCTCAATTCCCTTTTGTTTTGGGAATGACGTTTCTGTATGGCTATCTTTTCAGTCTGGGGTTCTATAACACTCTCCCCATGGAGATAACCCAGATATTTGACTTTTTGGTGGGCAAACCTAGATTTTTTTCCATTAATGTGAGTCGGGCTTGTTGAAGTTCTGATAGAATAGAGTGAAGGTGTGTCAGATGGTCTGCTCACGTCTTACTATACACGACTGTCATCCAGATAGGCGGATGAATACCCCTGATGATTCGCGAGTAGGGTATTCATGAGCCTCTGGTAGGTGGCAGGGGAGCTGTGTAAACCGAATTGTAGAACAGTGAAATGATATAGGCCATCAGGTGTACCACAAGCAGTCTTTTCTTGATCAGCTGGATTTAAGGGGACCTGCCAATAACCTTTGTTTAAATCAATGGTACTTATGTAGTGTACCTCACCGAGTCTTTCTATTAATTCATCAACTCTAGGTAAGGGATACCCATCTAATTTAGACACCCGACTTACTGCCCTAAAGTCTAAACAAAAACGTATACTACCATCAGGCTTTGGAACTATTACTGTGGGTGAACACCACTCACTCTTGGAGGGAACAATAACTCCCACCTCGAGCATTTTTTTTACCTTTGCCTGAAGTGCCACCCTACGAGCTTCTGGGATGCTGTAGGGCTGTTGTTTAACAACAACTCCCTCTTGGATAGGTATTGAGTGTATAGCTAAGTGGGTTCTACCAGGTAAGTCTGAAAAGATCTCTGAGAAAGAAGTTAGAACATGAAGATTTTCCTTTCTTTCACCAGTCAGGTCCTCTTGAACAGTTACCGTGTGGTTTAAGCAATCTCTAGTCCAGTTCGAGGTCCCATGGACGATCCGCCATAGAAATCAATGGAGTGGTCCTGATGCAAGGGATGAAGGATGCTGAAGATGTTGAATCAGAATCGGGGTCTTCCTGTGACTACCTCTTGATCCATGAGCCGGGGAGGGGGGGCGACTTTGACCTCAGGGGTTGATGTCTAATGAAGTCTGGGTGAACTCCAGCACAAAACCAGTTGCCGCTGGTCTGCTGGTATCTGGTTACAGCAAAACCAGCGGTTCCCTTCAAATTGCAGTTACCTTTCAAGCTGGGCGACCAAACTGCACTCTGACAACTCTCCTAGGTCCATCAGGCTCAAGTGCAACTTTTGAGGGTCAGAACTTGGACTCCGGGCTGCACCTCGGTTTCTTGGTGCTGGCCTCTCAAGGGTGCAGGCTTCTCTGTTTTTATGGCCCTGTGGCTGTATCAGGGAGTCAGCCAACTGACTCTTGGAGTCACCTTCTCTGTCTGTTGCTCGTGGACGACGTCTCCACAAGTAGGACACCAAAGGCACAGTCCTTTCTTAGCTAGCCCAAGGTGCAGCAGGTGTGTCTAGCCTTTGGTGCAGCCTCTCTTTGCTGGGTCCAGGGAACAGAAGGCCAGTCCTTATTTGGTCCTCTCTAAGTCCAGATAGGATCTGAGGTCTGGGTGCCAGGGATGCCATTCTTTTGTCCACCACAAGCCTTGGGGTATGTGGTGACTAAATAGCCAATGGGCTACCCGGTCCCCTCTCACCTGATGAATTCCTGTGAAGTTTGGCATCTTTTCTGCCCACTCCCAACATGGTAAAACCCTTCTCTTGGTGTGAAAAGCTCCCTATCCCAACCCAGAGGTGTGGCTACCTGAGGGCTACACGCCGTCTGAAAAAACAGTTAGACAACGGGTTCTCCCTCTCTGCCCGAGAAGCCAGCCTGCCTTCTAAAACAAAACAACAGCCTCTTCTATGTGCAACTACCACTTGGCCTTCAAAAGTGGCCTCCCTTTTGAAGCTAGCCTTTAGGGCTTACACCCACTCTGGCCATCCTACAAGGAGGAGGACACACCTTTTGCAGGTCTTTTGTTTCTCTTCCTGAGAGTCATTCTCATCCCTCCACAGGAGAGCAGAAGGCTGTTTTGAGGACAGCAGCTTTTGGGCAACCATAATTGGCCACTGGAAACTTTGGGCAACAAAGTGGCAACTTTTCTAATCTTGCCATTTGCACATAAGTTATGTTAAAATCAACTTGAGCAACAATTCAGGTTTAATGCAATGATTAATTTGATACCTTGAAGTACCATATTTAGTAGTCCTATTTGGAAGTTTTCATTGCTGAGTTGTCAGCATGTATCTCCATACTAGCCAAAGGGGCTACTAGCCTTTCAACAGTAAAAACAACAATAAGGGGTTTTTACTGTCAGGACATGTAAAGTTAATAAAACACATAGCCATCTTTTTTAATATAATGCCACCTGTCTTTAGTGCCCAGTAGACCTGCCTTAGGGGTGACTTATAAATATTTAAAACAAAGGTCTGGGCTTTGCCATTGACTTAAATGGCAAAAGATCTGGGCTTTGCCATTGACTTAAATGGCAAAAGACTGGTTAGCAGTTTAAAAACCACTCTGCCAGTCTGCCATGGCGGGCTGGAGTCATGCTTTGATTTGTCACACTTGTGGAGGCAAAATGAGTGCTGCAGTCCATGAGAGGAACTTAACTTACAGGCCCTGGGTACCCCTGGTACCATATACTAGGAACTTAGAAGTAAGTTAACTTATGCCATTATAGGTAGGCCAATTATAGTCTGTGAACGAGAGGGGGTGCAGTTCCTGAGAGTCCAGAGAGAGAGAGAGAGAGAGAAAAAGGGAGTTTTTTCTTTGTGTTCCAGTATCAAGGGAATGCTCCATTAGGAGCAGGTGTCCACACACACCCTGGAGGGTGTCATACTTCATCATTGGGCTTGCTCCTCTTTGGGCCGGCGCTGCAATGCCCGACTGGCACCCACGAGGGGGCTCTTTGCTGGAGATCTTTTTAGTAGCCGTATGATGAAGTGGGTGTGTGCTGGTTTTCTTGTTCGTAGTGTGTGAAAAGTGATGTTTTACAAAAGGTGAATTAAAATAGGCTTAGTGATGTTCCTAGTCAAGTCAGTTTATTGATTGAGCTCACTAACTGGATCAAGCGGCGATTCTTCGGGACCTAATAATGAAAAACTAAACTACTCAATGACTAGATTCCTCACTCTATTCATTATGATTATAGTAATCAGTCATTTAACAGGTCACACAGATAATACATTGCACCTTGACCGAGGCGAGCAGAGCTAAAGTAGGTCTGAAGGAGGATGCCAGCACGCATCCACGAGGCTAATAGGTGCCGTACTCTGCCCCATCCTTGAGGGACCATTACTTGCCTGATTTGGGACTTTTGATCCAGGTCAAGATACAATGTATTATCTGTGTGACCTGTTAAATGACTTATTACTATAATCACAATGAATAGAGTGAGGAATCTAGTAGTGTAGTTTTTCATTATTAGGCCCTGAAGAATTGCCCCTTGATCCGAGTGGACAGATATAGGCGAGAAACATGTCGACCACATATACTTTTAAATGAGATATTTACGAGGCTTGTTAGGACCATTGCACCCTAATTGAGCACCACGCACTTTTTTAAACTAGGTTAGTGAGCTCAATCAATAAACTGACTTGACTAGGAACATCACTAAACTTATTTTAATTCACTTTTGTAAAACATCACTTTTCACACACTACGAACAAGAAAACCCACACACCCCCACTTCATCATACGGCTACTAAAATGATCTCCGGCAAAGAGCCCCCTTGTGAGTGCCCGTTGGGCATTGCAGCGCCGGCCTGATGAGGAGCAAGCCCAATAATGAAGCATGACACCCTCTGGGGTGTGTGAAGGCACCTGCTGCTAATGGAGCATTCCCTTCATACTGAGCACAAAGAAAAAAACTCCCTTTTTTTTCTCTCTCTCTCTCTCTCTGGACTCTCAGGAACTGCACACCCCCCTCTTGTTCACAGACTATATATTTACTTAGAAGCAAGTGTGCTGGACCTTTCCGAAAAATCTCCAGGTTCCTTTTTTAGAAAGAGGTAAGCCAATTAGACATACCTTTTATAAGGGTCAGAGCACTGGCACTGAGGCCATTTGGCAGGACATAGTATTCTTTCAGTCGAAAAACCAGCAGCATCAGTACAAAAATTTGTGGGTGATCATGCAAAAAGAAACATTTCCTTACACACATATATATATCTAATGCATTTTTATATTACTAACCAAGAGAATTCCCCATTTGACACAGAAGTGGCCACAGCCTAAAAGGTTAAATTCCATAATAGGTTTGCCAACATGCACACTCAGTAACTTTTTCCAACTATACTTTTAGCATCACATTTAGGCTACAAACTAGGGAAAGAAGAATACAGCCTATTAAAGAGCGCTCTGTGATCAAAGAAGTGCCTTATCATGACCTAATCCTTTAACTCTGCGAGAAATGACCATAGACCTTTGAAAGGGTTTTGCTTGACGTGTCATCAATTTTAAATGAAAATAGTAAGCTTTTAGAGGAGAAATTACAGTTTCTATGGTACCAGTACACATACATTAGATTAGCTGCTTAAAATCCTCACGTTATAGTTGATCTACTCGACATCTAAGGTATGCAATAGAAGCAGAAGGGCTCAGATTTTTATTTAAAGTTTTGGTTATATCCAACAACTGCAGAACTTATAGGCTGATATCCTCATGCAAACATAACAATGAACGGAAATAACTTCCTTCCCAACAGCGCAAGAGCTGGAGGTAATTTCTCGCTGGTAATACATAATGTTGTATTTTTATTATGTTTCAAAGCTTCATGGGATAAAGAAACAATTGTATAACTTTTGCACTGTAGGTAGTCGGTAAAATTAATCTTAAACTGCAAAGTGTGTTTTTTGTGTTTTGGTTAGACATGCGATCAGAGGTAGCTAGTATAGTGCCAAGAGCTGGAGGAATTTCAGTGTTTAGTGAGCCTCTTAGCATATAGAGCAGCTCAGCAACAGAAAGCACAAAGCTGTATTTTTATTTGACACTTTGTACAAGCATGGAATTAATTTTATATGCTTTCAAGCTGCAACGGGCGAGCATATTTTTTGTATGATAAAAATACACAGGGTGTGGAAGACTGTTGCATGGATATATACCATAAATGCACACTTGGGGAAACAACTGAGGCAGGATTAAAATGGTAGAGAGAGAGTGAACTGAGGCATAGTCATTACAGATATTTGCTTCTAATGCAGAATTGATTAGAGATAATGTACGTGTTTATTAATAGAGGTTTCGAAAATTGATAATTAAGTTTTAATTTTTTTTGGCTAAAGGTTGTTTAAATTGAGGAATTATGTGCCTGAATTATTTCCATACAGATGTCATGGGTTGCCACAAAAATGCATTTTAGGGTCCGGGGTTATATGGTTCTGAATTGATGAATCTTCTGGAGGAATTGAACATTTCCTAGAGTCAAACGTATGAATGATCCTATGCACTTATAAAGAGAACTGGGGACAGGGAGTATACCACTCGCCCGTGTTATAATTATAAAGTGTTTTTCTCTTCTAGGTATCCCCCTTTTTAAGCTACACATGTTGATTCTTTAGATATGTGACAATTATAGAATATACGTTTATTAATGTAATGTTTTATTACAACACTGTAATCAAGTCTGCTCGAATATGTTCACAGTAGTTAATCTGAACTGAATTATCTGTTTTAAATAATTGTTGTTGAGTTGTGAACAAGTTTCATGGAAGCTGATAATTTCATTTGTCATTTATTGTTATTATTCGAAGGGCATGGATTCACAGAATGAAAATAAGTAAAAGAGGATCAGGCCTTTTTTCTGCTAATTGCTTAGTCTGAAAGATTCAACAACCAGATAATGCTATATAAGTTAAAAACAGAGTGTGACAGGCCAGGGAGAAACTTTGTGCCAGAAGACTGAGACAAGACAGGCCATGCAGAATAATATCACATACGTTTGCTGTAGGCTAACTGGAGGCACACTTAACCTACTTAAAAAATTCAGGTATTGAGCTCTACAACAACTTATAACTATGCATATTTAAGTTGACCTTGCAAAAGACAATATTGTCAGTTTGCCGACAACATAAAGGGTTTGCAGCCCGCTCATTGCTTGGCATTATTGCCACTTTCATTTCCTTGCTTCACAGCTTGTCTTGTGCATACTGGGTTTGTCCATCCCCTGGAGTCCATCCTCTTTGTTTCTGTCTTTCCACTGCTCACATTTAGGGAACTACTTTTTTCCTTTTTGATGAAGTACACCATGAGAGTGCATGTGTTTCCAGCTATCTCCCGCTCCCTTGTCTGCTCCCCCCAAATGCCCCTGTGGTCTGTGCATCATGTACTTCTCCCCTTGTGCCTGCACTCTCTGTTGTTCTCTCTTGCCCCGTGCTCCTTGTTCCTTTCCCCAGCCTGCTTCTCTCCCACATTGCTCCTATGCACTGCTTTCACTGTTTTCTCCACTACCCACTCGCCCATGTTGCTCTCCTTAGTGCTCTGCTTTTCCCTGCTGCTCTTTCAGATCTGTCAGCAGTTGGAACACCTTGTAGATACTGAGCATTGTAGAGATCACATGTTTAACCTTCCTCTCTATATGTCAACAAACTCGAGGCACACACTAGCAGAGTTGACAGGATCGTGTGACTAAAGAAAGAACTTTGCACGTGTTTAAGGGAAAAAAGGTCAACTGCCTAGTTTAATATCAGTTGAATTTGTATGTCGTGTTGAAACTGGGGTGTGACGTTAAAGTTAGAAGCCTTTTTAATTAAACCTGTGCCAAACAGATTTTCACCTTTATAAACTGACACCCTTCACCATTTGCCTGCATGGAATTAGGCATAAATTTCGGTTTTGTTACTTTATTTTACTTAATTTATATAGCATGGACCATATCAATCATGACAATATAGCGCTTTATAAAGAAGGAGATGGACATACGTATAAAAGCTATACATCACAATGCGCTGGGGTCCTTCTATGCTAACAATCAGCTTAATACCAAGAGCAGAACATTATTTACATTTATTATAACAATTAGATTAATAAGAACATGAAGGCTTGCATAAATATAGACATAAACATCTTTTCCATATCCTCCGTAGAGGGAGTGGCATTTTAGTAACAAAACATAACAGGAGAATGTGTTATTTATAGCATTCTCATACAGATGTGACCCTCAATCCTCAAAATCAATGCGTATCTGGAAGGTGCTTCCTTTATTGTTGAGTGCAGTGCTTAGCTCTTTCATTCCCTAATGAAGGCCCTGGACAAGGTTGTTGTTAATAGTGCTAGAGGGATGGTGGTCCAAGTTTTGGTGCAGCTTCTGAGAAGTACTGGTTAATGGTTGTTTCTTGAGTTTTAAGCATTCTTGTGGAGAGCATTTCTTTGTTCCTAGGGTTTTAGTGTTTTCTAAGAATTTTCAGTTTCAATGAGAGATAGTAAGGTGTATTGTGATGGAGGACACTGAGTGTGATGCAAGACATGCTAAAAATTTAGAGCCATTTTAGAGATCTTAAAACTTGAGAGATGCGCTCTATGGAGAGTGTCTATAAAGTTATGTAGTCTACATTAAGAAGTTACTTGATGTTACACCTGCAGTCTCCATTCAGGGTTCTCCAATGTCGGTCCTGGACCTAAATGTAGATATGCTAAAAATCTGGCATGGATCCGGCCCTCCAGGACCGACATTGGAGAACCCTGAGTTCTAGGGGAACCTTTACAGGGCTCCTCAATGATCATTTTTCTTGAGAGCAAAAGAGAACAAGTGCATTTAGTGGTTATGCGGTTGTTTGCCATGGCTTTGTGGTTCAACTCCTGGCTCACTGTTTGCTCACATTGTGCCTTCCTGGTCAAATCATGTTCTATATTTAACCTTTGGGTTCGTTAGCTGTCACAAATCGAGAGCACTAAGAAACTAGCCCACCACCACTGAGTGTGGTATAAAAAACAGTATTTTATATTTAGTGCTCCTGGGTTTATGCTGTTTATTTTATAGAACCTCTGTCTGTATTTGTTCAGATTTATAGTTTCTTATCTTATTGGCAGTTACCCATATCTTTTTGGCTGGTGGAAAAATTCATTTGTAACTAATTTATTTCCACATTTCTTTAACCAATGATAAATGTATACTCACACTACAATGTCTGTTAGATTTCAGTGTGCTTGTTAACTACACTCTCATGAGAAACATAGAATTGTAGTACAAGCACATGTGCATATCTGCAACTAGGCCATCTCCTACTTTGTAAGTCGAGCATGCCAGACGTCTGATTGGGTTTCAAAAGACCTATTGTGGACTTACAAAGAACCTCCCGCAGCTTACAGCCCACCTATAGCTTACCATTGGTTGGTTTTATTGACACTCATTTGCTTACGTCTTATTTAATGGCTTTTCTTGCCCCGCCTTGACCCCTGGAGCAAAGTTTCTTTACCATCTCTCTCACTTGGTGGCCTTTGTCATTCCACTGCTCATGTTTATGGAACTACCTTTTTTCTTTTTGCTTAAGCCCTCCATGAGAATGCATGTGTTTTTCAGCTCTCCTCCTCGTGTCCTTCTTCCACTCCCATCCACACTCCTTGTTGCTGTCTCCCTCATGTTCCTGATTATGTGTGTTTTCCCTCACCAGCCAAATTCCCTCCCTCCCCCATGCTCCCTGTTGCTTGCCGATGTTGTACAGCATCACCAAAAGGCATTGGCAAAGCCAGAAGGTACCAAAGGTCAGCCCTCCTGGTTTTTCCAATGCTTTTTTTAACATGTTGTTGCTCTCTGTTTTACAATGTAGAGATTCCTTTTTAGAGAATAAGACCACCATCGAGGCTTTAAAGGCCAGCTGTAAAATTGCCTTAACAGATTACTTGAGGACAGCGGACCTATTTACGTTCCGCGAATAATTCTTGTATGCATAGTACTATATATTTATTGTATGTATATGATGCTAATTCTAACTAGCTGGATTACAATACAAAGCCCACCTCTCATGCTTTCTTAACAAGATATGGATTTGGCTACAAAAGCACTCTTTGAGCTATGGAAAAACTGGAATGCACACTGTATTATAAATGGGAAATGCAGGCTAGGATCTTTAAACGTGTTGAACGCATGGTATTATGGGAAATAATGCAATTGCACTTTTTTTGCAGTGTTAGTTACCTGAGGAGGAATCTTCAACAAAATGATCTATAGCAATTATTAACTGGTGAGAGCTGTGTGGGAAATTTTTAGAAGGTTTTAGCTAAAATCAGGTGTGCCCTCCTCTTATCGAACTGTAATAACAATTTATTTTTTGTATATAATGAAATGGTCATACTGTTATTTTGCAAACTATACATAAACTGTGTTCAAAATTAAAATATGTAATGTACACTATTTTGGCCTGACTAAAGTTGAGAAAGTCGCCTAAAAGACACACTACCCTGACCCTACTGACTGCATATTTCCACAATCTTAACCAGATCCCCATCAGTCATGACAACTTTGGAAATATTTCGCCTGACTACTGAACGCGCTCTCATGCCACAATAATGGTAGATCGTGGGAGCTATAAATGCCAAATAACAAGAATAACAATTTTTTTTATGTATGTTTTAGTAACCATGGGTCAATGTGTTATAGCTATGTTATTAAGGGCCAAGGAGCTTTTGCTTGTAGCCCAAGTTTGGCATGCTTGTACACTAAAATCCATATAAATAAAATAGTTCCTAAAAACAGATTTAGGACACTATAACTGCAGTAGTGTTTCTGAAAAAGGGTGTACATTCAGGATTTATTGCACCACATGCTACAAAAGTTTGATTGCCAAATTAATTTTTTATAATGTATTATCAACTGAAAATCTGGATTCATTGTTCATTTGAAATTTCTAATGTGTTTGCATGATTAACGGGTGTGTACATGTGAATTGAGCCTGCACCTACTTTAGTGCATTTTAAATAATTTTACTAAAGATATGAAGACAAATGACTATTTTTTCCAATCTTAATTTTGACCCCAACTCCTTTACAAAGTGCTCTCGGAACCATTTTTTATAATATAAGTATAAACTCTCCAATTTCTGGTTTTGTGCTGTAAAATCTGCGCGTTTAAATCTGTTCATCTATCCTCGTTCACAACATTAAGCTTAAATCGTCGCCGGAAGGGTATCTTCGGAATGGAAAGTCGTCCACAGTAACTGCAAAGAAAAAAAACTAGACAAGTCAAAAGTATCACTTTATTCGATTTAAATGCAAATCATAAAAGTACATAAAATCATGCAATTCATTTTGACATAAAAAAGTAAGCAATAAAATTGGATGACAAATCAGACATTACAGCTCAAAAACCTGACTTTAAAACACCAGATAAAAACCATGATAAATAAAAACATACATTTGGAGTGGACAAAAATTGCAGAAACAGTAAGGCAGGCCGCACTTGAGTAAAATTCATTGACAGGAAAAGCGGGCGAATAAAATTATATCTAAAGTGTATTATATTTGGGACAAATGAAAATGACATGCAGAGTGACCGGAATAGAAGCCAAATCGCAAGCGCATACAGGGAGCTCAGAAAACGTGCACCATCCTAACATAAGCTGAGGGAACAAATTCAATCTGAAATAGGTCAGACGTCTTCTATGATGGCAGAGCATATCTAGGGTCGGATAAAATTCAATATTATTCATTGATTTGACCATGGAATAATGGGTCAGTGAGCTCTTGGTCAATGCAAGGACTTCCCTTTTCGCACATGCCTTGGAGTAAAATGCCCGTTTGACCCACAGGATGTCTGCTTTGCAAATACAATCTGGATCAAAAAAAAGATCAGGACTGGTAAGGTTGCTCAAGGTGCGCATGATATAATACAACCATGGTATACAGTGCTACCGTTCCAGACAAATACAATCCCTTACAATATCTCTATTAAAGGTAAGTTCACCTTTCAACCAAACTGAGAGCCATAGAAGCAGTGGGCGGATTTCAATGAAATCTAAAATATATCCCAAACCCAATTCCTCGTGGACAATCTCAAAAGGGACGCTTTGAGGGATCTTTCACACACGCCTCCAGAAATTGTTTTTTGCTACCTGAATAGAGGCACAAGGCTTGTGTTCCCAGATCTCACACCTAAAGATAACTGTAGGGATACATTTTGCTTTATAAATATCAATGGTCGGCTTGATGTGAGTTCGTTCCAAGCGTCATAATAATATCACCTTTACTATGTGCAACTCTGTTGAAAGACTAAATTATTGTTAATCAAATTGTGCCAGTTCAGCTGAGAGTCCAATAAAATGCCCAAATATAGAAAATTGTCAACTCTTCTAATGTGTTGGTCATTAATCATGTTTTCAAAGTTGTAACACTTTTTGGTCCAACCACCATAATGTGTGATTTAAAGAAATTTGTTTTCAGTTCCAAACTGTCCATAAAGTTGACAAAACGATCAAACAGATGTTGCAGGCCGTTAGCAGTACGCGCAATCAAAACGGTGTCATCCGGGTAAAGCAGGGCTGGCACAGGTCTACCCCCAACCTTTGGGACGTCCTGACACTGCTCAATTTAAAAAGGACTCTAGCTGGTTAATATAAAGGATAAAAAGAAAAGGCGCTAGGATACAGCCCTGTTGGACTCCCCTCCTCAGCTTAAAGTGCATCGTGCACTCCCCATTGGGGCCATACCTCACAGAGGCCATAAGCCCCTCGTGCAAATTATGAAAAAAAGTGACAAGGGACTTAGCAATCCCCATGGACTCCAACACGGCCCAGAGCTTAGCTCTGTATACAGTATCAAAAGCTGTGCCGAGGTCCATGAAGGCCAAGTAAATAGCTCCCTTTTTGGCTTTCGTATATTTGTTGATAAGCAAATATATGTTCAAATTGGGCTCCACCATCCCTCGCCTAGGCCTGAATCCATATTGTATAACTGACAGGATAACATGCTCATCTGCTCAGGCTGGTAACCAATTCAGCAGGACCGGGTTAATGATTTAAAATTCAGCGTCAACGATATAGGCCTGTAGCAAGCGGGTCAGCTCTATTCCCTTATTTAAAAAAAGGGTCAATCACTGATTTTTGCCATGACATTTAAGTGCATGGTCATTACAGGGGCCAAAGATCGGGACAGGATTTACATAAATCCCCTGGAACCCCATCCGGGCCCAGGTTTTTCCCAGAAGGCGGGGCCAAAATAGCTTCTTTCACCTCCTCCCAACTAAAATGTGGCTCACCCTTCTCTCGGAACCTTGTGGGAAGCAAAGTCGATCCTTCCAGATCATAAATAGACTCGAAATAGGTAGCCTAGGCATAAGCTGAGACTGTTTGAGCCAGATTGGGCTGACTTTCCTGATTAAAAAGGGGCTGATTCACCACCTTCCAAGAAGTCGAACTAACTATCCTTTAGTGAACATGCAACAAGTAAGTTCTCCCAGGCCTCCCTTTTAAGAGCATTTTTCTGCTCCTTACAAGCAGAATTATACAAGGCTGTGTCCACTCTCACCTCTTCCTTTATTCATGGCTTATTGTGCAAAGCCGTCAACAGAGCTTTATGGGCCTTTGAACAACTTTTATCAAAACATTTATCACCAATGGGAGGGAGGACCGATCCCACCCTAGTAAGGGCTTTGTCACTACATTACAAATATTAAGGAAATAATCCAAAATACTATGATCGGAAAGAGAAGTCAGTGCGAAATGCTGCAACAAAACTCTAAAAGAACAGTCGGAACAACCTTTGCCCAGCTGATCCTGCAGCCCTAAGCTGTCGTTACAACTGGATGCTTATATAAACAAGCATTTGCAATGCAATAGGTCTCGCATTTACGAGAGTTTAAGCTATTGTCATTTAGAATGGCAATAGCTCAAACTCTTGTAAATGTGAGACCTATTTCACTTCTAAGAAGTGGCCTCATTGTCCGGGGCTGCTTGCAAGTGAAAGCGCGCATGGCGAGGAAAGCACGTAGTGCCTGCAGTAGGGGAACCCATTAAAAAAAAAGAGTGCTTACAGCCTCAATAAGACATACCGTGTCGCAACAGAAGTAAAAGGGCAAGTTCCCATGGGAGGTTACAAATGCAGACAAGGCGCTACCAAGGAGGGACTAACAAGCCTAATAACGACTCGCAGGCCAGCGTTTAGGAAGGACAATGACACAAGCCAATGACAAATATGGGCGGAGAGTGGGCGGGGCTTCAAAGTCATACTCCACTACTGCATGCCTCGCAGCAGCGCATGCGCTGCCCAGGCTCGACCTAAAAAAGGAGTAACACTCCTAGAATCCTCCCAGCAAAAAGTAGCTAGTAACAGATTACATTCACTACAGCCATCCCAAACTGTCTCAAATTTGATGAAGGAGAGAAAAAGACTCACTGACACCAATATAAAATCAATAGTTGTACTGTAACCTCTGCCCTTAAACGTAGGTACTAAGTCAACAGAATTAAACTCATCCCGGGTCAATAAATTGACCAGATTAAAATCAGAAAACAGGTTGTTTAGCAACTCCTCCTGCCCTGTGTGAAGAAATTGCACCTGATCAGAGACACACGAAGGAACATCCATACCCTCATCATAATTACAAATTGTGCAGGGATGCTGATTAAAATCACCTGATAACAAAATCACTGAATGTTTAGTCAGGTCCAGGAAATAATATTCTAAAAACGTTCTAAGTTCCATAACAGGAGCTTTACTCATTGTAACAGAATTATATCCATTTATCATTAACAACCATAACGTATTAGGAAAGATCAAAAGAACACATGAAACGTTTAAAGAGTTGAAAGGAACCCTCTCCATTTTACAACCCAAATCCAGATTCACGAAGGTTACAAGACCCTCCTTTGGTCTACCGTGTGTCCAGGGTGTCCCATTAACCAATAAAAAGTGGCAAAGCCATCCAAACGTAAACTCCCCTTAGCAGCCCACGTCTCCTGTAGACAAACGATGTCATTACGTCTTAACTTCCTCACACAGGGCTCATCTAAAACGAAGTCCCATGCCTGTGACATGCCAGCTGACCACCTGCAGAAACCTATGAGGGAGGGAAGACTCAACTTCAACACCAGGTACAATTTTGGCTAGGGCAGTGAATCAGTCCTGATCATCAAGCTGGGCCAGGGGAGCAAATCTATTATTAAGCCGAATACTGGGGCTAAAGTCCATAAGAAGAAATGGGACCCCCGTCACAAACAAGTTTAGTTACCCCCCCAAACTAGAAAAATGAGTAACAATGTTAAAAAAATAGTACTATGTTTAAAGAAAATACAGCCAGTTTTGGTGGCTAATTTACATTAATTCGAACCTGCACCTGTTCTCAGAGCCCATTGGTTTTGAATATATAGCAAGCACTCACCTGCAGCAAACATTGCATTTCTGGAACCTAACAACATTCTAAACCCATAGGATTTGGAACAAGAATTGTGTAGGGAGAAAAATAATATCTGCACCCACTTTCAATGTTAAGGAGATACAAATTGGTATACACAGTAATTCTGCTAACTGTCTAAATCTTTGTCAATAATCAAGATACATAGTGCAATAGGGAGAAGTTATGGGGGCTGACTAACAAAGGGTTACATTTAGCAGAGACAAATACTCAATGAGTTTACCATTTTATTTCTGTAAATCTTCAAAAAAACTGTGTTTTGTGGATGTGAAAATTTGCTATGCACGAAGCTGGCCACTCTCCTGGTGAAGTCCATCTTCACATGCCGATTATGATATGCATGCTGTGTAAGGTCCGCATATGCTGTTTATATTTGTGTAGACTGTACACTGCTCATCTTTTCTACGACACCATTTTATGCATGCATATGTTAATATTATTTGGTTGTATTTCGACACAGCACCTTGTGAAAAACGGACATGAAAATATATATGTTCCTTTTTGGGAATGATGCAGAGACGAAAACAGTATGCTATTGGTGAATACATTTCCCAGAGTTATTCGAGCCATATGCCAATATTATGCTGGCGTATCTTGGAATGCATCTATAGACACTGGTGGATGTCACTAGGTAAGTGTATATATTGAGGGCCTTATTACAAGCTTGGCGGTCCTACAGCGGACGGTGCAACCCGTGGTGCGACCGCCCGCCAGATCAGGAGTTTATTCCTGGTCTGGCGGGCGGTCCTGCAGCGGCCTGACCGCGGCAGTCTGGTAGGCACATAGAAGAGCCTACCATGCAGACCGCCACTCTCAAAGCGCCGACTGCACCTTCCTGCACGGTGTGGCAAACATGCCACACCGTGCAGGAACTGGGGGTGCAAATCGAGGAGGGCACATGTGCCCACCCACATTCACCCCCAGGCCCAGAGGCACAAGGGGGCCCTGTTAGACCCCCTTTGTTGCCTCTCCGCCACCCTGAAAAGGGTGGAGGACCGCCAACTCGAAATATGCTCGGCAGTACCGCAACGGCACCGCCTATATATTTCTGCCTGTGACCGATGTGCCACCGCCGTGGGATCCTTGATCCCCGGCGGCTGCAGCGGTCCTGTGGCGGTCCAACCGCCACACTCGAAATGCGGTGCACGGTGCCGCAGTGTGGCGGTGGTCGGACCGCCACCACGCCGCCGAACTCGTAATAAGGCCCTTAGTATCCCTAACTTCACTTAACTTGACGATGTAGAATTAGCTGATGTAGTGAATGTGATATTTTTGTTATGTGGAATATCAAATGGAATATAGTGATCCCCCTCCCGTCCCCACAAAAACTGTCAAGTTCTCTTCGGAAAGGTTTACCCGTTCAGGTCCAAGGGAAGGTGAATGTACATTCTTCAAAAATAACGACTCCTACAAAATAGAAATAAACGTGAAATCTTTATTACCTTTTTCCTTGCCGTGAGGTGAGGTTCATGCTTGTTGGACATCTGACAACGATGCTAGAAACTTGCATTTTTGCTGAAAGAAACAAAAAAAACGAAAATAAAATGTGGTGCTTCCTTGCTGCCATCGAGGCCATGAAAGTGCTTCCTCTGCACTTAAAAATATGCTACGGCATAGCACTTCAATCTGTGAAGAAGAAACGATAAAAAGGCCAGTGTAAAACTCGAATATTCTTTGTGTTTAATCTAAAACATTATGTAGCAAACTAGGGGTTGTGAATTATTTTATATGAGCTATGCCACGTTTGGGAATAAAGGATAGTTTGAATGATGTGAATGCCACAACTAGTGGGGGAGGCAGTGCCATGGTTTCCACCCAGGACACGCACCTTTAATGATCAACTGGTTTCAATGTAGGCATTTTTTTAATGTGTCTTTCAGAGGCAAAACTGAGCTCAGCTGGAAACCTAGCATTTCCCATGACTGCCACCTATAAACTGTATACACCCCCACCCCAGAACAGAAGAAGCTGGAAGCAAAGTGAGTGTCACCTCCAACTTTGCAAAATGTCCAAGCTCTCCCACCCTAAAATATAACTTTTATGTCCAAGGTAAGTGAGTTGTCAGGTGAACCATCCCCGACAGATTTAGGGAATATTTCAGAGAGACAGAGGGCGCTATAAGAAGCGTTTGAAACAGAGGGGCATATGTATGAAAAATCCGTTTTGCGAGTCCTTAATAGCGATTTTTAGCGAATCGCTATTAAGGACTCGCAAAAGGCAATGTATGTAGGATTCGCAATATTAATTGTGATTCCTATGTATTCCTTAATTGCGAATCGCAAATTGCGATTCGCAATTAAGGAATACCTTCCCATTCATTCCTATGGGCCTAGAGGCCCATAGGAATGAATGGGAAGACATTCGCAATTTGCGAGTACCCATTAGGTACTCGCAAATTGCGAATGCAATTTCACGGGTGCAAGGGTGTCAAAAGGACACCCTGTTGCACCCCTGAAATGAGCATGTGTGCACATGTGGCGCACATACATGCCCTAAGGGCATGTATGTGCCACATGGCACTTTGAAAAATGCCAAAAAGTGCATTTTTCAAAGAAATCGCAAATTACCACCAACTTGAAGGTGGTGGTAATTTGCGATTTCCAAAGGCAAAATCGCACAACGTGGGTGCTTCAAGAATTGCATTTAAGGAATCGCAATTTGCAATTCCTTAAATGCATTCGCAGAATAGGGAATCGCAAATTTTGCGATTCCCTATTGTGCGAGGGCCTTTGGGATGATACATCCCAAAAGGCTTTTTCCCGTTCGCAAACGGGCCGATTCTGAGAATCGGCCCGTTTGCGAACGGGAAATAGGCTTCATACATATGCCCCCGAATGTTTAGTTTGGTGTCCATCAGTCAAATTCAGTTTATTGGAACTGTGGTCCATTAAACTAAAACACACTTAGTAAAATACCAAATTAGAATAGATTTGTAAAGAATTCAATAAAATCTCCTCTATCAACATCACAATACGTCCACAACTCAAATATCATGCAAGGAATTAAAGTCTAAGAATAAATTCTGTTTAATGTAGGGGAGGGTTACCTGTATTAAGACAGCATGTGGTGCCTAGAAGGTGCTACTGGGGAAAGTGACTGCACTTGAGGGTGTACTCTGGAACTTGAGACTAAATGCATCTCAGACCGTGCCCTGATGCGGAGCTTTAGTCAGAGAGGGTAAAGCACACCACTGTGGTGGAAAGGTCGGGGTGCTTAGACTACCATTCATACACTCTTAAATAAAACTTAGGGTCCGATTCTGAATGGCCCGGCGTGAGATGCGATAAATATCACAACCAACACTGAGATGTTTGGAGTTTCTTGGTTGTGATAACTATTACCTATTCTGAGTTTGCCCTGAAAATGGGGCTTAACACGCAGACCTTGTTGCTTAGCGCCACAAAATCTGCATGTCCTGCTACTTATTAGGCTTTCTGTACCCATTGTATTCCACAAGTTGGACCAGCCAAAATTTAACAGGGGTGCAAACTTTATCATACAAACTTTATCGTACTTGGCAATTACTGGGCTACTGCCTTTTTCCACATAATGTAGATTTGCCTGAGACTGCGTATCTGAGAGCAGGTATTCGCTAGGGTCTCAACTTTGGCAGGCAGAAAAAACTTACTCTGACTGCGATATGTCTATTGGAACTGCTATCCCACCCCAAGAGTGCGTTCCAGGAGTGCACATAGAATAATCTGGCATTCTTGCCGTTGAAGCAAAGAAATGCCAGGTTATTGAAATCCAAAATGGCGCGCAGAACTTCAGATTGGAAAAGTGATTTCTACACAAGGGCCATGGCTGAGGTCGCTGACTTGAGATCAGTGAGTGTCTCTTTCACACTTAGGTTGGAAAGACAGGCAGTTATTGTAACTTCTATCGTTTGTTCTGCATGCCTTGGGTGGGGGTGACACTTGTGGCATATGCAATACAACCCGTAAGGTACCAGAGGGGCTGAATTGTACCGAATGGGACATTTTTAATTGCTCAAGTGATCCACTGAGATGATGTCACTGTTAGTGTACACATTCTGTGAATGCACGTCAATGTGTTCTTTATGCCTTGTGAACATATTTTTATCAATCGGGATGCTGTCCTTTCTAATCCTGTTTTTGTCTCTTTTGAAAACAAAGGGGCATATTTACAAGGGCATTGCGCCAACGGAGCGTCACTTTTTACGAAGCTCCCGGGGCGCAATGCCCTGCTCCATATTGACAAAGCGGCGTTAAGCCACTTTGCATGGCTTAACGCTGCTTTGTATATAATGTCCCCTTTCACGCAGGTATCTGCGTGAAAGTGGCGTGCAATGGGTGTTGCTGTGGATGTTTTACCACAACACTCATTGCTTTTTGACGCTGCTCCAGATTTACAAGGATCTGTAAATCTTATGTTGCGTCAAAAACTAACGCCACTGAATAGCAGGCGTTAGATTGGCGCAACAAGGAGAACATATTTTTTTTTGCTCTTAGTATGTGTGCTGCATTCTGCAGCACACATAGAAAGAGCAAATTGCCTTTAAAGATTGTTAATGTGCAGGAAGGTGTCCCTTCTTGCACATAAACAATCCTTCCCTGCAACACAGACATCCTTGCATGGTGCACGTTTGTCTGTGTTGCAGCGAATGATTGTTTATGTTTATGCTCCACTCTAATATAACATTCCATTCCTACTAGTATGCTTGCATTCACACTGAGGGCTCCACTGATACGATAGCAGCAGAAAACCTGTAAATATGTTTTTCCTTAAGATGGTGGTGGGTTTTTTTCCGGTCTGCTAGACCGATTCATAAAGGATGCTGAGAATTGGAGCACTCAAAATGCAGAGTAGCATTGGATTGGGACTTGCAGAAAGTTAACTGCATTCATACATGTATTTGCAGATCATGATAAAGAAGCCACACTTGTAAAGAATGAACCTGGCCTCATGGGTGTCTGATTGCTGTACATTACAAATACAGATGTTGTACATTATGGCATCTATAAACATAGTGAGGTAAGGAAGCCCTCAATGACAGCTGGGTGCAATTTAGAATTTAAGGCATGAAAGGAGGTATATCTGAACAATACAGAAAGATATACTGTACACAGTGTGTCATTTTAACCCACATATCATTTATCAGTTGTACTTACAAAGTACAATTTGTGCGAATCAATCAAAAAGTTTAGAATGTGGTGCAAGGCATAAGTACAGGGCAAATATTGCTTTTCAAACTGTTTGTAATTTTAGGTTGACTTTATAAGGGTACCCTGGAAAATATCAATATTGCTCATAAAATAGCTTTAAATAATAAACACCATCAAGGGACCATGGAACATATAGGTGCAATTTAGTGAAACCTTCAAAAGAGAAATGATAGGGAAAAGGCAAGATGGCGCCTGAGTGAGGCCACCACCACTTACCTCTCGCCTCTCTTCTTTCCTGCCGGGTTCTCCCTCCGTGTGAAAACGGATAATGCGCCTGGGGGTCCAACGAACGGGAGATTACTGCGGGCTGACACCGGAGGAGCAGCGAGGCAGACACGGGGATCATCCGTACAGGAGAAGGACTGGATTCTGCAGCGCGAGCTGGAAATCTCTCGCACGGCTGCTGCCTGTTTCCAGGATTGGACACATTGACGGCTGCCGACGTCTTTGGTTGCCTGGCTACCGGGACGCTTGCGAAACTCAGAACACGGAAGCTATGGCAATGGCCGCCCGTGGACGAGGGAAGACGCGGTCAGCTACTATCCCTTCACAACCACACCGGGAAGAGCCAGAGGCTAAGACGGAGGACAAGAAAGCAGATCTCCGTGCCGGTAAGGGAAACAAGCAGGAAAAGAAAAGGAAAAGACTGAGGGGCATAGCAAGGCAGTTACCCAACGTATGCCACTATCTGGGGAACTGGGAAAGCTACAACCCTCCATTTCAAGTATGTTTCTACCCCTAGACGAGCGAAAAGGAAAGGGGGGTACGAGGGAGACAGAAAAATCAAGGAATTAATGACAGCAGTGGGAAAACACGCAATGTGGGGGATTTGCTGTGCAGTCCAATACAGAGTACAATGCCCGGGGTACGAGGTGAGGGAGAGGATGAGAGTCTGCCTGCGCAGGGCGGGACCCCATGTCTGTCAAACTGTGAAAGTACTATCCTGGAAGCGCCCTCAGATACTCGTTCTGAGGATGGGAAAGAGAAGGAAACTGCGCTAAATAATAACTGCTCCCATCAACAAAACAGAGGCTGAGATGGGTGTTAATACACCAGACTTGGCAAACAAAAGTAGGCATGGCACAGCTACAGGGGGTAACCCCCAAAGAAAGATCATGGAGACAGGATACCTCTCCCCCGACTCTCTGGAAAACTTTTTTCTTTAACTGAGGAATCAGGAGGTTGGCGGAGTTTCTCCTTCAAGTAATAGCAGCATGGAAAGGGGGACCCCGAAAAGAACCAAACGGACATCAGGGAAAAGAATCCGTAAGAGAGCTCTTGGGGATAGAGAGGATGAGGAAGAATTAGGCTGGGATTACTCAGGCACTCAGCTGTTACCCCCTGATGGAATAAGTGAAAAGGGGAAATCTCCAAGGGAGAATCCAGGGGGCGAGACTGTGCAAACAAATGATGGGAAATCGGCTGAGCCCTCTCTGTCCTTGATTCTGCAATCCCTGCGACTATTTCAAGACGAGGTCAAATCAGATAACCGCCAGGCACGGCTCGCCTCAAAAAAACTACAAGGATCAGTGCGCAAGATTGGGAAAACATGCACTGAGATCTCAGAAAGATTAAATATGGTGGAGACACGCACTGAGGCATTGGAGAACACCGTAGATACGCTGAAGGTCCAGGCTACATCACAGGAGAGTACTTTGAAAGATGTGATGTGGAAGCTGGAGGAGTATGAGAATCGTCAGCGTCGCAATAATTTGAGACTGTTAGGGGTACCTGAAAACTGCGAAGGTAGTGACATAAGGAAATTTACAATTACCATGCTGAAAAACTCCTTGCCTGAACTCTCTCACTGGGATTGGGACAAGGAAGTCCAACGCGTCCATCGATTTCCTCAAACACTTTCAAAGCACCCATCTAATGATCGGGCATTTCCCTGTGCCATACTGATTAACTTCGGAAATTTTCTGCTACGCCAGGCAGTGTACCATCTGGCCAGGCCTAATGCCAAAACGAATTTTGAGAACTTCTCCTTTTTTGCCAAACCAGACTTTGCGCATGCCACGGTGGAGAGGAGATGGCGGCTCAGACAGCTCATAACTCCCTTCCAGAAAGCAGGAGCTGTAGTATTTTTGCAAAATCCAGCCAGGTTGAAAGTCGTTTTTCATGGACAGAATTACAGCTTTATCTCTGAAGTCCAAGCTAAGAAGTTATTGGATGACATCTCAGCGGGGACCGTTAGGAGCAAGAAAAAATAAGCCGGTTATATAAATGAGAAAGGCGATGGATGGAACTGTGGCACCCTCTAAGTGGGGAGACTTTCTTCTCTTTTGTCTTAGGCTCAAATTCATATCTGAACATTGGTGGGGAGAGAGGTGGAGGGGGGGGAGATGAGGGGTTCAGACACCATCACGCAGGCTCATGGTTGAGCATGGTTGCTTAAGTTGTGGCGGGGCCGTGGGGTGGGGAAGGGGTGGAAAGGGGGGTGGGTTTCATCAGACAGGGGATAAAAGAAGGTGATACAACAGAGCCCTGTGATATAGGTATTACCTTAGTCACAGTAAATGAAAAGAAGGAGAGATTGGCATGGTGGGCTTATTGGATATTGACGGGATATCAGAGTCAGGGAATTGATATAAATCAACATGGGTAGATTGAGAATTTTAACTGTTAATATATGTGGTCTCAATGATATAAAGAAAAGGCAGAGGGTAGTGGTTGGATTTCAATCGTTTGGGGCAAATATCATCTGTCTCCAAGAGACCCATATTGAAGGTTCACAACTTCATCTGCTTAAAACACTAGGGTATAGACTGATCTCCACAACGACGCAGGGGGCTAGGGTACGGGGCGTTGCTATATTGGCTAAAGGTGGTGGGATGCAATTTACACGGTCATCCTCCGATAAATTCGGGCGATGGGCAATCACAGAATGTCAATACGGCACAGGTCAGAAATTGACACTATGTATGGTATATGGGAATACAAGCGATGACCGCAGTGTATTTGATAACATCTCCAATGAACTCGCTCATTGGCCCCTTCCACTGATCTTATGTGGGGACTATAATATTAATTTACCCAGCGATTGGTCGTGGTGGCTGGATATAAATATCAGGGGAGGAAACCGAAAGTGTTCCAGGCCTTAAGGAATTTATGCCAGACCCATGGTTTGATTGACTGTTGGCAAATGATGAAACCAAGCGACCCAGGGTACACCTTTTTTTCCAACCCACATATGACTGATGCTAGACTGGACTACATGTTCGTCTCCAACACCATGAGCTCGAAATGTAGAATAGAAAAGTTACCGCGGGTCTTATCAGATCACAACCCATTAGCCCTTAATATAGAAGTGGAAGCAGTTAATCCATATGTGAGATTCTGGACTTTTGAGAGAGCAATGTTGTCAAATGAGGGGTATTGCAGACATATGAGACAATGGATTCCAAGGTTTGTGGAGGATAATTTGGGGAGCACATCAATTGAGGTGGTAGGGGATGCTCTGAAAGCAGGGATTAGGGGGGAAACACTATGGTACTCATTAAATCTTAACAAAGAGGCTAAACAAATAATGGAGACTCTGCAGGAAGATCTGGGGGCAGCTGAAGAGGGATTGATAAGGGCTGTGCACGAGGGACGGGAAGTGGAATTGGAGCAAAGAGTGTGGCAATCGCTAAAGCTGCCATTATGGATATATTAACTGACAAAGCAATAAATAAGGCGACAACTCAAAAGGAAGCAGTGTACGAACTAAGTGAACAGATCGGTCACCATTTAGCAGTCCGTACTAGACAACAAACCACATCCAATATAATATGAGAAATTAATGACCCGGAATATGGTCGGACGACCGAACCAGAAGCGACCAGGGCGGCATTTCAGAGGTACTATCAAACATTATATAAGGCTAGTATGGGGGAGGAGCAGAGTAAGATTGAAGAATATCTGGATTTAATCCCACTTTCAAGGTTGGAGGAAGAAGATCAGGATAGCTTAGATTGTTCGCCACAGTGGGATGAGATTCTTCTCTCTATGAATAGCTTAGCTAAAGGGAAAGTGGCTGGCATAGATGGTATACCAACCAAATTTTATTCTACCTTTTCCCAGCAGCTAAAAGGAATAATCCATGATCTATTCACTCACATTTTTTATGGTGGGCGGCCTCCGGTATCATGGTCTCTGGCGAAGATTGTGGTCTTTTAAAAAAAAAAATAAGCCGTCCCTACAACTGGGGTCTTATCGCCCTATCACCCTGATTAATGGTGACTCTAAAATTTATTCAAAGTTACTGGCCAGCCAACTTGCCCCAGTAATCCACAAAGTCATCTCGGATCGCCAACATGGGTTTGTCCCTGGTAGGTCTACTATTGACCATATCCAGAGAGTGATTAAATTATTCGACATCACCAACGTTGCAGGAGATCCTATGGCACTCATTTTGTTGGATGCTGAGAAAGCCTTCGATAGGGTCTCCTGGCAATATTTGTGGATGGCTAAGTCTAGAAATGGCATCAGGGATGGCTTTATCAAGGCAGTACAAATGCTATATACTGAACCGTCAGCAGTAGTTATGGTGAACGTTGTAATCACTAGAGGGACCAGACAGGGGTGCGCGTGCTCCCCTCTCTTATTTGCGGTGTTTATTGACCCCTTTATCCGTAGGCTAGAGAATAATGCACTAATACCGGCAATCTGGTCGTAGAATTGGCCAACTAAGACCTTGGCCTATGCCGATGATATCGCATTGGTTACATCTGATCCAAATACGGCCATAAAAATAATCGAAGATGACGCCAAGCGTTTTGGGCATATTTCCGGATATGCTTTGAATCAGGACAAGACACAGATTGTGCTCAATGAAAAAATCCCGATGGCAGACAACCGGGTAGTTGAAAGAGCCACGTACCTGGGTGTTAGTATAACCTCTAAACTGGATTATCTGGTTAAGAATAACATGGAACCCTTAATGGAACATACAAAAAAGGATCTTGTAAGGCTGAACAACTTACATTTATCCATTGGGGGAAGATGCAATGTAGTAAAAATGCTGTTTCTCCCGAAATATTTGTATTTTTTTAGGGCAATATGTTTGGAATTTACCCCTCAATGGTTTAAGGCAATAGAGAGTATGTTTTCCAGGTTTATATGGGCTTACACGCGACCTCGCAGAGCATTTAGGTTTATCACCTTGCCGAGGGAAAGAGGGGGCTTGGCCCTCCCAAATTTGAAATTATATTATTGGGCCACCACTCTAATCTACAGCCGTGAGTTGCTTAGGACAAATATGGATAACAGGCCAAATACTAAGGTTCGCTCACCACTGGAACTCATGCTGGGGGGGGAAGACGGGAAGATGTCTGTGGCAGCAACTATATGACCGTTATTACAAGAAAGTTTGTTTTAAAACTCTTTTTAGTATCCATAAAGTATGGTGTACCGTACGTAAAACCCTGGGAATTGGTAGATTATCCTTTTATACACCTATATCCAACAACCATAATCTCCCCGAGATTTTTGGAGATCTATATATGGATAAATGGGTTCGGGCTGGGATTGTTCAGATTGGCTGCTTTTTCTCCTCTTCAGGGCTTAAGTCTTTTGACAAACTGAAAAATTATTATACCCTAGACCGAAGAGATTTTTTTAAATATCTCCAGGTTAGGGACTTTCTTTGGCGAAAGGGAGGGGGAAGAGTTAAGTTTCAGAGAGTAGAAACCATTGAAAGTATAATTAGAGATAAAACTGGATCTATCGGGAAATCTATGATTTTATCAATGCTGCTATGCCCGACGATATGGACAAATGCTCTTCAAAATGGCAGGCCAAACTGGGGGTCTCAGCTGAAACTTTTTTGTACGCTTATGAACTGTCACAATCTCTTTTAATGTCCACTAGGCTGCAAGCACAATTTTATAAGACATGTTTTTCGTTGTATTATACACTCCTCTGGAAAAAGTGCTCATCCTGTCAATAATACCTGCCGGACGTCGTCCTGTCTACCTCAGCGTCTGCATGTACGAAGCCAGGTCAGTTTCTCTTTCGAAATCTGGACTATAATACTCCCACAGTTCTGATTATCTGAACATAGTGACGGGGATCTCCGGGCAAAGTAAGGAGAACACCTCCCCCGGCCGTAATGATCCTGGATGCGGGGCTGGTCTGAATGGTTCGATCTGCCCCTCCGGCGCTGCCTCCTGCCACCGCACTGTAGGGCTGTTAACATCTCCCACCGCCGCCGTGATCTTGGATGTGGGGCTGGTTTGAAGATTCGATCTGCCCCTGCGGTGCTGTCTCTTGCCATCGCACGATGGAGCTGAGTCTCCGGGCCTCACGAGTTGCGGTCTGAGGTGTCTGCGTTGATTTCCGAGGGTCGCTCCGGTCCTGTGGGGCTGGTTCGTGGGGTTGAAACTCCCCGATTCGATTACCTGCCGCCGCATGGGGGTGTTGAGTGCCAGAGTGCCTGTCACGACGGAGGTACTACTGAGAAGCTCACTGGCGATGGTGACTGCCGAGCCTCGCTCCGGCCTGGACGGTAAGAGGGACAGGACGAGGCCCGGTGGATCCCATACTGCTGGCGAAGGCTGCTGGGTGTTGCACGTTCCCGGGACGCAATTCCTAGGGTCCCGGATGCTCCTGCATGTTTCTGCTTCATTCTCCCGGAGTTAGGGAGGGGAGAGGAGGGCGTGGGGGCTGCCGAGCTACCGCTGCACCTCAGTGCTAGTCACTATTGATCTGGCCTGCATGAAGATTTTTTGGTTTTCTATGAATGCTCCCCAAGGCCAGGTCTGTAATGAGGGGCATGGGGGCCACCATGATCTTTTGGCAATGCAAGTTTTTAAGCCCTCCCTATTACTAACAGTTAATCCCTTGCCTAACCCCAAGATGGCTGCCACTGGGTTCCCTACCACGTCGTGGTACTCCTCTGAAGAAAAAAACGGACTTCGACCAGACCTCGAACACATCCCCCATCCGGCCTACCCTTCAGGATACCGAATCTGTGAACCTACCTCTGACCGTGGAGACCTAGCTTTTTGGCCGATGCCCAGTGGAGCTACTTGATAGCTATAGAGGAGATGGGCTGTGGACTACCCCTTCGGCCGTCACCTACCCAGCCGGACATTGGGCAGAACTTACTTCGTCTCTCCGTCGTACTCTCCCTCCTACCCCTTTACTCCACCCACTTTCTCTTTTACGCTCCATTTATCCCTCCTCTTTGCTCTCTAATTGTTTTCTCATTGAGACCTAGCCGCTTGACTGATGCCCGGTGGAGCTACCTGATAGCTATAGAGGAGATGGGTTGTGGACTTCCCCCTCAGCCGTCACCTACCCAGCCGGACTTTGGGCAGACTCTCCTTCGTCTCTCCATCCATCCTATCTCCATCCTTTCTCCCTCCTATACCTTTACCCCACCCCCTTACCCTTCTAAGCTCCATTTATTCCGTCTTCCGACGCTCTTGAAATGTTTTCTTGTAACTGATGTAACTTGTAACTGATGTAATTTTGTGGATCCTTATCTAAAGCGCTCTGATACCTCCGGGTCTAGCCAGCGCTATATAAAACTCAAATAAACTAAACTAAACCCGATAAGATAGCCAAATGGGGGTCTGGAAAAGGAACAGTATGTCCACGCTGTGCATTTTATGAAGCTGACATCATCCATATGTTCGCATCCTGTAATATACTGCAAAAGTTAATTAAGGATATCTCTGATTTTTTATCAGAAGTGTTAAGAACGGAAATAGAAGTATCAGAAGATGAAATAATGTTAGGTGCGTCAGGAACAAGTCGAGTAGGGAATGGACATGGATTGATTTTTTTTAGCTATGGCTGTCTTAAGGATATGCATTGCCTCGGCCTGGTTGGATCCAAGGCCACCGACTTTTCAACAATGGCTTGCCAGATTGTTGGCAACCTGTAGCCTGGAGGTAGCCATATATAAAAGGAAAGGGAGTCGTGCACGTGAAAAAGGCATGAAAATCTGGGATCCCCTGATCAAATGGATGCAAGGGCGTAGCAGGTCTTGGTAGAGCCCATGCATGTTTTATCATCTTTTGTATGGACTTGTTTTAGTAAAAAGGGAATATGCACTTGTCACTTTAGGAAGTCACATGCACCTTTATGGATACTACCTAAACAGAGATTCAAAGGATTGCACCCGGAGGATTAATACTCTTGGGAAGCCTACCGTTATCTTATGATTGTTGTTGTTATTTATTGCACCTGATGAATTATGTACTAATGTTTTACCTGTCTGAGGGGGTGGGGGGAGAGGGAGGTGTTCTTGCATTTTAATAAAACGAATAAAGATTTTTTTTTTTTTTTTTTTTTTTTTTTTTAAGAGAAATGATTGAGAGTAATCCAATAACTCTAGCTGTTCTTTTTGAGAGTCCCAAAAAGTAAGCAAGTTTAGACAGTGTACTCCGTCCCAAAGCAGAGGAACATGAAGTTTCAAAGTTCTGCACCCTCTCCTAAGATAAATGAATTTGCCTCTCTGTTTCTGTCTGAATTTGGCCTGGCAGATTGTCCTTGTGGTGATGTAACAGGGAAAGTTTGCATAGATATGATAGCTACTGCCCTAGCATGCATTCTGCATGGTGCCCAGCTGTAGTATATGTATTCTGATCCTTTATTCCATGGGAAATACAGTGGCTTCAGGATGGTCTCTCGGGGCCTGATTACGAGTTTGGCGGTGCGGCGCTGAGTCCGCTTCGCTACCGCACCGCCAAACCCGCGATTGGGCCGCCTGCCAGATTATGAGTATTTCTCGTGTCTGACGGCCTTTTTTTTTTACATTCCCACGGCGGTGCCCTGAAAATGGGCACCGCAATGGGAACACCAAAAACAGTTCCTGTATGGCAGGGACTGTAAAGTCCATGCCATGCAGGAACTTGGGTGCGTGCATACAGAGAGGCACAACTACAGGGGGGGCACGTGTTGTGCCTCTCTGCATGCATCCACATAGCATGTGGAACCAGGGAGCCCAGTTGTTTCCTCTCCACCACAGTTTTATGAAAACCGTGGCGGAGAGGAAACTCGGAATATGCTTGGCGGGACCGCGGCAGTCTTGCCAAGCATATTGCGGCCTCCTGACCTCTGCAACACTGCCAGGGAATAGCAGTTCCCTGGCGGCTGCGGCGGAGCAATGGGGGTCCGACCGCTCTAATTGTAAT
The DNA here is from genome assembly GCA_963921515.1 of Calotriton arnoldi. Classification (NCBI taxonomy): domain Eukaryota; kingdom Metazoa; phylum Chordata; class Amphibia; order Caudata; family Salamandridae; genus Calotriton; species Calotriton arnoldi. Next base: position 122,091 of record CAWUFW010013136.1, on the reverse strand, counting down.
AGGGCAGTCAGAAGACCGCCACCGCTGTGCCTCCGGGAGTTTGGTGGTCCATGGACCGCCAAACTCGTAATAGAGCCCTATGTAGTCAGTCATTCTCAAACATTGAAAAAGTCAAGCAACTTGCTTCTGGATTCCCCCATGTTTCTGCATTTCCATCCTGGGTAAGCTGGTGTATGTGATACTACAGCAAACCATACCAGAGCTATTGTGAGTTCCACCCAATCAATGGACTGAAGGAAAAAGAGAAATTTCTGAGCACGATGAATTAGAAACTGCCACGCTGAACAATCCCATGTATCTGCTGCATAAATTAGAGATCTTTGTTTCGAATCAGGAAAAGCTCTACTACCAAGGCTAACTTGTGAGTTGAGTTTCAGGTATAGACTGGACATCCAGGTCTGGATGAAAAGCAGGCAGTCTTTGAGGCGTTGGATGTCTCAAGCAGAGAAGTCTTGCAAGTAGAGTTGTATATTGTCAGCATATTGGTGAATATTGTTGCTGTTAATTGTGAGTAAAGCACCATGGGCCAATGTAGAAGTTAAAGATAACAGGGGACAGTATGGAACCCTGTTGGACTCTGCAGGTGCGAGGGGTTATTTGGGACCTGGAAGTGCGCATGTGAACAAACTGATGTTGGTTAGAAAGGCAAGAGGAGAACCAGTGTAGGACATTGTAAGTGAATCCCATTTGAGACTCCAGAGTGTGGATGAGGGAGGGATAGTCAACTGTGTCAAAGGCAGCTGAGAGGTCCAGCAATATCAGGAGGCGGGGGTCATCTTCATCTGTGGTCAGGAGGGCACTGTCTATCTGTGCTGCAGTGTGATTTGAAGTCAGATTGGTAGTCATGCAGGAGATGGTTAGCACTGATGTGATATTGAATTGAGCATGTAGTGATATTCCAATGGTCTTGCTGATGAACAGTAAGTGAGTGATGGGCCAGTAGTAGCCAAGATCATCAGGTCTAGTGTAGGTTTCTGGAGGTTTCTGTAGGAGTGGGATGATCCGGCCTTTCTTGTGAGCTGCTGGGAAGATGCATTGAGTGAGGGAGTCATTGATAATGGTGAGAAGTGGTGAGAGAGCAGCCCCAGAGAGAGCTTTGATGAAGGACGTGGATAAGACATCATCTTCATAGGAAGTGAGATTATCCGCGAGGTTTGCCAGAGATAGGACTTTGAAGGATGACCACTGTGGAATTTCGGTGTGCTGCTTATGCAAAACTAAATCAAAATTAGCACGATCTTCTATAGCATTTTCAAAACAGGTGATTTTCTATCCCCTAATTAACAAGAGATCTTCTTGGTATGGGCTTATCAATATAGGTATAATTGACTACTTTAACATCCCCTTAGCACTAGTGAAGTATAAATTGCTACAGTACACTACAGTTCAACAGTATAAGTCTTGCATGCTGTTCTTACCTCATGCAGCTTTAAAGTTGGAGAAGGCAGAAGGATACTGCAGTGAGAACAGGACTTTAGGACATCATACGCCGTGTTATACGGACCAGCCAGCCCAATATGCTGATTTTTGTTATAGTTAAAAGAGGAATGCCTAAGCAGACCTTTCAAATGCAAAGATGTTTCTTTTGTGCAGGGGGTAAGACAACGGGATCCAAATGAGAACTCTCTTGATCCTTCCTTCATTACATTATCATCTTTCTCTGTTGAGGCTTTGTCCGGGAGAGAGGACTGGATTTCGTTCCAAGGTTTAAGCACAGGAGAACAAGACCTGAAGTTATCTGCATTTCTCCTGCATGGCATGGATGGAACATACCTTACAGACTGGGACAGTGGACTGCACTCATTCTGAAATTAAAGAGAAGGGCATGAAGACATTGAAGTATTTACATTAATGAAAAATTGGTTTTCATATCAAGAGCCACACATTTTAAAAAGTAGGTCAATAAAAAGGACTAAAGATTACAAGTTAACAAGTCAAAATGTATCACCCATAATTAAAATGCTTCACAATCCTTTGTATGCGGGAACTCGTTTTAGTTCTGGCTCCAGTGGCGGTTAAGTATTACTAGGGTTAAACGTTTTTTTGTTATGGTCTTAATAGGAAAGCCTGTACAATATGCTTTACATTGTGCCTGCTCATTGACTGGTATACGTATGCTGCATTGCTAAGCTGATTGTTTTTAGGGACGACGGAAGATCCGTCCCAGAGATTGTCTGAAGTGAACGGGTTATAGGTAGAAATGCAGTATATAATGATTTAAATGCCACTGCAAAATCCTAATTCATAAAGTGTACATCCTCTTTATTACACCTTTGGGATGAAAATATTTCGATCCCAGCTTAAAAGGTTGGGAATGATTAGTGTTCTGTATCTCACATGTTGCATTAAACCCGCTAACCACTGATACTGCAAGCATACAGTGCCAACAAATTGATAGTCACTTGTGCCAGATCTGATCTGAGGAAGGTGAATGATGGAGGAATACAGTGGCAGGCTATCATCAAGTGAATCATGTTTGCCATGCCACTGAAACAAAGCACAACGTTGCCATACTCTTTGGGTCCAAAAATATACAGTTATGCATTCACATATGTTTGGGCGTGCACCTATAGGTGCAGCTCCAAGATGGAGAAGGAAAATGCTACTTACCAGTATGCATCTGTTCTTGGCATGTAGAGCTGTAGAGTTGTATACTTTAGCATAGATCGCCATCTGGTGTTGGGCTCGGATGTTTGCACTTTGTTTTTGTCGGAGAAGTCTTTGTTAGTCACGAGATAGGTCCCTCCTCCTTATGGTGACAGTGCGCATGGGCATCGACTCCATCCCCAGATTGTTTTTCGCCATAAAGGGTAATGATGGAGTTAGTAAGAAAGTAGAACAAGCATTTGCAATGCAACAGGTCTCGCATTTACACGAGTTTGAGCTATTGGCATTGTAAATGACAATGCCTTTTATTTATGTTTTCGTTTTTGAAACATAAATAAAACGCATCATCATTTACAAAGCCAATAGCTTACACTCGCGTAAATGCGAGACCTATTGCATTGCATATGCTTGTTATCCTATGTTAAGACCTTTGTCTCCTAAAAAGAGTTTAAGTTTCAAGTGAAATCTCTTCTACATCTTGGAACAGGATCCACGACAATTTCTGTGGCTGCAGGGTCGGGCACTGCAGTGGTCTGTGCTTTACTGACGGGAGGGACTCAGACATTGATATATTGAGTGTTGAAAATTTATTCTGGCATATAAATCAACAACAGAAGAAAAAGTATGAAAGAGCTTGCCCCACTTAGAGGTGAGCAGTGGTAGACCAGGGGCACCCGAGGATCCCCAACATTGTCACACTCTTGCAACTCTTTGTCCTTCTGGGCATAAGGGGTGGGGGTGACCATGCGGGTGCTCCTTAAAGCCAGCAACCTGCCCCCTGGGAGGGGGGTGGGGGGAGGAAAGGGGCAAGAGGCTAGTCACAAGAGAGTGACATCATTGCACAGGTTGGTACATCAAGATGGATCAGTCAAATATGGAAGGCGCCTTCGTGGATTCGACTTTTTCCTTCCTGCAGTTCCAGACTGCAGGATGCTCCAAAGACAAAATGATCACCCACCCAACCCCATGTTTTAATTTTGGGTTATTTATGATCTCATGGGGTGATAGCTATTGGCATCTGGTAAGGCAGTAAAGTAAGCTAGATCAGCAGACATTCCAATTACAGTCGATCCTCACCACAAAAAAGTTGGAATGGCACAGGGGTGGGCAGATGACATTTACATTCCATGGAAAGTCTAACACCAAGTTGGGTGGGAAGGTCAAGGGAGCAGGTGGCAGTGTAAAGGATGGGGCTGTAGCTTCTCTGCACATCTGGACCTGGTGGTTGGTTGGGGTGTCCGGTACAGCAGAGGTGAGTCATCACCTCTTGGGATGCAGGTAGTTTCACCTGCATGGATGGACGGAATGTGAATGAGTACCTGAGTAATGTGTGAGCAAGCATGCAACTAGCAAGCCCAGTCTCCTTGAAAATATGTAAAATAGTGCAGGATGATCATAACTAGCAAAGGAATGATTTGTTGATCTTAATTTGTTGTGCTAAAGATGAAGATTTGTAGTGACAATCAGACATGTTTTGGTTTGTTATGTTTTGAATAAACATGACCCTTGTGGTACACACTCTCAGTTAGAGGTGTCAGATCTTGTTATTGTTTGGATGAGGTGGAGGGGGTCTGGATCCGACCTGGGCCCTCCTTGGCCATTAATCTTGTACACTCGATGCACCAGTCTCCAAGCATCTGTGATACTTGTGATTTACAAACGTGTTGAACAGCTCTACTCTCAGTAACATATCTGATTGGACTGGTTGCACTCTAATCCTGAAATTTACCCAGGGCTAGTTTAAAGTCACCCTCAATTATTTTGTTTTCACATTGCAGAGATTGTGGCGCCCTTATTGTCATGTAATTTAGAGGTAAACAGTTATTTCTATCTGATTAAAAATTGTTTTGTGGTTATCCATCTCCCTTGTTTGTCAGGCCCTATATTTAGTATCTTCGAGAAGGATACAATTTTAAGAGACGCACCCGTGTAATTCCAATACCACCCATTCTACGGGCAGTTTGTTTACCTCTTTGTCACTTAGATGTCACTTTAGCTTTTTCGGTAAATTAAAGATTTAAGCTTCTTTTGATTGGATTTTCATGTCGTTTCTGTTGCACGAGATGAATACCGGAGTCTCAATTAATGTACATGTTGAATTTGGTGCTACTTTGCTTCATAAATAACCAGACTATTAAGTGAACCAGTTCCCGAAATATAAAAATCAGGAAAACAATAGTAACCTGTCAAGACTCCACTACCAGCAGAAAAGATATCACAGCAACATCACGATGCAGCTTTTACATGTACGACACTTACTAAATCTGTATAACACTGCATAATATAAATAACTGTATGCAACATATAACGTGCGGAATGCAGCACACATGGAAAGAGGAAGTAACAAGGAGAAATTACGATGTTTCTCCTTGTTATGCCTCTGACAGGTAGACGCACCATTTTGGTGCAAACACAGCTTTACAAGTCTTTGTAAATCTGGGTTTGCATCCGAATACTTGAGCGGATGCATGGGAACGCCCACGCTCCACCCATGTAACGCTTACCCCACGCAAAGTAATGTGTGTGTGCACTATGGGGCTTATTTACAAGTCCCTTGCGCTGCCAGGGCGTCACTTTTTCCCATATTAAAAGTGACGCACTCGTGGCGCAAGGGGCTTGTAAATAAGCTCCTATGTATTTTATTTTACGGCAGACGTGTAGATTCGTCAACTAGGGTGAAAGTTATTAGTGACTAAGGGAGCCATGTCTTATAGCCTGGTGTTGCCAAGCACACCTACCTACCTACCTACCTATCTTTTGCCAGTTTGAGAGTGTCCATCAACCGGTCTGCTTGCCTGCGGATGGGCGCCTGCTTTTCCACGTGCGATGTCCATCTGTGGCAGGTCACAGGGGGAGCATCCGATTTCTAAGTCCGTGCATTATAAGTTGTGTGCAGTGAGTTACAAGAGAATAAGACAATAATTCACTCCAGTTCTTTTGGGATCCCATTAATCATGCGCGTGCAAAACAAGCGGTTAACACATCGTCAATACGAGCCGCCCCGAGGACAGGAAGTACTATAACATTACGCAGCTGCTGCAGATTCCAACACGAGTCTAATTGGCCACATTACGGCATACGGGGCGCGCGTACAATGTCGTATAGGGTTACTGAATCGATTGCTAGTCTGTTGAATACTTTGCAGTATGTTGTAATTCGTTTTAACAACAATCATGGTTAAAAGCGACATTTGCATTAAATGATGTCATGACATAACGTCCAAAAGGAAGCAATTTAGGAAAATCAATTTGCTCTACGTTGACCGTACTGTATGGCCATGTTTTTGTCGTGGTACGTAATTAGCAGAGAGTTCCTGTCCTTTACTTCATGCCTGCAGATCCGAGCGCTCCCTTCATGCAGTGCAGGCGGCTGCTCCACGTTCTGTGCTCATAAATGCCGTGTGGTGTGCGTGATTGGAAGGAAGTGGCCTTATGCTAGTGATGGACAGGAGCCCGCCCACACGTCACCTGTCACATCCCACGAACACCCAACTGCAGGAGATGCTGTCCCTGAGGAGGGCCGACGCAGGTCTACAAGCCTCCTTGATATGAAAAAAGAGAGAAGAGCCCTAAGACGTGAAAGGATTTGCAGTTTAGTTGTATAAACTACGCAATCGGCTCATATCTAAAGACTTCTCACTTCCCTCCGGCAAGTAGTTGTATACATTACGTTATGTGTTGTAGGCGTACTTTCTCCGTTCTTTTCTTTTAAGGCTCACTTGCACAGTCGGTATGCTGCATTGTCTTTACATTGCGTAGGACAGGTAGCTGTGCCGTTTTAATTGTCGCTCCATTTTTTTTTAAAGATAGTGAAAAGTAATGTATCGGTCTTACAGCGCCACCTAGTACATTTTAGTAGACCTCTGATGGGTGTGAGGAGAAGACGATGCACTCACTGACTGGGAAAATACATTTATGAACAAGTGAAGCGCTGGACAGCAGAGACGTCGGCAGCGGTGGCGAGCGAGCGCGGCAGCCGGGCTTTTGAAAGCTGACCAGACGCTCGTGCGTCATGGCCTTTTCCCCGCACGGCCAGCATGAGTTTCCAATTATCGCGCCCGCGTCTGGGCACGATAATTGGAAACAGATGTCTGCCGCGCGTGTAACCGCAGGGAAAAGGCCATGACGCACGAGCGTCTGGTCAGCTTTTCAAACCCCCTAACATAAAGTCTTGCCAGAGCAGCGCTTGCGCGCTACTCGAGGCTCGACCTAAAAAGGATGTCCATGTGTGATGTATCTAAGTAAGATAATACTGCAACGGATAAAGGATTCCGGGGAGGTGGATGGGCGTATACAACTCTACAGCTCTACATGCCAAGAACAGATGCATACTGGTAAATAGCATTTTCCGTTCGAGGCATATGAGCTGTAGATTGTATACTTTAGCATAGACTATATAGCAGTTTTCCTCCTTAGCGGTGGCAACCTGTATCCGTTGCAGTGGTCTGAAAAAGTGTTCTCAATACAGCCTGGCCCACACTAGCTTGTTGTTTTGCTTGCACATCTACACAATAGTGTTTAGTGAAAGTGTGCGGTGTAGACCAAGTTGCTGCTTTGCAGGTGTCATCTAGGGGAATGTTCCCTAAGAATGCCATAGAAGCCCCTAGTTTGCGTGTGGAATGAGCTCTAGGGGGAATGGTTAGTGTGCGTTTAGCTTTGAGATAGCATATTTGGATGCACTTAACAATCCATCTTGCAATTCCTGTTTTTGAAATGGGATTGCCCTTGTGAGGTGGGGAGAAAGATACAAAGAGTTGTTTAGTCTTTCTAAAGGGTTTAGTTCTTTCTATGTAGTATAGTAACGCCCTTTTGACGTCTAGCGTGTGAACAGCACGTTCTGCCACTGAGTCTGGTTGAGGGAAAAAAACTGGGAGTTCAACAGCCTGATTAAGGTGGAAGGCAGAAACTACCTTGGGTAGAAATTTTGGGTTAGGTCTAAGAACCACTTTACTATGATGCATTTGCAAAAATGGTTCTTGTATGGTTAATGCCTGGAGTTCACTAACTCTTCTGAGGGATGTGATAGCTACCAGGAAGGCTATCTTCCAAGTGAGGAACTGTAACTCGCATTTGTGTAGAGGTTCAAATGGGGGACCCATGAGCCTGGTAAGGACAATATTGAGGTTCCAGGCTGGAGAAGGTGGAACTCTAGGTGGAATTATTCTTTTAAGTCCTTCCATAAACTCTTTGATCGCAGGAACTCGAAATAAAGACAAGTGTTGTCTGTTTTGGAGGTAAGCGGCTATTGCAGCTAGATGTAGCCGTATAGATGTATATGCCAAATTACATTGTTGTAGATGCAAGAGATAACAGATAATGTTTTGAATGGAAGCATCTAGTGGGTTGATTTTGTTATTTGTACAATAAACAACAAATCGCTTCCACTTTGCTTCATAGCATGCTCTTGTGGTAGGACGTCTAGCCTCTTTGATGACGTTCATACAATCTGGTGGAAGATTGAGGTAGCCAAACTCTAGGACCTCAGGAGCCAGATCGCAAGATTGAGTTGATTGGGATCTGGATGTCTTATCTCTCCATGGTTCTGTGTAAGAAGCTTGGGTGAGAGGTGTAACTTTGATGAGGTACCACTGATAGTTCCAGTAGAGTTGTGAACCAAGGTTGTCTCGCCCATGTTGGAGCAACTAGGATCATTGTGAGGGAGTGTTGTTTGAGCTTCCAAACCAGTAACGGAATGAGAGGGAGAGGCGGAAAAGCGTATGCAAATTTGCCTGACCAGTTCATCCATAGCGCATTGCCTTTGGACAATGGGTGTGGATACCTGGAGGCGAAGCTTGGGCATTTTGCGTTGTGATGTGTGGCGAACAGATCTATGTCTGGGTGCCCCCACATTTGAAAAAATGGAAGAAGAACTTGAGGATGAAGTTCCCATTCGTGGATGTGTTGTGTTTGTCGACTGAGCAGATCCGCTATCTGATTGTGTACTCCCGGGAGATGTTCTGCGAGGAGGTATATCTTTTGAGGAATAGCCCATCTCCATATACTTTGCGCTAGGCGTGAAAGTTGGAGAGAGTGTGTCCCCCCCTGTTTTTGAATGTAATACATTGCTGTCATGTTGTCTGTACGTATTAGGACAGCTTTGCCTAGTAGCAAGAGTTGAAAAGACTTTAGTGCTAAAAAGATTGCTAGTAACTCCAGGTGATTTATGTGGAGTTGTTTTTGTCCAGGGGTCCATAAACCCTGAACAGTTTGACTTTGTAGATGAGCTCCCCAGCCGGTGAGCGACGCGTCTGCTGTTAGTACTATCTGTGGAACCGGGTCGAGGAACTGCCGCCCTTTGGAAATATTTTGTGTATTCCACCACTGCAGAGAGTGATGTGTGCGGCTGTCCACCAACACCAGATCTGTCAGCTGACCTTGAGCCTGGTTCCACTGATGTGCTAAGCATTCCTGCAATGGACGCATCTGGAGTCTTGCATAAGGGACGATGAGGATGCAAGAAGCCATCATCCCGATTAACTGCATAAACACTCGAGCTGGCAACGAGTGTTGAGGCCGAAATTGTAATATTAGGGCCTGCATGGAGTGAATCCTGCCTGGATTGGGGTATGCTAGAGCTCTTGAGGTGTCTAGAGTAGCCCCTAGATACTGTTGTATCTTGGATGGTTGAAGGTGAGACTTGGTGAGGGTTAATGTGAAACCTAAGTCGTGAAGTAGATGGATAGTCCTGTGTGTGTGCTGTACACAACTGTTGTGAGATTTGGCTTTTATGAGCCAGTCGTCCAGATAAGGGAACACATGGATGTGTTGCCTTCTTAAATGAGCTGCTACCACTGCGAGGCATTTGGTGAAGACTCTGGGCGCTGTGGTTACCCCGAATGGGAGGACTTTGAACTGATAATGTTGCCCGTCCACCATGAACCTGAGATACTTTCTGTGAGAGGGGTGAATAGGAATATGAAAGTAGGCGTCCTTTAGATCCAGAGTGGAGAGGAAGTCGCCTTGTTGAAGTAGTGGGAGCACCTGTTGGAGAGTGACCATGTGGAAGTGGTCTGATTGGATGTAGAAGTTTAGGGGTCTGAGGTCTAATATTGGCCTGAGAGAGCCGTCCTTTTTGGAATCAGAAAGTAGAGTGAGTAAACCCCTGTGCCCTGATGGGGTAAGGGGACTGGTTCTATTGCATTTTTGTGTAGTAGAGAGAGAACCTCTTGTTTGAGGAGAGTCAAATGTTCTGTGGACATTGGACGGTGTTTGGGAGGAATGTGTGGGGGACTGGATGTAAGTTCCAGGCAGTAACCATACTGGATAATTTGTCTTACCCACCTGTCTGTAGTGATGGAATTCCAGACAGGTAGGATCTGTGAAAGGCGTCCCCCGACAGGTGTGGAATGGTCGGGGGAAGCGCAGGGAAGTCACTGCTTGATGGTAGGGGAGCTGCGGGTGCTATTACCCCGGCCTCTGCCCTTGTTGTTGTTACCCCTGTAACCTCCCCTAAAGTATCCTTTGGAAAAGGAGCTCTGATTGGGGCTTTTGTAGGATGAGGATGGGTGCTCTGATGTGTTGGTTTTAGAGCCAGCCCTATAAAAGGAGCGTCGAAAGGAGCCTCTAGGAGAAGATAACTGCAAGGCTCCCATAGACTTAGCAGTTTCCGTGTCCTTTTTCATCTTTTCTAAAGATGTGTCCACTGTAGAGCCAAAGAGGTGCTCTTGGTCGAAGGGTTGATTAAGGATACTGGTGTGCACCTCTTGTTTAAATCCAGATATCCTGAGCCAAGCATGTCTGCGTAACAATACGCTAGTATTGACTGCGTGAGACGCGGTGTCCGCTGCGTCTAGAGCACATTTGATTGATGTGTTTGTGATTAATTTGCCTTCCTGTATGAGGTCATTGGCCTTGTCTTTGTATTCGTCAGGTAGATGTTGAATGAGCTTCTCAAGCTCATCATAGTGAGCCATATCATACCTTGCCAAGAGAGCTTGTGTGTTGGCTATTTTCCAATAGTTTGCAGCTTGAGACGCCATACGTTTGCCTGATGCGTCTAACAATTTGGATTCTTTATCCGGAGGCGGGGTGTCACCTGAACCTTGAGAGTTGGCTCTTTTACGTGCATTAGCTACTACCAGGGAATCTAAAGGAAGCTGACCCTCAATGTATATGGGGTCACTGGGAGCTGCTTTGTATTTCTTGTCTATCCTGGGGTTAAGAACCCTGGTCCTAACAGGGTCTTTAAACACTTCTGGTGCGTGTTTAATTAGACCTTTTAACATTGGTAGGACGTGTGAGGACTTTTGTGGCTGAGCAAAAGTTTCTAGGAGAAAATCCTCCGCTACAGGATCTGAATGTAACTTCACCCCGTGATATGTTGCGGCCCTATTGATTAGTTGGGCAAAACCTACATTATCATCTGGTGGGGATGGCTTAGAGGGATAAAGATCTGGGTCGTTGTTTAAGTCAGGATCTGTATTATAGTCCCTCCATGGATCTGGTTCCTGTGGGGTATCATCATTATCATCATCATCCTGTTGTGGAACTATATTATCATCCCCTTGGCCGTCCCCATCTCCATAATCACTATCCTCTGGTTGTGGAAGTGGAAAAGTGGGTTCTGGAGAGTGTACTGGAGAGATCAGTAGATTGGGATCAGTAGGTGGAGGAGGAGGTGTAAGGGGTGGAGAGGTGTTTGTGCCCATTTCTATTCTTTTAGCAGGAACTGGTGAGTCCTGAAAATGGTCCGGTTTCCTCTTTCTATGTTGTGTGGAAAGAATCTGACCAGTCTTTGAATCAATATAAATTGTTTTCTGGTTTGGATCCGGTACAAAAAGTTCTTCGGATCCGGTGTTCTTTTTCGGTGCCGAAGATTTTTCCCTATGAAGAGTCTTAGACTGTTTAGGCATAGGGATAGTGTTCGGTTTGGAAGCTTTTTCCCACTCCGAAGACTTCGGTGTAGGTTGTTTCGGCTCCGAAGGCTTGTTTTTTCGGTGTTTAGGCGCCAAAGGTTTATCCTTGGATTGTTTCGGCTCCGAGGTTTTCGGTGTCAAAGTTTTATCCTTTTGCTTCGGCTCCGAGGGTTTGTCCTTCGACTGTTTCGGCGCCGGAGGGTTTTCCGGTGCTGATGGAGGAGGGCGTGGCATATTGGAGGGCTTGGACTTCGGTGCCGGAGGTGTTTGTTCAGGACCGGAGTGTGGTTGGCTCAAGCCCAAGCCGGAAGGCTTGTCTTTGATTTTCATAGCCGGGCCCGAGGGCGGGGCATCTGAAATGTTCGACCGGTGTGGACCTGGGCCCTGTGGTGAAGGTGTTACCGGAGCCTTTAGTATGTGCTTGGGTGGGGCAGGGGTCTCAGTACTCACGGTCCGCTGAGCTGGAGTGACTGCGTCCTCGAAGTCGGAGTCATCTGCTTCGGAGACTGAGACCTGTTCCTCCTGGGCTTGTTCCGGAAGGCTGTCGGGGCCTGGATGGAAGATGTCCGGAATGGAGCCGCTTCCTCGGGACATTTCGTGGCGTCGAGCCCGACGATCACGAATGGTCTTCTTGGACTTGAAAGATAGACAAGCCTCACAGGTATCCTCTTGGTGTTCTGGAGAGAGGCAAAGATTACACACTGGGTGTAGGTCCGAGTGTGGGAATTTAGCACCACACTGGGGACATTTCTTGAAGGGAGTCCGTTCCATCGACTTCCGTCGTGATCGGCGCAGGTAGGCCCAACGGCCCGCGTCGAAGTTTATCGAAGTTTTTCGATTGTAGAAGATGCGCGTCGAAAAGGGAAAACGCAATAGAGACAATACCGTCGAGTGGTAAGTGATTGCGCGTCGAAGGGGGTTTCGATAGCGACACCGACCCGGAGCGCAGCGCAGCAAGTCACATCCGAACCCGATGGCGGAAAAAAACTATCTGGGGATGGAGTCGATGCCCATGCGCACTGTCACCATAAGGAGGAGCCACCTATCTTGTGACTAACAAAGACTTCTCCGACAAAAACAAAGTGCAAACATCCGAGCCCAACACCAGATGGCGATCTATGCTAAAGTATACAATCTACAGCTCATATGTCTCGAACATAGTATTTTTGCATCACCAAGCACAGAGTCAGCATCAGAGACTATATAAAATTGATATGGATTCGGGCTTTTCCTCTCATTCGAAGACCAGCCTTAATTACACTATTTGCCCCCCACCCATCTGCACTGCTTTTACCTCTGTATTTCCATGATTCTTATCTCACTGTGTAAATGTTATTTCCCTTGTCTTAGATTGTTTATTTTCTTTGTTCTGTGAGGCTTTAATGCATTTTTCTGTTTTCTCTCTGGCAGAGTACAAGTATCTTCTCCTCGCTCACCTGAGCAGTGACATTTTTCTTCTACATATGTGTCCTACCAGATGGCTATAGTATCTCTGGATTCACTAGAAGATAGTAGTGTGGCTGCAAACTACTGCTTCAGCTAAGGCAACCAATCATCCGTACTACTGTTTGCTGTACTTGTGCTACTCCCACGTTCAAGCTAAGGATAGCAACTTAATTTTAGCCTCCTATTTCAAATTACTTCACATTTACAAAGTGTTTTAAAAATTTGTAATTTTGCTTTTTGATGTGTATATTCTTTACTAGTCTGCAAAGATTTAATTTTCTAAATAGTCATACCTCCTGAGGAGGTGACATGGACCCCAGGTTAAGAACCCCTGGTCTAGAATTTCACAACGCTACATTCTCATGGCTCCCTTTCACCATAGATTTTTCACAAGCCTTAACATGCTTTGAGCCCAATCTTTCTCACAGTGAAATAAAACATCAAAGCCCTGAGTCTACTCTTAGATCTTCCAACTGCCGTTCACTCTGTCTGAAAATGGGAAAGGTGATATATCATTCACTGGGCTGGGTAACTCTTTGGACCACTTTACCTTACTAAACCATCTGGTCACCGATCATATGGGATTAAGACAATCCATGAAGTCATTTAACATCCCCCCAAAAGTTTCCAAGGATGGATGTGCCGCTACCACGTACTTATAGTTTGGCAGTTCCTATTGAATGAAAGCTACTTTAGTGGTAGGTTGTCATTCTACGCACCTCTGATTCAATCTTCCACCAAACATGGAGCATGGAGCTTACCTGGTGACGCAGATAGGTGCTTTCTGTCAGCCGCGTTGAACACTTCGGGCAACGCACCTTTTTACTGAAATCTTTGAAGAACAGATAAGGAATGTTTTAGATTTAGGAGAAGTATATGAATTGGAGATATATGTGCTATTACTATAAGTATGAGTTAATCAAAATTGTTTATTTTTGCTAAAAGCACACAACATACAATCATTGTAACAAATAGTTAATTACTATTGTTCACTCTAATAATTTTCTTTGTGTGTAGCAAAAGAATGGATGTGTGCACCCTCTTCTTAGCTGTGAGCAGAATCAAGTACTATGGTGAGCCACAATGACAGCCATTATTTGTTTTCTGGAGCAGTGTGCCCATGCAAGATTTTTTTCGTAACTGCCAGCAACATCAAATCCAGTCTCTATAAAGAAAGCCAAAATAAAATGAACATCTCAATGGAATAATCATTATGATCAGTTTCATACAACATGCCCCAGGGATCTCCAGTTTCTTGTCTACTTTTCAATGTTATGTTTGCCCCTGACGCAACTCCTCAATCGATAACAGGAAAACGTCCACATATAAATCAATGATACCCCAATACACACCAACGTTTTTCATGCCTAGGCCGCATGTTCTACAGAATGAAGGCGAGGTCTGACTTCTAACCACAAAGCAATTCAGTGGCAGCTCACTCTCTCCTCCAGAAAATCATCCTACCATTTCATGCAGGACTGGGTGCAGCTAAACAATTTCCAGGTCTTGGCATGCCTTGACTACTGTCAGGGCAACTGGAATCCTGCGATCGGGCAGCATTCTCTACATAATCTCTACATAATTATGGATTTGCTACACTTGTCACATATTACACATTCAATGTGTCGTTTTTAGATTTAAAGAAAATAAATTCTAGCTCAACTGGATCAAATGATACTAAACAAAGTGCCTAATGTAGTGTTGCGTAGAGGCAAACCCTTTTTTCAGGTTAACTGTTCACAATCTAGTTCCAGATTGCTGCACTGAGGTGTTGTGCTGGGAGTACTTATAATTGTAATTACACCTGTAAAGCACTTCATACACTTTGTGAGGTCAGGAAGCGCTCTGTGGTGTCAAAATGACAAAATAGCACAACAATCCTGCCACACAATGTGCCACATTATAACTCACAATTTACTTTTTTTTTTACAGTGGCGTTGAGTACAGTAAGCTTATCTACACCAGACCTCTAAGGAAACTCATCAATAGGCAGCAAATATTACAAAACCAGGCTGCAGGACTGTGCTTGAAAGGCTTAAGTTCAAGGTCCTCTGATCAACTCACAAAGCCTACTATACCAAAGGCCCAAAATACCTCCACAAACTAGCCTCACACTGTCCTCCAACCATGACCCTACATTTACCAACTACACATGTAGCCCATTGACAAATCTTAAAATGCTTGAAAAACACAGGCAGATTCTTGGGTGTCCAGGATCACAAACTGTGCAACGGAGGGAATCCAAAACTGAGAACCAAACCAAACTATATGTAGCTGAGGAAACATTCAGAAACCTAACAAATGCACACTAGAAACAGATGGCTTGGCGAGGGTATTTATTGAATCAAATTAAGGCAGACTGGTTCACATTTTGTGTGCATGCACTGCATGCTCATCAGAGGAACGGTGCATGCAGCGAATCTGAACAGGTGTAATGCGAGGTGCAGAAAGACACTTCTTTGCAGGAAGAAATCTAACATGATATTTACTTCCATTAAATCACTGAACGCACAGGCACTCAATTCAGAGTGCTTGAATACCATTATCATCTTGTTTGCCTTAAACATAGAAAAACATTTTAGGCCGGACGTTACTTTTTAATGGCCTGTTAACAGTGAAACATTATAGCAAGAATGCATTATTGCCAAGGAGAATCTGCTTTGAGTTAAATCCATATGCTATATGTGAGCTGCAACAGGGCTACTTCGCATAATGAGCTCCAACTTCATGGGGAGCTGTGGTTCACTATAAAGTGGTGTACACTTACATCTGATCGACACACATTGTACAGCAAGACCATCAACCGTTAACCAGAGAATACGCAGCAAGCCAGGCACCAAACCAGTTAGGCGTTTAAAAGTCCTCTATTGTGTATTATAAAATTAAATTAATTGCAGAGACTAGCTTGCTAGACATGGGTGCACCAGGAAGAAAGGTATGTGCATCAGTAAGTACACAGGCCACAATCCTTTACAAATGTGCTTTAACTTGCAATAAGGCCTGTGTGAACATGGAAAGAAACATGCTTCTCTTATTTTGGGATAATAGGAGTTGAGGCGTGTATTTGTATATTTTCAACTTTTGTATGCCTGCCCTTGGAGCATTTTATGTGCGACAATAGGTGGGAAGCCGAGTGTGCACACAAGCGTGCAGGCTAGAAGGAACATAGTAGTCCTGGTTCCTTAATGTAGGAATCTTCAATGAAATCATAATGTTAGAATAAGTTTGCGCTGAGTGCTGGGACCCGGGAACACTATCATATCAAATATATATATCCATATAAGAATGGAAAGGGTGCAGAGTCCAACATGTCCAGATGTAATGTAGCCTTTCATAGACAAACTTTTCTGAATTTTAAACAATATGTAACATCAAAAACCCTTTCTCAAAATACTGCAGCACCTATATCACAGACTGCTACCCACATGTCTAAGTAATGAGGAAACGTGGATACTGATAGGCTTATATTAGGAGTAAAAAAAACACCCTGTCCCTTTAAGGTTCAAGGATTACATTTCAGACGTTTTTATACTGTATGGCCAAGAAATGAAGCCAAGAAGGAGGGCCACATTTATTTATGATTTCAATGAACATTCATACAATGCAGAAGCAGTACTACAAGCAAGTAACCATTTCTTCCACATTGCAGCATATTCAATGATAGTAATAAATGTTAGTTTAGAGAAGTAAGCAAAAAACACCCTTAACCCTCATGGCTCTCAGACGTAAGGAATAAAAATGGTAACTGGCATGCGAAACTGGAAGAACTCTGAATATGGGGTTAATAAAAAAGAATCCTAGAGTTAACTTTTGTATTGGATTCAAGAGAATGTTGTAAATGTGTAAAAACTGGTTTTCAAGTGGACTCCTTGCATATGTGTGAAAGCAAAATATTTCTTTGCCAGGCAGTGGTAGCTGCTTTTCCTCTAGTGGAATACACTCTACGATAACACTGTGCTATGCAAGACACAATCCAATCAGAGATGGATTGTTTTGAAGTGAATAGATCCTGGTGAATATGACCATAGTTGATGAAGATCTGGTTAGATTTGAGAAAGATCTTTGTCTTGTCGAGGTGAAAGTGAGGAACTCTCCTGAAACCCACAGAGTGGTCTGCTGGTGAAGATGGATTCCTAAGCAAAACTGGGAGAGTACTAGTATGGGTAATAGGGAATTCTGATACCAGACAGGAGACTAAAAAAGGATGGGTTCTCGTTACTACTCTATTTGCATTGAACACCACAGAGGGTTCAACTGCTGGAAGAACTTGGTTTTCACTAGCCCTACAAGTTTAAGTAATAGCCACTAGAAACATGTCTTTCAAGACAGAGTTTACAATGAAGCCTTGTGAATAGGTAGAAAAAACTGACTCATTAATTTTGATAGAACCTAATTGAGCTTCCAAGAAGTTGGGGTGTCCTTACAGGAGGAGAGACTTTCTTAAAGCCTTTAAACACTTTTATGACAGAAATGTTAAAACATGAAGCTTGATTAGGATGTGTCCTATCAGCTGTTATAGCTAGAAAGTGGACTTTGTTCGAAGAGAACTGTAGCGCTGCTTGAGCTAGACGTAATAGGTATGGCAGGTGACAGAATTATACCCTTTTTATTGCCACCATAAGCAAATGCTCTTTCATTTGAAGGGACAGCAAGCCCTTGTTGAGGGGTTTTTAGCCTCCCATAAAATGTCCATGCATGACTGTGGCAAATTCAGATACCCATGTTGTATCATGACCCATGATGCCAAACTCAAGGATGTACGGTTCAGGTGAAATATATGGCCCTGTAATCTGGTGAAGAGGTTTGATTTGCATGGAAGCCTCTTGTGTGATTTCACTGACATTTGCAGCAATTCAGGATACCACCACTGTCTGGGCCACTCTGGCACAATGAGGATCATTGTCGCCTGACAATTTCAGAGCTTCAGGAATCAGGAAAGGGTAATGTCTTCAGCCAATTCTTCAAAAGCACATTGCCCAGGGAGCCTGGTTCTGGGAGCCTGGATGTGAAGTCCTGACAATTTTTGTTCTGAGACATGGTGAAGGCATTACTTGTATGGATAGCCCCGTTCTGTAAAGATTTCCTGAAGAATACCATGGTCTATATATCATTTGTGTTTTTCTTTGTAAACCTGCTTAGGAAATCTGCCTGCTGGTTTAGGACTTCTGGTGGGAGAACTGCCTTCAAAGACAGATCTCTGGCAACGCCCACAGCCAGAATCAAGATTGTGTTCGTTATCAGAGACAACAGGAAGTCCTTGAGACCCCGACAGACTGGTCTGAGTTCCAAGAAACTGATGTGACCTCCAGGGGCAGCTCATCCATAGGGAAAAAGCCATTGGCCCCCTACGGCGAGCTGCAGCCTCCCAGGCTCATTACTTTTTTCCAATTAAAATACTTTCCCTGTACCTCCATTCACTTAACTTCCTAATGGGGTGGGGCTAGGGAGCTGTCTCTCTTAGCAAGCAGAGGGAGGTTAAGACGACTAGCTGAAGCTGTGTTTAACTGAACTGCGGATGTCAGATTGGCCGGTATTTTGCTGTGGCTAGCCTGACATGCGTAGTTCAGGTTACCCCATTCAAGGCTACCACTGAGCTGGGAGAGTAGAGACACAGCCCAATCGGTGTTCTATGGAGCGTTGTGTCTGTATGCCCCAGTCAATCCTAGCGCTGCTCTTATGCCGTTTAGTATTAGAAGCAGCATGAGAGTAATGCTTGATTTGGCAGCGCTGCTTGAGGCTTATGTTTCCCAGGCTTAGCAAGCACATCTTTACATCCAGGCAGTAGACGGCAGAAGCATTTGACCTCGGGAGGATAACGGTTTGCATCTTAGCGTAGATTTAGTACACTCAAAATGCTACAGAAAAAAATCCTATTGTAGAGGTAATCGGGCACATTTTATTCATAGGTATTTAAGGAATCATACTTATCTTTTCGCCCCACCACTTTAACAGTCATCAGCCGCCACTGGTGCCCACAACACCTCCTGGAAGGCCTCCCCACCCTGACACAAAGACATCTATCGCAAGCTTTTGTGTGGGAATCACCTGCTTGCAGCGATTTGGCGCTTTTGCACCACAAGAAATGTGAGATCTTTGCTGCTATCTTCCAGGCATTGCTGGAGAGTTCTCGTGGGTAGGCTTCTAATCAGGACAATTGAAATTCAGGAGGCCATGGAGCCCAGTAAAGTGGAAATTCAGTGGGCTGGAGCTTTGGCAGTCTTCCACAGAAGAGGACATTTCAGATTGATGACACTCTCTTTCCTGAAGTAACACTTTTCTTTGTAATGTGTCCAAGTTTTCTCTCAGATAATATAGAACTTTTACATGGGTTATGCCAGACTTCTGGGAATGTATTTGTTGATCTATTCAGTGTAACAATTAAGTTGTTATTAGCAAGTTCCGTACTACTTTCTGAGCACCATTGCCTTTGATGAGCTAACTGGATATCTACGGGTAAATTAATTCTTTGACATTGGGGGTAGGCTGACACTATTGCCATTCATTTAAGCCAAAGGGAAGCACTGCATACTAGTTGTGGGATGTTTCTTCTAGGAATCTCATGATTTCTCTGTGTCATTTCAGTATTGGAATGTTGAAGGAGGCATCCTGCAGATCTAGGGCAAATATTCAGTCCCCTTTCCTAAGATGCAAGAACATTTGATGAAGTGCTAACAGATAGAATTTTCCCTTTTTGATGACCATCTGGAGGTCTTGGATTGGTCTGATTACTTTTTCTTTACTGTTTTAATGAACCAGAAAATCTATTGAGTAAAGGCCTCTTCCCTTTGTGGGGAAGAAACAGGTTCTACTGCAAATTTCCTCAGTGATATAAAGGTCTACTTTCACAGATCTGCTGGTTTGTATTTTGTGGAACACACAGAGGAGCTGTGTTGAAAAACAGTGAATACCCATTCATGACAACAGCGAGCACCCATCAGTCATCTGTGATTTTGTTCCTGATTTTTCCATTCCCCGCTAGAGTGATTCCCAGGAAGATGGAGGTGTCATTGGCGAACACTGGAAGCTGTTGGGCCCTGCAGATTTGACCAGTTGAGACTGGCCTAACTTGTTCTTCGATCCTCTTCTCTATTGGTAAGGGCATCCTACAGCCCTGCTAATGTTTTTGAGGTTGTTGATAAGGCCAACAAGGGGAATAAACCCTCTGATGAGGATAACTGCAGCACTCACTCTGCCTGTACTGAAATTTGAAAAATGTCTTCTTCTGCAGACCCAGAGACTTTAAGGCCTCTGCTTCATTTTTCATCTCTCCCTCTATGTATTGCTGGATAAGGAAGAGACAGAAAGTGGTAGGTTAAGAATCTTTAGCGGAGCATCAAGTTTAAGAGAAGTGGGGCATAACCAGGAAGAATAGCGCAGGGAAATATCATGGCAGTGGCTAGATGCTGCCAGCTCTGCCAGGTCAATTACCAAACTGAGGACTTATTTTAGAGACAATGGATCTCTCTGGAACCATCTCTTTAAAATCTTGCCTGCAAAGTTTTGGCAGTTCTTCTCCAACTGGATTAAGGTCATCCAGGATTTCCTGGATGTAAGACTTATAAGGGCAGGGGCACTAGCCATCTTCAGTACTATGACACAAGTCCCAAACATCTTCCTAACTGGCACATCCATCCTCTTACTTTCTCTGTCGGGAGGGGTAGTTTCATACGCCAATGCACCTCTTCTTCTTACTGATTAAAGCAAGAAGCCATCATCCCTAGTAGGCACATGACCATCCTCACTTTGAGATGTTGGTTGGTTTAAAACTGGGGCAGAATTGTCTGAAAATGTTGAATTCATACTCTTTTGAAGGACTTGCGTCACATCCCCCTCGGCATCAGGCAGCACTATATCTTCCAGCCTACAATGTGAAGAGTTGGCAAATTTCTTTCTGGAGAAGGTGGAACGCATCTATCATAATTTCCACCTCGGCGTAACACCCAACGTTACGGAGAGGAACATGTTCACAGTCCCCGAGATCTTCTCTCTCGCGTCACTTCCCCCTATTTCCCCTAAAGACATGGAAGCACTGGTTGTCAAAATAAAATCAGGGTCTCCAGATGACCCTTTAAGACCTGACGCTTTTCGAAAAGTTCATCAGGGCCTCCTGCCTGAGTGTTTGAAGCTGGTCAATCTATCCCTTGTCTCGGCGGTGGTTCCAAAATCCTGGAAGCATGCCAAAGTGGTCCCCTTACTGAAGAAACCAACACTGGCAAGTCGTAAAATTATCGCCCAATCTCGTTACTTCCGTTTCTATCCAAAATCTTGGAAGCTCATGTGAACTCGATTTTAACTCATTACTTGGAAGCTAGTTCAATACTAGATATCTCCCAGAATGGGTTCCGACCCCGTTATAGTACCGAGTCTGCTCTGCTGACGGTCGTAGAACAACTGCGGACCGCCACGGATGCCGGCAAAACTTCAGCATTGGTTCTGCTAGACCTGAGTGCGGCCTTCGACACAGTCTCCCATGAAATCCTGCTTCTTCGCTTGGAGGAGATCGGGGTCAACAACAAAGCCTTATCTTGGTTTTCGTCTTTTTTGGCCGATCGGACTTTCCAAGTAATAGCTCCCCCTTTTGCCTCCCGTGTTCACCCACTCCGATGTGGGGTTCCACAAGGGTCAGCATTGAGCCCCACGCTATTTAATATCTACATGAGCCCATTGGCGCGGATGGCCAAAGCGCGGGGCATCTCCTTGGTGTCATATGCAGATGACACCCAATTGATGCTCACCTTATCAAACAATCCTAGCCAGGATAGAGCGAAATTCAAAGAAGATCTATTGGCCATCACAGAGTGGATGACGGTCAATTTTCTGCAGTTGAACTCAGCTAAATCTGAGATTCTTCTGGCTGGCAAAGATTACCATCTCTGGGACAATGAATGGTGGCCTCCTGCCCTTGGAGCCTCCCCTGCCCCTAAATCGGTGGTGAAGAATCTGGGAATTATGTTGGATAAAGATCTTAACTTTGAGGCGCATGCCAAATCAGTGGCTGGGAAATGTTTTGGTCTACTTCGTGGCCTTAAGCTGATACTTGGTCTGTTTGACCCCCAAATGGGTCAGCTGATCATCCAAGCCTCCATTCTGGCCCGACTAGGTTACTGCAATGTGCTTCTTTTGGGTTCCAACAAGTCTGTGATGAACCGACTGCAGCGGGTCCAGAACGCTGCAGCCCGTGCCATCTTTGCCCTCCCCAAGTACTGTCATGTCTCCAACCTCCTCCACAGTCTGCACTGGCTGCCCCTTGAACAACGAGTTCGCTTTAAAGCACTCTGTATCACGCATAAGATCTTGACAGGCATTGGCCCAGGAATCCTGAGCGACCTTTGCGCCCATTACGCACCTTCACGTGCGCTGTGCTCGGCGGATCTGCTCCTTGAAAGAATTCCACGTATACGAAGGACCAGATCGGGTGGTCGATCTTTCAAGCGGCTGGCCCCCGCTTTATGGAACTCCCTCCCTCTACACATCCGTAGCAATCCTGATCACCAGGCCTTCAGAAGGCTGTTAAAGACCTGGCTTTTCTCTCAATGGTAATCTTTGCCTGCTCCCTACTCTGTGTCTTGCTTCAGCGCTGGGACGCCTCATTGCCGAGGCAGCCATGCGCTATACAAGTATTCTAATCTAATATAATCTAATTGAGGTAGGCTAATCCTGTTTGTGTGTTTAGGATTGCCCCTATGTGTGGTTGAAATTGTAATGATTGTAGGTGAGATTTGGGGATGTTGATAGCGAACCCCAAACTGTGGAGAAGATCTATTGTCATTTGAGTGTGCTGTTGGCACTGATAAAGAGTGCTGGCTTTGGTAATTCAGTCATCCAGGTATGGGAATATGTGGATAGTCTGTCTGCGTAGATACGCTGCAACCACTACCAGACATCTGGTGAACACTTGAGGTGCATTGGTTATCCCGAATGGCAAAACTTTGAATTGTTAATGTTTGCATGCTATGACAAATTTTAAGTATTTGCGAGGAGCTGGATGTATTGGTATGTGGCAGTAGGCATCCTTTAAGTCTGGTGTTGCCATTTAAGTCACCCTGTTGAAGAAGCAGAATGACATTCTGTAAGATAACCTTGTGGAAGTGTTCCGATAGGGTGTATTTGTTTGCCGGTCCCAGGATGCCTGTTTCCGGTCCAGGGAGGACGTAGCTTGGCAGTTCGGGCTGGACTATTCCCATAAGGAACAGGGTCAAGACTGATTTCCATATGGCTGGGTCCAAACTGGGGTGGTGTGGTGAGCAAAAGAATGATGGATTAAATCCAGATCCTTGTGACTGGGAGTGAATGTTTGCATTGTTCAGCATTCTGTCCATCAATTGTTTCTTCTGCATTGGTTACCCCGAATGGCAAAACTTTGAATTGGTAATGTTTGCTTGCTATGAAAAATGTGAAGTGTTTGTGAAGCGCTGGATGCATTGGTATGTGGCAGTAGGCATCCTTTAAGTCTAGTGTTGCCATTTAAGCCACCCTGTTGAAGAAGTGGAATGACATTCTGTAAGGTAACCTTATGGAAGTGTTCAGATAGGATGTATTTGTTTAACGGCCTGAGATCTAAGATTAGCCTTAAAGACCCATCCTTCTTGAGGATTAGGAAATGCTGAGTATATCCCTGAACCCTAATGATGAAGAGGGACGCGTTCTATAGCACCTTTGTCTGATGTGATGGATTGCCATACGGGTAGGCAATTGTGAATTCTGTCCCAAGCAGGTCTTATGTGATCGGGGGAAGGATAGGGTAGTCACTGTTTTGTAGAGGATATTGCTTCACGAGGGGAGGCACCCTTACCTCTACCTCTGGCATTGATACCTCTATAGGAGCCTCAATAGTAGCACTTAGGGAAGAATCCCTGACCTTGTTGGTTTTGTTGAGAGGTGGAAGCCTCAGAAGAAGTGTACTTTGAGGCTCCATGGTAACCTGAGCGATGACAAAAAACACTGGTAGCAGGTGTATGAAGGGCCCCCATAGCTTTGGCAGTCTCAGTGTCCTTTTTAATTAAATCTAATGTGGGGTCCACCTGAGGACCAAACAGATGTTCCTTGTCAAAGGGCATGTTTAAGACTGCTTGTTGAACATCAGGTTTAAAGCCAGAGATTCTGAGCCAAGCGTGTTGCAGAGGTAAAATGCTGGTATTGACTCCTCTGGCTGCGGTGTCAGCAGCATCTAATGGCCACTGTATGGAGGTGTAATAATTTTCCACTCAGAAGCAAACTGTTGACTGCATTTTTTGTGTTCCTCTAGGAGATATTGAAGTAGATCTTCCATATCGTCCCAGCGGGTGTGGTCATAGCATACTAGGAGAGCTTGCGAGTTGATAATACACCAATGGTTGGCAGCTTGAACTGCAACTCTTTACCCTGCAGCAACTATTCTTTTACTCTCTTTGACAGGAGGCGGGGTGTCTCCGGTGTCCTGAGAGTTGGCACACTTGTGTGCTGCCGTGGTAACTAGGGAGCCTGGCAGCAACTGTCCTTTAATGTATATGGGGTCAGATGATGCCGGTTTGTATTTTTTATCCATCCTAAGCGTTACAACCCTAGCCCTAATAGGGTCATAAAATATGTCATTAGTATGACTAAGCATGCCTTTTAATGTAGGCAGGTATTGGGTAGCCCTATGTTTGGTGGATAGCGTATCAAATAGGAAGTCGCCTTCTAAAGGCTCTTGATGAAGTTCCACATTATGAAAAGTAGCTGCCCTTGCTTTAACCTCCTGGTAAGAGGTAGCGTCCTCATGGGGAGAAGGACATGCAGGATAAACACCAGGATCCGTGGCAGCCAGGGGATCCATGTCATAGGTGTCCCAGTGGTCATCTCCCTGTGGTCCACCATATCCACCAGTATCTGACTGTGGACACCCTTGTGGTGAGTCATGTAGTGGCTCCCCTGGAGGAGATGGTGGTGCAGGAGAGTGTGGTAATGGGGGAGGTGGGGGTGAAGTTGGTGGAGTTGGTATGGGAGGTGCAAGGAGTGGAGGGCTTGTAGCCTTGTCCATAATCTTCCGCTTAGGAGGGAATGGCCTGTCCAAAGCCTCTTCAAAGGTAAGCTTCCTTTTTGATGGTGGAGGAGAGGACGCTGTGGCCAGTATATGTCCAGTATGTGCCTGGATATGAATTTTCTTCTGGCGTGTGCCCAATTTCTCCTGTAACTTATGCAGTATTGATTCCACTTGTGTCTCGGGACCAAGCTTGGAGGTTGGTATGGACTGCTTCAGCTCCGAAGCTTTCGGCTTCAAGGTGGACTGAGCACTTGGTGCCTTGGCGGATGATGGTGGCTGTCGGCTCGGCACTGAAGATAGACCCAATGTTTGTTGGTGGTCTCGGTCTGAGGAAGCCGAAGTAGATGGTTTTGGCTTTGCATGCGCTTTCCATGCTGAGCCCGAAGGTGGGACATTTGTAGTGTTTTTTCAGTGCCGTCCATGGCTACTCAGCAGTGGTGGCCCGGGAACCTGGAATTCTGAGACCTGAAGTGCTGAATGTTTTTTGGCAGGAGTGGGCTGGTGGACATGAGCAGGGGGAGCCATCCTCTATTTCAAAGTCACCTTCGAGTTCGGAGCCAGAAATTTCATTGACAGAGAAGGACCACTCCTTGTCGATTGATGGCTGCTCCTGGGCACACTTCTCACCACAGATGTGGGGGGTGTCATCGATGGCTCTGTAGGACATCTTGAGACAACGAGCTCTATGATCCTAAAGGGTGTTTGTGGAGCGGAATGACTTGCACGTGGTGCAGACGGCTTCGTTGTGCTCAGGCTACAAGCACAAGTTGCACACCAAGTGTTGGTCTATGTGAGGATACTTTGCGTGGCAACGCGGGCAGAACCGAAAAGGCGTGCGTTCCGTTACCAGTGGAGCATTTTTTGGGAAGACTGGTAACAATAGGGAAGGTAGGCCCCAAAGGGGCTTCAGTCGAACAGAGTTGAACTGGTGGAGTTTTCATAGGAGTCGCAGATGGAGAAGCGTGAACGATAACAATACTGTTGACTACTACTTGCCCAACTCTGGACCCAACACTAGATGGCAGAAGTATGCAGAGCATGTGTATCTACAGCCACACATGCCATCGAACATTGTATTCTCTTTTTGCCTGATCTCATGTCAGTTTTGCCAAGCTACCCAGGATCATCCACAGCTTGTCTCACTTTTCTTTGGCACATTTTCAGCCCACATGATTTGCCATTTTGACATAAAGCTTTGCATGCACCAACAAAATTATTTAGCTTGCCAAAGTTCAAGCATGAAAGACCCCTGACAGGACATTTCTTTCTCTGTGTGAGGGAGCACACCACAACAACAGCAGGTTAACGCCTTCCTGGTCTGTCCGTGAATTTCCAGGTTTTTTTTTCTGCATCGTCCACCAGGATGAGAGTGCTGTCATGGGATATTTGCAGCAGTTTGATGTGCTCACCTTTCTTTCATATAGGATGCTTCTTTTGTGACAGCATGCACACTCACTAGTGCATTAAGCTTGGCAACGATGGGGAAGTGCACTAGTGGCATCCCAGTTTCGCCCAGTGTTTGCCTTTTCAGCTGCAATGACAAGCAGCCTTATATAAACAGATTGGCAGTTTCGACCTTCAAATCTGATTAGTTGCACAAACAGGCCAAATAGAGAGATCTGTCATGGAACACATGATTTCTGGGAATCTTGTGGCCCACTGCAGCATGCAAACTTCCAAGCAGTGACTACAGAAATTACACATAATAACTTACTTTTAAGCATAATATTATCATGCTTTTAAAAATTTCCCTCATACCTCACTTAAGTTTTTTCTAAGTAATGTACTGAACAGGTGTTACTATTCCGCAACGTATTGCTACTCAATTTATTGAACTCAGAAGGTTGAGTTATCCTTGCTGGCATTGGAACTCATGGCCTGCAGAGCACTCAGTCAGCAGCGAGCTCTCAACTCACTGAGCAATCCTCGACATTGGCTTCTCCTGTGCTGGGAAATCAACAAAAAATTCTATGAACCTCTTCCTCAGAAAAGTGAAGGAGCCGCAGTATTCTTTCTCTGGGGTAAACTTCTTTGATTGACGCAAAGTTGTGTTACAGGCATTTCAGACAAAAGAGCCTAGTCCTAAGGGGAAGTGAGGCACATCTAGTCTATGCAAATGACAGAAGCATGGAAGGTGTTTTACTGAATGTCTTACAGTATGACATGAATGCATCTACAATAGGCATACAAATACACACGTAGACTAGGTAGTTGAGATTGGAAGGGAACGGCGACCCCAGAAACTGTAAGGCGAGATTAGGTGAGCTACTGGTAGAAAAGGAAGATTTCAACTTTTCACTGAAGGACAGGCGCTGGAACAATATCAGATAGAAGTGTGTTTCACACCTGATGATTGGGGCACAGCAGAACGTGTCTTGTTTTCTCTTTCTTCCTATCTTTGTAAAGGGGATCTCCAGTTTCAGTAGGTTTGTGCTCCATGAGGTGTGGCTGTTAACAGGAAGAAAGAGTGTTTCTGGCAGCTAGTCCTGTTTACTGGATGGTCAAAAACGGATGGAAAATTAGGTGAAACGTTTGGGGAAGGAAGCCAATGAAAGACATGGGGGCTGTGGTGGAGGGATAGGGGCAAATCAGAGCAATGTGCTGACATGTAATGACCAGTGATGTGGTGAGCAGCTGAATGAGGAACGCTGTTGGGGGGGGGGGGGTTGAGGGTGAGAGAGACCGGGGTTAAGGTGGAATCCAGGAGGTTTGTGACCGAGGATGTGTCTCTAGCCATGTATGAGAAAATGATAGATTGCACTGTGGATGGAAGATGTAGGTTGGGGGAAGGTTTAATCCTTCCGATGAATCTTAAATGGTGTCTTCTTTCTGTGCTCTTTCGATGAAAGGCAGCGGTCAATGTAGAATATCAAGAATTTGGCTCTGGCGGAGTGGTAGAAGGTGAAGCAAGCCAATTGCAGGTTAATAAGCCCGTCTTTTATTTAAGGTTGGAGCTTGCCACTATTTAAAGAGGATTAATTCAGCTGGCATTATCATAAATTCGACATGGACCACTGATATTCAGGATTGGGTAAGTCCCAGGTAGTACCTTGGGCTGTACTGAAGTAACTACAGGAGTGGCAGAGAGGATGAGGTATGTGTTGTTTACAAGTTTGTGGTTGGATGGGATTGCATGGAAGGTGAGGTTAAGGAAAACAAATATTTTCAGTAGGGATTCTTTCATTGATTTGCTGTGGGGAAAATCAGGAAGTCGCCAGGGTAGATGTTTTCGGTTTTACGGACAGATGTTAAAGAATTAACGCTAAAGAAGTCCAGGTTCTCGCGTAGCCAGGGGATGCAAAGTGAAAAAAAAGATGATAACGTGAGTGGACCAGCGCAAGAGATAGCGAATGAGACAGTGGTTTTATTCATGATGACTAGGCTGCCATCTGGAATAAGTCCATTGAAGATATGCATGAAGGTGGAATGAGATAAATAGAAGTGATAAAGTGGGCATCCAGGGCATGGTGAGATATGAGATCATAAATGCCTTAAGCACATTTGTGCTTAGTGAGCACTTATGAACATGCAAGAGGGGGAAGGGGCCGATCGGGTATTTGGAACAACATGTATGATAATACTGTGGATTAGATGGGATGACTTGCAATGGCGGGGAGAACAAATGAGGGAAGGTTGGGTTTGTGCTTTGGGTCCTGCGTAAAGATATGCATGGTGGTGGCGGAACAATGCACATTGAGCCTTAGTGGAGCAGGGATGCCTCCACATAGCGGTTTCTGGGTCCTTACAGGCCAGAAACAGCTATCCTTTCACCTTACAGGACTAAACTTGGAAGCTGGCAAGAGTCACCAGAAACTTATTTGCATCTTTATTGAGAAGCCGGCGATAGATTCCATGGAGGATGCAGCTATGAGGCAGAAGGAATAAGGTACACTACTTTACTGGACCATTCGGAGTCAAGAGGGTTCTTTAGAAGCGAGGAATGCAAACTGTAGTTTTTCTGCAGAATCCTCACATGTTTTACTGTATCCGATGTCAGATGGGGGTGTGGATTATTGGGAATGAAGGGAGCCTTGTAGGAATAGTTCAATCTTCTAAAACGAAGCTGGTCATCAGATGACTTCAAGGATCTATCATAACTGTGAGCAAATCTCCTGGAGCAAGCACTGATGCTGTAGTTTCTAATGAAATCAACCCCACCCCAATTTTAACAGAACATGGCACTAGGAAATCCCAGTGATTGTGTGGGGTCCTGGGTAAAGTGAAGTACTCTAGCGTAGGTCGTACTACTTGAAAAAAGTGAGGCTATAAGTTACATAACATCAGATGACCAATCACAAGAGCCAGGGAGCCATCAGGGTGGAGGGAGATGATGCTGTAGTTTTTGCTTCAAAATCCTCACAATTTCCACAAGATCTGGCGCTGAGTTCCTGGATAGTGTGGGATCCTGGAGAAAAGGGAGGTCTGCAGGATCCCCATTTCTTACTTGTAAAAATGTTCATTCGTTTCATTGCCTATGTGCCCTGGTTTGTCACTGCCTGTACAAGGACCCAAGCTCTTCACAGGTGGCTTTTTCAGTGCAGAAGAAGTATGTGATGCAAGAACAGGCATAGTGTTGGATGACTATACACTTCAGGTGAGTCTCATGAGGGTGGATGAGCACTGACAGCAGATGGTTACACCAACGAGGAGAATGTAACGCTGGCGGCTGCACTGATGTTGGACGGACATGTGGAGAAAGGGACAGAAGAGGCACCAATCAAGGAAAAAAGCTGCAAAAGAACCAGCAGCAGTAGGCCACACTGCCCCTTGTATGGCTTGCCCTAAGTAACAAAACAACTTACCGCAAAAGTCTGTACTTGCCTGTTCAAAAAAGTAACCAGTCACAAAATCCATACAGTGATAGCCGATATTTAATCTCACATTTGTGAGATTAAATATCTCACATTGTCAGATGCATTACCTTTTTTCCGTACGCTATTGTCAGGCGCGGCAGTGGAAGGCAGGCAGCTGCGCTTGTGGTCTTCTAGGTCCTTGAACATTACATATTTCTTGCAATCATGGCAGAGCTCTGTGCGACTGCCGCAGGTATCAGCATGGTCCTGTAACTTGCAGAAGGACAGATCCAGCTCACAGAATCCACATTTTACGGTGCGCTCGTCGCACTCTGCTGCCTTCAGATGGAAAAGGGAACATGAGAACATTAATAGCGAACATTTTGTGTATCTCATTCTTAGAGTATGTGCCTCAGTAGAAGTGGTCTGTGGCAATAACACTTTGGGAAAGTGCTATATAAATAACAGATTATTATTATTATTGTATAACATATTCTCTGAAATAGCTGCCAACAACTAATAATAAATTGATGTTTATACATATCCACATACTTATTATCCAGTCCAGTGTAAATATGCAGGAGAGTTACTATGTCAATCAGAATAGAGGTGGATAAGAAGATGATAGTGAGTCTGTGTTCAAAGCTGGCCTTAGGCCTTGGTATCACCTAACAGGACCATGGGGTCTTACATATAAGATCGCAAGCGGGATGTTTTGGGAGTGCATGGATGTCCCAGATAAAATAGATCTGGGTCAGGGTTAGGAGAGTGTCTTTGCTACAACTGACTCCTATTGAGGCTCTGTGATTGTCTGTTTGTACATATATGTGTATGTAAATACAAAGTCACACTTCTTTCTTCTTTCTGCACACATCCCTGATGCCCATTTAGGCCCTGCCCACCAAATTAGTTACTGAGCCGAGGCAAATAATAAACAAGAGCACAGCAAGGATTTGAAGAGACAGATACAGTAGGGCTAGAAGGGCAGAGGCAACAACAGCCCTGACACCACATGACCAGATGTGAAGAAAAGCAGCCAAGACCTGACAGATTCAAACGGGAGAGGACAGCAGAACTGAGAGTGCTGCAATTAACCTCCATCTATGCCAACAACCACTTTTGCCTGTTTGATTCCAGCCTGTCCTGTCTGATCCTTTTACAAAGAATTTAACAACACTGAATGCTGCTGTTGTCTTAGTGATTGTGCTTCCTTATCTTGGGGGTTTCTCCACTGGCTCCAAACAGATGTTACAAAGCACCTCTAAGTTTTAGTGGATCATTTAAAGTTGGCAGATGGGCATTCAAAACACTCGGGTGGCAGAGGACCCACCTCAGCCAGGTCAGAGTTGACCAACGACAAAATGTAGAAGCACTTTTCCTGGGAGACTTCCGACGAAAATGCAATGCCAGTTGGGCCGCTACATCATTGTTTTTGTTTTTCAGAAACAAACTTCTAAACTGGGGAAATGCATAATGGTATTCCATTTTGTACTGATATATGCATGCGAGGGAATAGTGTTTTAGCAACTGTTTGACATTTGTGGGCAATTATAGGTAAGGAAATCTTGCATGATCCATACCAAGTCACACCTAGCTAAATTTCCCCAGGTCTTTACTTTTTTTCAAATGCCTGTCATCAGTAGGTCTCCCCAAGCGCCAGAATACCACAGGCACAAAGGCAGTGGAAATCCCACTACTGCATGTTATGCGCATCCACTCATTGGGGTAGAGTTTTTAAAAGAAGGTGTATTGGAATACAGGATGGGAGGACTATTTCCCAATAAAGATTGTACCACACATGGGAGGATCGGTATATTGTACTTGAGTACAAAGTGCTGAAAACCGCTACTACGTCACACATATAGGATCGTTTCAGTTTTTCATTTTATGGCAGCGGCATCCAGCAAATCTTACCAGCCGAGATATTTACACAACTCAAGATACAGCAGAATACAGGGCAATATCACTGGCATGGAAGGCACCAACTTTTCATGACATAAAGCTCTTCAATTGTCAAAGTAGTGCTAAAAATATTATTTCCATTACAGGAAAGGAACAAGCCAAACCTCAAGGCAGTGTCACACATATTTTGGAAGCACCACTTTTAACTGAAATTTGACATTTGTGATGGATTCAACTATTGGCATTGGGGACGCCTGGCACCGAGTGAAACCGTACAACCCACATTTTTTACAAAATAGAGACCCGGGATCCAGTGGATTGTGACTTGCTATAATATCCTGCAATCGTCAAACCATTAGTAAGCAAAACACTATTTCCCCACATTTACCTGCCATAAAATACCAAATTTTACTGCCAATGCCAAACGTCTTCTCAACATCACCAACAATCCAAAGCTGACCACCCATACACTTGGACTGGACCGACTACTGGCCAACCCTATCTCCCTGATCAGCGTCCTACCACCAAACCAAAGACAGCACAAAAGTGAAGACGAAACCTTCAGATCCTTCGAAGACCTCTTGATAGACAACCTTATGCTTGAACTCATCTCTCATCCTACCAACTCCACATCCAACACTTATCTAAACAACTTCTAAACAATCTCTCCCTCGCTCAAGGCATCTTCCCAGAAGCTTATAAGACAGACCAGATCCTCTTACTCCTAAAGAAACCTACACTAGACCCCGATGACTTCATCAACTACCTGTCCATCGCTAACCTACCATTCATTAAGAGCATTGAAAAAGGAATCTATCTTAAACTCCAAAACCACATCTGTGTTAACCATCTTCTGCACGACTAGCAGTCTGGCTTCAGATGGTGTTCGGACAAAATATCGATTAAAAAATATCGCGATGCAGAAATATTGAGTTTTTAAGATTGTGATACCCAAATATTGTGATGCAGGAATATTGTTGACAAGAATATCCATTTTCTAAGGTAAGTAATATCGATGTCAAAAATATCTATGTTGTTAATATCGTTTACAAAAATATCTATGTTGTTAATATCGATGTTAAAAAATCTATGTTGTTAATATGGTTTACAAAATTTTGTTGTTAATAATATCTTTTTTTAATTCTGTTTATTTTATTTTAGTATATGTTTTACTTGTATATGTTATAAATTATTTGTATAATTATTGTTAATGTTTTTTTATATAGTTTGTAAATTTTTAGTTGTTTTTTAATTTAATGTAATTGTTTATTGTAATTTTTAGTGTCTTTGCAGGTTGTGAGTTTTGTAGGGGTAAAGGGTGGGAAGTAATTTAATTATAATTAATCATTTTAATTATGATTAATTATTCAATTGGCAAATAATTCTGTATATTGTGTAATTAATTTGTTTCTTAAGTCAAGTTTTAGGTGCGGGTTTTGGGGTTTGCAGAGGTACAGGGTGGGAAGTAAATTATTTATAATTAATTAATAATTACGTTTTTAATTATTTAATTTATAATTCATTATGTAAATTGTGTATTTATTTTATTTTTAAGCTATGTTTAAGTTGCGGGTTGTGGGGTCTCTGGCGGTACAGGGTGGGAAGTAAATTAATTTAAATTAATTTTTAATTATTGATTATTTAATTGATAACTAATTATGCAAATTGAGTGATCAATTTATTTTTAAGTTATGTTTTAAGTGCGGGTTGTAGGGTTTGTCGGGGTACAGGGTGGGAAGTACATTAATTTGAATGAATTAATCATTCATTTTTAGTTGTTAATTATTTAATTGATAATTAATTATGAAAATTATGACATGTATTTATTTTTTAAGCTATGTTTTAGGTGCGTGTTTGGGGCTTATAGGGGTAGAGGGTGGGAAGTAAATTCATTATAATTTATTAATAATTAGTTTAAATTGTTATTAATTATTTAATTGATAATTATGTAGATTGTGTAATTAAGATATTTATGAACTTATATGTCAGGTGTGGGTTGTTGTGTTTTTAGGGTTACAGTGAGGGAAGTTAATTAAGAAATTATAGATAATTAATGATTACTTTATTATTACTTATTTAATTGATAATTATGTTGTGAACTTATATTTGTTAAATTATATTTTAGGTGTGTGTTGTTTAGTTTGTAGAGGAATGGGGATGTTATTTAAGTAATCATATTTTTTTTTAAGTATTCATTTATTTAAACCCTTTTTTTATTATTTAATATGTTAATTGGGTTATACTTTATTTCTATTACATTTTGATTGTTGGCTGTTATGTTT
The DNA here is from genome assembly GCA_963921515.1 of Calotriton arnoldi. NCBI lineage: Eukaryota > Metazoa > Chordata > Amphibia > Caudata > Salamandridae > Calotriton > Calotriton arnoldi. The sequence continues at coordinate 88,206 of CAWUFW010013136.1, read as the reverse complement.
GTGGAAATATAGTGTGTTTGTTAAATTATATTAATAATGTTTGTGTTAATTGATAATAATCAAAATTGCAATATTTATGCTATTTAAAAAAATTAAGACATAACATTTTTACATTTAGAATTTTATATTTTGGGGTATTTAAGAGTTGTTAAAATATAGGTTATTTGTTTGAAGTGCAGAACTCTCTCTGTATTGTACCAGTGAATGTAGTGGGAATAGTCAATTTTACCACTCCTGAGTCCAACGCTTTTCCTACTGTTGCACACACTGGAGTGTCAATAGTGAATGTTAGCCCTCCTGAGTCCTACGCTTTCCCTACTGTTGCACACACTTGAGTCGGAATAGTAAATTGTACCCCTTCGGTTCGGTGTCGAACACTTTCCCTACTGTTGCACTGAATGAAGTGGGAATAGTACATTTTACTCTTCCTGAGTCCAACGCTTTCTCTACTGTTGCACAGACTGGAGTGGGAATAGTAAATTTAAACTTTCCTGAGTCCAACACTTTCCCTACTGATGCACAGACTAGTGTGGGAATAGTTAATTTAACCTTTCCTGAGACCAACGCTTTCCCTACTGTTGCACCTACTGGAGTGGGAATAGTAAATGTAACCCCTCCTGAGCCCAACGCTTTTTCTACTGTTGCACACAGTGGAGTGGGAATAGAAGATTTTACCCCGCCGGAATCCTACGCTTTCCCTACTATTGCACACACTGGAGTGGGAATAGTATATTTTACCCCTCCTGAGTCCTACGCTTTCCCTACTATTTCACACACTAGCGTCGGAATAGTAAATTGTACCCCTTGGGTGTCCAACACTTTCCCTACTGTTGCACTGAATGAAGTGGGAATAGTAAATTTTACTCTTCTCGAGTCCAACGCTTTCCCTACTGATGTACAGACTGGAGTGGGATTAGTAAATTTAACCCCTCCTGATTCCCTGCTGTTGCACAGACTGGAGTAGGAATAGTACATTTATTATTCTTGGAGTTTAATAGTTTTTTAGTATTGTTTACATATTTCTTTTTATTATGTGTTTATGTATTTAATATTATATTTTTATATATATACATTTATGTTATTTTTAACATATTTTTAGTAAAACTTATTTTTATATATTGTTTATTGTTTTATGTATAATTAAATTGGAAATATTTTATATATTTTTTGTAATTTATTTTTTACATTTATTATTTGTATATGTGTATGAAAAATATATACATATATATATATATAGTTGTCAACCCAAACCCAATACAGAATTCATGTTATTTGCTAAGACCTACAAACATGATTCAGTACAAAAATGACACAACATGACACTTGAACCCCAGCTTTCACTGAATATTAAGTCGCTTGCACTCACCCCAGTCACCAATCTCACACTCAAGAAATACATTGCCAAAATAAAATGAAAACGACCTGATACCAGCTCTCGCTTCTAAAGAAAGTCAAACCCTTTCTTCTAGAAAGTAAATACAGAACTGCTCTTCAAGTCCATGTATTCCTGCATCTGATTGGTGGTAATGCCCTACTTCATGGCCTCCCTGACTCCACAGTGGCACTCCTTAGCAGCATCCTACACAGCAGCACGTCTCATCCAGGGCCAGAAGTAGTATGATCATATCACCCTCATCCTGATGGAACTGCACTGGCTCCCCACGCCATCACGACCAGCACCCCCGCCTATCTTGCGGACAAGTTAACCAACTCTGGTGGTTCTCGGCGCACCCACAGCCAAGGCTCCTATCAGAGCACTCCAACGTTGCTCCAATTTAGAAAAGAATTGAAGACTCACCTCTTTAAAAAATACTACATGACAATGCATTAACCATCTAGAAACCAGCATCCTATTGTAATACTCGTTGCTTTTATGCTTGTCTTTGACCATGTATAGAGCTCCACTGCCTTTTGGCTGTGTTCACTATGTAGAAAAACCAAATACATGCATACATACATACATACTACATACACACGTCTGTTTTGGACTGTCCGGCAGTTGGATATAGGCTAAACTAGGAACATTGGGCAGCTTTCCTTAAGAGTTAACAATTATTTCCTTGTGATTTTAATGTTCACATTATACAACATGTTCCATTGATTCCAGTCAATAATCAGCATATTTAAATATAAATTACTTGGTCTAATACATATATGGTACTGAATATTTTTTCTGACCTTATGCTCTTCCAGAAGATACTGCTGGATACTTTGATGGCAAAGATCACACCTAACCTGTAAAACAGAGAAAAAGTTGTATACATTTAAATGTACTAAATTACTTTGCATGTTCTCCCTTCGAGAAGAAGAAGCCAGATAATGTCCCCTCTCATTGGCATGCAAAATAGGTTTGAATACCAAATCTCTTGGGGCTATTCTTCACAGTTGAGGATGGTCCTACACTAACAAAACCCTTAAGCGCACTGGATCACAAACCATTGGTCACATCTAAAACAATGAATAACGCCATTACTTGAAAAGGTTTAAACACCATTTTGGAAAAAGTCACAAATTGCTATATGTGGCTCCCAAAGTGATGGTAACCAACAGTACTGGTGTCTGCTAACATGACAAAATATGGGTATAGGCAGAATTTAAAACTCCTTGATTTTTCAGGGCGGCTACTTCAACAGTGTGGATGGTCTGCCTATCTTTCAACACGAACACATGATAAAGCCTTCTCGCTCTGAGGTTTTAACAGGAGTCTGGGTAACACCAGCTGATATTAAGGCCCCGATTACAAGTTACACGATGCTGGCGGGTGCATACTCCGCACATGTAATTAGTGTTACTGTGCAGTAAAACCCCACCAGTACCATGCAATTATGAGTTAAACCCCACAGAATCGGGAATAACTGTGTCAACATGGATTTACTGTGCAGTATTCCCTACCATATTCCCTGTTATGCAGGGGTTTAATGCACACATTTACCACCTGCCTTATGCAATTTTACGGATCAGAATTTCTACTGGTAAAATCGAGTCCAGTGATTCCAGCACCTGGGAACACTAGGCCAGTTGTGATCGGGCAAAGCGGAATTCTCATGGGAATTCCGATCTCGCTGACTCATAATCAGGGTCTGTGTGTTAAACTATTTCAAGGAGAACTTTCATTGCAGACATAATGCACTTGAGGCTCGATTCACAAAGAGCCTCTGCACTCACGGCAGAGGGTCCACAGTCGTTATGGAGTATCCGCTCTCATAGTGGAATATCTGCAATTAGAATTCTCATTGCAGGGATTCCGCCACAACTGCGGTGCCTCCGCCAAGAGTGCGGAGGCTCTTTGTGAATCATGCCCTTGGTCATTATCACAATCTCGTTATCTCGGAAACAGGACAACTAGGACTTCTTGCTCTGGTCCCATGGCTTACAACACATTTTGGTTGTACTGACCCTGTGCTTTGCACACCTTGCCCAAACAAGTACTTTCTCAATTAATAGGTGTTTACCAGAAATTCTACTCCTATGAAAAAGATTTTGGTCCCTGTCCTGTGACTTCAAATTGCTCCAAGTCATTACTGGCTGGATGAAGATTGGATCCATGCCAGATTTTGGGTATAACCACTTTCATTTATGTAGTGAGAGGAGCCTGATAATCTGCTATGGACGCAGTCCGTCTGGACCAGCACTAGATACTTCTGAAGTAGACGATCAGAAAGACTAAGGGACACAATCACAAAGCTTTTTCCCTTGACTAGGTTTGACTTACTACTGGAAATGTATGTGTAAGTCACACAAAGGGAAAGAGTAAGACAAAACTACTCACAGAAAAAGCATAGTGAATGAGACCAGTCATATTGCAGGTGGTGAGAATGCGGACTATGACACAGACAAAGTTTTTAAAACTGGTGTACAAACACAGCACAGGCTGGGAGGTTTCTCCAGATTAAATCATGGGCATATTGGTTTGAGGAGAACAAATAAAATAATATAATTATTTTAAGGTTTTGCAGTGAATGGGAAAACATGTAATATTACAGTGTTATCCACTCTCTAAGAGGGGGTATTGGTAATTCCTTGTGCACTATTGCATTATTTTACTGGGAAATTTGGAATGAGGGCCTAAGTTTCTAGAGGCAAAAGAATATCCTTGTGTCTGTAGTACTAAACCTGTAATGCCAGTTTAATCAAAGAGCCGATGAATATGCAATTCAATGATATATATTCACCTGCCTTGGGGGTAATTTCAGCTGGTCATTTACAAATGGTTTGCAAATGATGCAACTTTTTGCATATATTGTTATCGCAATGTAATGAACTGCTAAAGTCAAATTTCTAGCTGCAGCTTGCAAACGGTTTCTTATGTCATCAGTCAATAATTTTATTTTACCAGTTGACTTACCCTTATTTTTTCAGTTCGGCATATGTGGTCCAAAATGAAGTAGGCTTCGATAGGACCATGTACAAACCATTGCTAGAAGGTTAACTATAATTTAAACCCCAGGGTGTATTGAAGGGAGTAAGTATTTTAGTCACTGAGTTGTACAATTGCTTGATAATACTGTGCTCAATTTTCAAAGCAGTCCATAACTTGGAACACTGTGATTTAATAAAGCATTATAGCTCGCCACCAAGGGCTCTAAGTCAGTCAAAAGATTGCTCCTGTGTTACAGGGCCGTGGCTCAGGCAAAGGCAGATAACAAGGGAGATGATCTTTACAACCATTGTAGCCCAAGGGCAAAGGTCTATAGAGTTATTAGACCATTCCACCCAGTGAGGGTAGAATGCTCTAAAATGAACAGGGAGAAACAGAAAGACAAGCACTGGAATGTTGGAGAAGACAGAACATTACTGGCCCTGAGTTACTTCATTGTCTTAAATAGAGCTCTCCTAATTTCAGCATTCTAATAATAAATATTAATTTACTCCTCTCTATCATGAAATATGTGTGTGTTTTATTCGTTTTTGCTCTCAATAGATTCATGTGTGCATAATGTAGGGGTTATTTTCCACTGCATCACTACTAGTCCTACTCCTAAATCGCATGTTCCATCCAATCACCAACTACTGAGCACTCTGCTATATGACGACTAGCATATTACACTGTAATCACAGTTTCTAAAACCTTGAGACCAGGGGAAACACACATTCTCATCAGTAGCATGTGTCCAAGTGTAAGCCATTTCTTTTGTGTTAAAGCTGGATTGTTGCTGACCTATCAGCAACTAAGAGAGCAGAGGATAGTGGGTTAGTGTAAGTAACAACATTCGGTGAACAAAATAGGAGTTCCAGGGTTACAATGGTGGCTTACTTTTCCTTACTCATTTGTCTGGCGCATTCAAGACTAAACGGCTGGAAGGTGGTTAGCAGCATAAACTAGCCCAGGCTTCAAGTGACTAATTTACTAAGACAATTGTGGTGAAATGGTGAATGTACTGTAGAACTGTAGCAGTGGTAGCATAAGAGAACTACAATTACAGAATGGATGAGAATTAGGGCATACAGCTATTTTATAGATGTACTTGGCATTGAAGTATTTTTGGAAGCCAAAGTTGTTGACTTGCTACGTGTAATGATCATACCGATTACTTGATAAAACTGTTTGAAAAGTAAGAACTTACTCAATAGAAAAGAATTTAAGAGGACCTTGTTCATCAGTTGTATTTTCTATAAAGGTGTCAAATAAGCCAAATATAAGGTTAGACTCAATGGTGATCAATTAAGACTTTCAAAGAGCATTTCCTTTCTAAGTTACGGAATGTTTCTTCAAGTGGAGTGAGGTATGTCTCCAGTTGCGAAGATAAGCTGTGAGTGACCAGAGAGCAAACAGCGCAATTAGAGAAAGAAATTGCGACTCTGAGCAACAAACATGAGCAAATTGAAAACCACTTCAGAGGCTCCAATCCCAGGATTACAAGAGTTCCCGAGGGGAAAGAGAATGTATGCTCCATCTCCTATGTTGAATCATTCATTCGGATTAATGTCCTTTGAGATTACCCTCAAGACTTAACTGCATGGTCACAGAGCCCCCTCGCAAATGCCACACAATTCCAAATATCCACGTACAGTACTTATTAATTTTGCGAACTACAGGGCTAAGGAATTGGTTTCAGCCATTAAAGAAAAAGTCTTCTCTATACAAAACGATTTGTTGATTGGGGTAAATCCTCAAAAGTAGTTTGACCAGATGGATGGATGGAAACACTTTTCTGGAATATTTCTGAATATCACAATAAATCTCTAACACGTTTCAAATTACACAGCATGTCAGTTTCCCTGCATAATGAGAGCACTGCATGATACTGCTGCTGCTGTGCCCCTTACACAACACCTGCGCATGGGACAAGCAAGTGATGGTTGCCGTACAGCACGTTAGTGTGATGGGCTTGCGATGCATTGAACGGGACGAACACTGCAGCTGGGAGGTTTTATTCTCTACAAAGCCAATATAGCATTTCACCATCGCAGAGGTTGCTAAAATGATTCACACTGAGAATGGTGACAACAAAATTGATTACAAGAACAAAGAGACAATTCAGTTTGCAGCAGTTAGGAGGGCTTGTTATAGTGCATGAGATATTTTGTAACAGTTGCCACTGTGTGGTCACTTAAACATCAACAGAGCCCTGAACAAAAATGCAGCCTTTTGGAATGCTGCAATAAGAAGTAGAGTCTAAGAGAATCAGTTTCTTTGGCAGGGGCAGCTGGGGTTCATGGAGTTGGGTCATCAACATACAGGGCTAGCATTAAAAATCAGAGCCAGAGGACACTAATAAACCTTGGGTGTCTTGAAGGTCTCTTGTGGGTGCAAGGCTGGACTATCCCCAACATCAACTTGAGAATTAGGGATGAATCCAGAGAGTTCATGCTGGACATCTCCAATTCTTTATTTTTATTTATTTATCATGTCAAGGGCAAGTATGACTAGACTTTTAATACCAGAATCCTGAATTACTCATTTGGCAGACTATTTTTACCCTCTCTTTGCACATTCCCTTATAGATGTTGAATGTGTAAACATGCTTTGATAGCCCTGCTGCTTCAACATACATACTGCAGCTGGGGTTAATGCTCACCTTCCTATGGCTCTCATCTTGATGTTGTTTCATATCCTTCTGCGGGACTGATTGACCGCATTCCGGACACACGGTGAGAAAACGCAGGCAATGTACTTCATGGAGAGAAAAATTTGACGAAGCCACATCTTTTTTGCTGCAAAAGACAGAAAAATGCATTAACAAATAACATATATCTATGTATATATGCACATATATATATATATATATATATATATATATATATATATATATGACAGCCACAGTCCTGAAATGATCACACTCCTGATCAAGAAAGCAGGTACGGACCACAAATGCGGAGAAAGTTTCTTCTTTATTTAGTGCAGATTATCAAAGTGCCAGTGCATAGTTCGTCAGAAAGCAAGTGCCCAGCATGACGCGTTTCGACTGCCCAACGGCAGTCTTGATCACATGACGCGCTGGACCTATCGGTGCGTATATATGGTGAAATATTTAAAAGCACATGATGCATTTCATCCAATTTGTTGTAGACAGAGTGTAAACATAGAAAGAGGCCAATGTACGTACATGACACCACTCACTTTGTTGCAATACATTTCAGTTACATAACCCATGAAGACTTATTAATTAAGACATAATGCCTACATTTAAGCTTAGTGCTTTTAAATTCATGTCGTAAAACTGAAAAAGGCTATACATCAGTAGATTTAAAACTTGTTCTTTTGACCAAACTTATAGCATAGTGCTATTATTAATACGTTTTTTTTTAAAACCTTTCAATTCTACGATGCAAGTACCTTTATTCTGGCCTCATACATTATTATATTTCGTACTCATAAAATTAGTCTACTCAATCACTAAATTGATTAATGACAATGTGCAAAATATGCAAAAAAGTGCTAACGTGATAGTGCAAAATGCAAAAATAAATATATACAATTAAATACATTGCAGCATTCTTATGCAGACGTCCCCTGTGTCATTTCTTTACTAGAATCTCTTATTCTGTTTCATAATTATATTTGGTCTATTTCCAATCTCCAGATTTTCCATTCGTTGTATCTAATAGGAAAGAAATTCACTTGTTGTATTTTGTGTCAACTCATTATTGCTATACAAATGTTAACATATCAACAACCCTAGTTGGAAATTTCATAAAACTTGATTTGAACTAAAATAATATCCCAGGTATATATATATATATTATCTACTGGCGGTCGCCAGTAGATAGTTATAGTTAGGACCTAGTTTCCATAGGAAAAACGTTTTTCTTTTCCCAATAACTTTGGCGCCGGTTGACGAATCTTCGCGAAATTTTCAAAACTTGTGGCCCGCTCTGGTCAGCTCCTATCCTGAAAGTTTCGGGTTGATTCGCCAAGCGGGGGCCGAGAAAAAAGGGGGGTCCCAAAACGTGTTTTCTGCATGTTATTTTCCATAGGAAACTTTAGACACGGCTACAGTTCGAACTGCTGAACGGAATTACACCACATTTGGCAAAAAGGTAGCCCTTGATTCAGAAAGAGTCCTTTTTTAGGTCTCGCCTGAGCCAGCGCGCATGCGCTGCTCTGCGAGACATTTAGTAAGCGGGTTTTTAAAGTGCTGCTTTTGCGGGCCACCAGCTTGCGGTTACGCGCACAAGCGCGCGCGCCTCACAGCTGCCATCTGTCTTTCTCGCAAGCGACGTGCATTCATCTTCATTTTCCGCTAGCGTGCTTGCCGTCGCGCGCGCGCACCCCTGCTTTCACTTTTGCCTTCGCACCACTCGCGTCCTTTTTTTTTTCTTCTTCTCGCGTGCTTGTTCCAGCTTGCTGCCTGCATATAACATGGCTGCCGATGTCAGCCCTGTGCAGGCTCCGGCTCACTCGGTACCGTAACCCAGCTCCTCTGTCTCGCTCTACAGTCCGTGACTAAAAGACTTTAACCTTCGCTCTGCAGCACACGCCATCACGTGATCGGAGAGCCCCGCAAGCAATTGCTTGGCACAGCTCCCATTGACTTGCCTTGACCATCGAGCTTGCATGCAGTCTCAGAACCGAGTCGTCTTCGCTTCTTAATTCTGAGACGCTTGAAGCTCTCTCGTGCATGTCACCATGGCTACCCGAGGCGGCGATGCAGACGACTCTTGCAGACCCTACCAGGTGGCAGTGCTTGGCGCCTCTGGTTTCACTGGTCATACATTCTCAGCGGCACTTGTGCAGCAGCTCATTGCTTTGTACCACCAGTGTCTGCTGGGAGATGTAGTTTCCTCCATGGTCTCTTACCTATTTGACTTGTGTTGCTTCCTTTACAAAATGGGTTTTGTAGTCCAGAATCGTTTTTTACGCTTATGTTGATTATCTTTGTGGTATGTCTATGGATGTCGCTTGCCAATTTTATATTCTTGTGGATTCATGTCCTTCCTCCAAATCAACGATCGGGGTAGATTTGACACAGTGAATTTACCGGCAAACAGAGGATTTGTACCAGGAGATCCCTGCATCATGCTTTTTTTTCTCTTTCTCTTTTTCTCTCTCTCTCTCTCTCTTTCTCTCTCTCTCTCTCTCTCACTCTCCCACTCTCCCTTTCATCTTTTACTCTCCCTCTCTCATCTTTTACTCTCTCTCTCATCTCTTTTACTCACTCTCTCATATCTCTTCTACTCTCTCTCATCTCTTTTACTCTCTCTCATCTCTTTTACTCTCTTTAATCTATCTTTCTTCCCTCACAGCCCCCGGCCGCCTCCCTCGCTCTCTGGGACAAAGAGACACTGAAACCTATTGTTTTCACATGTTGAAGCTGCAGTAATACGTGGTTACGTGTTGCATTTGCACGCCATCCCTTTGTGTTTTTGCCGTGGGTAGAATTCCCCAGCCCCTCTTCTTGGCGTGTCATCCCAGCCACACCCCCTCTCCTCACTCCCCACCAGGGCCTTCACACATCACTATTTGCTGAATCACTCGGATGCTGTAATGTTCTACAGCACAATTCTGTTAGCGTTATCTTTCCTCCAGACAGCTTGACCGTAAACATCCCACACATATCCTGTCTGTAGCCAGCAGGTGTATGACATCTGCATTTGGTGGACTATCATTGGACTAAGCATTGGCATTGCCAATAGGTCTCGCTTTGGGACCTTATAAGTATTTAGTTATGCAGCACAATATCGTTGGTGCAACAACATCAACTGTTGCATGGCTAAACACTTATAAGGTACAAGGTTTAGCCATGCAACAGCTGATGTTGTTGCACCAAGGATATTGTGCTGCAAAACTAAATACTTATAAGGTCCCAAAAGCGAGACCTATTGGCTATGCCAATGCTTGTTTTAAATGGTGTAAATCCGTTCAGTAGTTGCTGAGAAAATCAAAAAATAAAAGTATCTAGAGGCACGGAGGATCCGCGGACCCTCCCGACCACGAGCTTTATTCTAATTGGCTGTCAACACTCCAAACCAGGAAGTGTTGGCAGCCATCTTGTGACTCAGTAGAACCGAGTCACAAGAAAAGAGAAAACAAACGCGAAAAACAAGAAAAGGGGGCAGGGTAGAAACACCCTGACCCCCTAGGCCTGCTCAGGGGGTCCCACAAGGACCCCCGGGCCCAAAAAAGCATTTTTTTTTTAAATCGACCAAATTCGCGCTGTGTGCGCGAATCCGGCCGAGAAAATTACAAAAAAGCGAAGCGCGGTCTTCCGCGCTTCGTTGTATTGAAGCCCCTGGGTGGGCCAGGTCCCGGGGCACTGTAAAAAATGTTTGGGGGGTCCCAATCCCCCACACTGCCCCGGGGACCGCCACCTCCCCGGGGCTTGATTTATGAGTTGCGGGGGGCACGCAGCCCCCCCACAGCCCCGGGGACCGCCACCCCCCGGGGCTAATTTTTAAATGTGTGGGGGGCCCCCCAAGCCCCGGGGACCGCCAACCCCCGGGGCTTTCATTAATTATTTGCGGGGGCACACGGCCCCCCGGCAGCCCCGGGGCTTTTTTTTTTTTTAAAGATAAACCTGTGTGGGGGGGCTCGAGCCCCCCCACACACCCCGGGGACCGCCACCTCCCCGGGGCACTAAAATGCAAATGTGGGGGTCTGTTACGGACCCCCGAGCCCCGGGGACAACCACCTCCCCAAGGCTTTGTAATTGAAGGGAGGGGGGCCGCGCGGCCCCCCTCCTGGAGCCCGTGATGGCCCTGGGGACCGCCACCCCCCAGGGCCGGCTCCTGCAGTGTCCTGGGGTGCCCACCCCCGGGACACTGCTGTTTGCTATGGTAGGGCGGGAGGACGGCTCCCACCCTACCATAGCAAACTCTGCTTTGCTTCATTGAAGCGAGAGCAGGGAAACCTGCTCTCGCTTCAATGAAGCAGAGCATATTGCTTTTCCACACGGGGAGCTGCATGTTAGCAGCTCCCCATGTGGAAAAGCAATGCCGGCTCCTGCAGGAGGCGGGGAGCCGGCAGGGACCGTGGGGGCATTGGGGCTCCCCCCACGGTTCCCAAAGGAGAGGGCCGGCCCCGGGGGATGGGGTCCCCGGGGCCAGAAGTGGCCCGGGAGGGGGGCCACGTGGCCCCCCTCCGCAGTAAAATAAAAATTAAAACGAGGCAGAGCCCTGGGGGATGGGGTCCCCGGGGCTAACAAAAGCCTTAGGAGGTGGGCCACACAGCCCCCTCTTTTGAAAATATATATATATATATAGTGGCCATGCCCCGGGGGGATGGGGTCCCCGGGGCCGAAAATGGCCTCGGGAGGGGGGCCGTGCGGCCCCCTTCCGTGTTTTTAAATATTAAATTAAGAAATTAGGGGTCAGGCCCTGGGGGATGGGGTCCCCAGGGCCCAAAAAATAGGAAAGGAAGGGGGGCCACACAGCCCCCCTTCTAAAAAACAAATTTTTTAAAAAAGCTGGAATCGCGCCGGAGGCCCTTATAAATTCACCATGCACTCTCCTTGCAGTACTCTAATCTTCCAGTCAGTACCCATGTACTCATGGAGTGACCCAGGCACTAACACATGCACTGCTACAATCCCCTGTGCACTACCCATGCAGACCTCTAACCACCTACACAGTACTGATTCACTCCTCCAATTACCCAGGTTGTACCCATGCACTTCAGAAATCCCTCTGTCACTACCCATGCACTCCTCCAATCACCCATCCAGCATCATGTACTTATCCAATCACTCCGCCAAAACCCAAGCAGTTATAAAATCACCATGCACTGTCCTTGCAGCACTCTAATCATCCAGTCACTACCCATGTACTCATGCAATGACCCAGGCACTAACTCATGGCAAATACAGAGGAGGTCATGCTCATTACAGGGGTACCCCAACGCATAGTGTTCCCTAGTGTATGTAGGTGTTTTCACTGTATTTTAAGTGTCTTTTAGCATAGCACTGGCTCCGGTCCTGGTTAGTCAGAGTCAGTTACCACCAGTACCCGTCACTAAAAAGTTGGGGGCACAGGAGGACTTTCTGCTCCTCTGTTGGTTCTTTCTGCACATCTCTTGCTTCTTCCTGCACTTTTCTTCGTCTTTCTGGACTTCTGTTGCCTCTTTCTGCATTTGTCTTGCTTCTTGCTGCGCTTTTCTTCCTCTTTCTTCACATGTCCTAACTTTGTAGGCATAGTTAGAAATTAGCATTTAAAAAACCATTGAAATTCACTGAAAAACCATAGGTTTCAGGCACGTTATAGTTAGAAATTAGCATTTAAAAAACCATTGAAATTCACTGAAAAAACCATAGGTTTCAGGCACGTTATAGTTAGAAATGAGCATTTAGAAAACCTTACATATTCACTGAAAAAACCATAGGTTTCAGGGACGTTATAGTTAGTTGGACATTTCACTCGTACAAAACCATAGAAATTCCCCCGTTATAGTTAGTTCAGCTAACTATAACTCGCGCCCCGCAATGCACTGCTGATGACGTCACATATTACATCATTCATGACATGGTCAGTGACATCACTGATGACATCTCAAATGACATCACTGATGACATCACTGATGACATCACTGATAACAGCATCCACGTGAAAATCTGATCCACCTCCTCACACTGTAATATAACCTGATACACCCACTGTACCAGTTACTACATACACACTCACTGATTCCTAAATCTACATACACATCCACTCATTCACCCATAGAATCACTCATAGATGTAGTCACTCATCAATACAACACTATCATAAGCACTCATACATCTATACAGACACTCACACACCAGCACTCAGCCAGAGTTACTCACACACCCAGTCAGTCATGCAAAGAATCAATCACACTTCCATTTACTGACCAATACAGTTATACACACACCACATCAGTTATTCAAACAGAAACAAATGCATACTTACTCTTTTCTACAATCACTGATACAAGTACACACTCATCCATGCAGCCACTCTCTCAATCACTGACTCTCATGTATAGTCATTTATATACTTCAACTTTCACATACACTGACTTTTATATATGTAGTTACTTGGACATGTAACATTGAGACATCCATTCTCTCACCAACACACCATACACACACTCACACTCATACAGCTGTTTCCACATGCACTCTTGAACCCGTACACACAGTGAATCAACCACTCAAACATCTATGCACAGACTCACACACCTCCCACGCACCTACACACACACCCAGGCACCCATACAGATACTTAGACAACCAATCAATAACCCATATAGATCCTCATTTAGCTACTCACCAACCCATGCAACCGCTTACACACCAACTGACAAACTAAACTGTGTGAATGTCTGTATCAGTCACTAACCCGTGCATTCAGTAAGACACATGTAATCCCTCACTTAAACAGTCAGTCACACACCTACTAAATCCTCCATCCAGACACTTATACACCCACTCATTCTTCAATACACCTTGGCATATATATAATACATATTTAAACTTTATAGAAACACACATTCACTGGATGATGTCATCAGTGATGTCATTTGAGATGTCATCAGTGATGTCATCAGTGATGCCACTGACCATGTCATGAATGATGTAATATGTGACGTCATCAGCAGTGCATTGCGGGGGCGCGAGTTATAGTTAGCTGAACTAACTATAATTGGGGAATTTCTATGGTTTTGTACGAGTAAAATGTCCAACTAACTATAACGTCGCTGAAACCTATGGTTTTTTCAGTGAACTATATAAATATATATATATAAATTACACAATGGCTCACCAATGAAAATTTACCAGAAATCATCAGGAAAATACTACTTCAGTCCCACCTTATGTGACACTATATTTGCCCATCTCTTTACCATCAGAGTCAGAGAGTTTGGTGCCATACGATGAACATTTTTTTGACGGTTTGAAAAAGACAACACATCTGTAATGCTTTAGCCGACTCCAAAGAAAATACCCCATTATAAAGACAATATTAACCTTCATAACAGTGGCAAACTGTTCGTTATTCAAATGACAAATAAGAATGACATTACATTACAGCTGTACGGGACAGTCTAAGCATCTTTGTTCATGGATGACTGCGTACCCCTTAAACACCAGACTTTCACTCTTTCCACATTAAATCTGCCTGCTCACCTCCCTAATGCACCATAAACACCACTACGGTACAAGACTTTGAAAATGCACTTCCAAACTCTCCCCCCCCTCACCCAGACCACAATCTTACCAATATTAACAACCACACTGCTCCCAATGTGTCTGAACAATATGTACCTTTCCTTTCACCTTTATATACTTGGGAAACTCCCCATTCACTTTTTTGTGGTTATTGAGAACTGGGGAAGCCAGTTTCCTGAGCTGCTTAATAGGGATATTTGGACCGGTCTGTGCTGCAAAAATGGCCTGAGATTTAAAGCCTACATAGAGAAGCTGGATGCTGTGAAGCTGCAAATAAATATCTGCATTTCATGAAGGAAATTATCACAGAGAATCCTGAACCAAGGAAACTGTCAGCTAAACTCGAGCTCTGTAGACCAGTTAGCACAGGTCGAAAAGGTCTTGTGAAGCTGAAAGAAAGTCTACTGTCCTGTATTTGGAATTGAGCAAGGAAGAACTAAGGGGCTGACTACGATGGTGGGCAGAAAAGCATTCCGACCGCAGTGCTAGCGGGAAATTACCGCCCGCAGGTACCGCAGCAAAACCGCCGGCCAGATTAGGATGCACCGCCAGAAACTCCCTACTGCGGCGGTCGGATTCCAGGATTCAGCGGCGGAAAAGCTAATAATCCGACCGCGGCGGTCGGATTTGCTACGGAAAATCCAAAGACCGCCGTTTCCCCAGCGGATAGGAACACTTGGAGCTATCCGCAGTATTGCCACCGCCATCCTCGATTGGCCGGATTCTCCGCAGCGGTGTGGTGGGCGGTTTGTGGCATCGTAATACAACCGGCGGTCGTAACCGCATTCCGCACGGCGGTCCCTCCCTTTTGGCTCCGTTCGCCACCGCTGCGGAAGGGGATTCCTGGCGGTTCTCGAAACACCGCAGCGGACGGGAAATGGGCTATCTTTGCCCATATAATACAGCGGACGCAAGGACCGCAGATGGAGTGCATAAAAGGGCATTTTCCGCCACCGCCACCGCCAGTACCGCAGATGTGCTTCCGCCCGCCATCGTAATGAGCCCCTAAGAGTTTCAGAAATATAGGCTGAAGAAAGGTATGAGTGAGAGAGGTCTTTTGTGTAGTGTGGGAAGATAAGGCTGGACATCGAGTAACAGAATGGACGGGCCATGTGTGTGGCTTAGAAGCCACACAACAAGTGTGTTTGACCATGGCAATATTTTAGGGTTCAAAATAAGTAATTTAGCATAACAATACATCACTAGAAATGTATCACATGGCTTTTGACTCAACAGCTTTATATGAAATTGCTGTACATTTTATGATGCAGATTTCAAGTTGTTTCTTGTAAAGTATGGATAGATTATCACGATCTGGTTTTATGGTAGTTTTGCTCTACCCCAATACCCAGTTTGTCGGCCTGCAAATCATGGAACACAAAAAGAAAAAAAAACAGTAAGAGCTAGATATCTGCTCACGCCTGACATGTGAGACATCTGCATTGCGTGATCCAGATCAGAGGGAATCACTGCGTGGCCTTATTATATTATGAGAAATAAATGCCATGAGGTAAACGTGCAAGCTTTGAGCCTTAATCCTATTACTACAAAGTAGAACAAACATGTACATAAACCATGTAAATGCTTTATTTATTTTCATGGGAATATATTTTTTAATGTTCATAGCCCTCCTTTTTAAGCTTTTTCATGATTTTTAAGAGGGAGCTCCTTTAGGGTGCCAATTAGTATGTCTTTTCCATTGTATAGTGTTCTTTTCAAGGGAGATTATGCTGGTTTTGGATTTCAGACCTAACAACACAGCAGCAAATTAGCAGAGACTGGTGTTGCCTGTGTCATAGAAAGAGGGAAATCTTACAAAATGAAATTGGAGAAGGGACATGAGGGGCACTGTAGGATTAAGAGTCTGGGGACCTGTAAGAAAAGCAAGTGGGTAGTAGTCATGTTAGTGGGAGCAATGGCAATGTGGGCACGGGGGCGGGGTAGTACCAGACACAGAGAGTTGGTCACTTGTGGGCCCACAGAGAGGAAAGATGTAGTTTGGAAGTATTTGTTGCACGGAGAGAGTTGATAGCAATTAAAAGGGGGAAATGGTTTGAGAGGGGGCATCTACGACACTAAGGGCCCAATTCTGATGCGGGTTGGAAAAGCTTCCCGACCGAGGGCCTGATTCTGATGCGGTTAGGAAGGCCTCCTAACGGCATTTGCTCCTTCCAAATCGGATCGGGAACGTGTCTTCCCGACCGAGGGCCCAATTCTGATGCGGTTAGGAACAAATGTTCCCATTGAAGTCAATGGGAGTTCAACCAAATCGTATCTGGAAGCATCCGGATGCATCCTACTCCGCCGGTCGGACTTTCCCGATCCGAGTGGGTCGGACACCATTTCCCAACCGATTCGGTCGGGAAGCTTTTTCAACCCGCATCAGAATCGGCCCCCAAGTGAGGGTGCACCTAAAGGTATTTCTGATGGACATGAAGGGCGCAGAGGGCTATGTGGAAAGGGGGGCGTCTGAGACATGGAGAGGGCATCTACTCTACAGAGAGTGGTATCTGCAGGTCCTAATAGCGAGTAATTTGAGTTTTGGTATAGATGGTTTGAGTAGCTAGTGTCACACTTAGTGGTAACAGCTGGTAAAAGACAAGGAGAGGGGACACTTGTTCAGCCTAAGTCTATGTGCTTTTAGAAAGGTGGACTCTGGGACATTAAGTGGTGTTTGCAGCCCTTCAGGGGGCTGTTGGGGGCTGGAGCACAGAGGTTGTACTTCTATAAAACCTAGGGTATGTATCAATTTGGTATATGCTTTGTTTAACTTTTGTCTGCAGTTGGACTACAAGTCTCACAGTGCCTAAGTGACCAGGAGGAGAGGCATGCCGATTGGCACTATGCAGCATACCATAATAACCCGCAACACACCAGGCTGTGCCCGGGTGATGACCTAGCCAAGATGGGCCCAAGTGACCCTGTCAGAGGTCGGCAGAAGCTGGACTGGGCCACCTTATTTGGCTTTATGGATTGCATATGACTACTGGCAGACTGAAGGCAAACAGAAGTCGGATGCTGTGAACGTTTGGTCTAATGCGATGGGGGTAATTGATAATGAAGTTGTAAATGTTGAAGGAAGGTCAGAACTTATGCAAAGAGCAGGGAGGCGTTTGCCACCGATCCTATGACTAATGGTTATGAAACTAGCCTTATGAAAAATTCTGTTGGCTTTACCAATACCGAAGCTGTGACTAAGTCTAACCTATGTGTTTCTAATGTTCCTTTTTTGATTGATATCGCCCCTCCTAGGTCACTGAGTCCCCACCGGCTAAGAAAATGAGAGCTGCCCATAGACCTGCAGGCCAAAAGGGAAATTGATAATATCAGAGAACGTCAAGGGCAACTGTACCTATGGGCAAGTAGGAAAGGATGAGAATATGTCCCAACCGTGGTCCTTTTCTGAGGTGGTTGTTAATTGTAACCGTCTAATCGAGGGGCTATTTCGGGAATGTTGGATACAGTTCTTAAAAACACTTAAAGGGCTTGAGTCTACCATGGCAGCGATATTAGCCACAATAAGTATCCTGAATCAGTCAGCTGAAAGATAGTGCCAAGCGAGCAGCAGAACATGCCCTTAATTAACTCGGTGTAGCAAGAGTGCCAACTTGGGGCAATTGAGGGCAGTTAGGCATCCAATCCATCTGTCAGAAAGAGCCCAGTACAAAATGATCCAGGTCCAGTGTTTCTACCCCAGGGGTCTTATGGTTTGACATCACCTACGGATGATGCCCTGCACCCGAGACTGCCACACACTTTGCATCTTCCCCATGAGGCAATGCCCTATAAAAATGATCTTTAATGATGTACCGCATTTATATGATACTCACGTTGACTAAGTTCAAGAATAAGGTGGTGCACTGGTGATCATGAGGGTGGGTGGCTTCCAACAGCTCTATCACGATTTATCATGGTGAGAAGAGGAAAGTGGGTAGGTCTTTGTCCAAGATTCTAGTTCTAGACCAAATCAATCACCCAGTAGGCCTATGTTATCTTATATTTTGAAAAGTCTTGATGGGGCTTTTCTGTTTTTGAAGTTATTCCAAATTGTCTCAGTGATCACAACCCCCTCTCCCGAACGTTATGTCTTGTTGTGTCAGCCCAAACATCTGTTATAGAAGACATCAGGGTGACCAGAACTAGCGGCCCAGTTATTAAATGGAGAAGTATTAATGCCAATGAGTTGCTCTCTGATCATTTTAAACAGCACTCTCAAGAAGTTATGGTATGTCTGCAAATGTATCCACAGGACACTAAAATTAGGGAGGCATTGGAGACCATGGGGAGGTTTGTTAAGGGGCGGCTGACAGACTGCCAACCCCAATCAGGGCAAAAAGATGCAGGCTGGTTTGATAGTAGATGCATGAGGGAACATAGTAAAACTTAAGGCGGCACTTAACAAGATACCAAGAGATAGGAATGAAGTGCAAACTTACGCACATGATTATAATAGTGCTCAACAGATAAGACAGTCCGAGATCAGAGAGGAAGCCTGCTCCTCCCTGATAGCAGCAGGGAATAATAACTATACCTCTGCCTTTTGGAAAGTAATTAATTCTTCTTATTTTAGCAAGACTTCGGCACCATCCAGTGAGTGAAAATAACAGCAGATGAATAGGTTGAACATTTTAGTGAGACCTATGCTAAGCCATCTATGACTGAGGTTGATGTTGGTATGTTGGGTAGAGCTCCGAGGAAACCTTTAATATTTGAGTTCTCAGAAGTACTTTCAGCAATTAATTCGAGCAGAGGGAGGAAAGTTCCAGGTCCAGATGGGAACCCTTTGGACCCATTTAAAATCTGGGCATCATTATTGGCAAATATATTGAATGCAGTTGATACCTGCGATCTGCCTGATTCGTCGTTGCAGTCTACTATTGTTGTCATCTTTAAGAATGGGTATAAAGAAGATCCAACATGTTACCACCCTCTATATCTCTCTTGAGCTCATTAGTAAGGCTGGTGGTTCATATCCTCCTAGCTCGATTAATTAGCTGGGCCGAAGAGGAAACTATCCTAACTGATATTCAGTTTAGTTTCAGACAAGGGCTAGGAACCATGGAACAGGCACTCAATCTACTTGTGTTAATTGGTTAATGTAAATACATAATAGCTAAAGAGGGCTCCCTTCATTTGGCGTTCATGAATCTCTCCTGTGCATTCGATTGCATGAATCATTCCAAACTACACTTAATAATGTTGGATATGGGAGAAGACAATGCAATTGTTCAATTTATCCGCCATCTCTACTCTGATGTTTATGATAAAGCATAATTTGTTCCTAATGGCAAATGCACCAAATCATTTGGTATAGGCAGCGAGGAAAGGCAGGGATGTGTCTTGGCACCCTTTCTATTTAATTTATGTACTAATTGTCTAGAACAGTAGTTCCCAAACTTTTAGAACCACGACCCACTTTTATGAAAAAACCTCTGTGACCCACCTACATTTAATGGACATGACATGAGGCGGGCGATTTTCTTTAATATAATTAAAGCATGAAGTGGTAGTACATTGTCTTTTACAGACAATACATTTTCCATTGAAATGGCCACTAAATTTGAACAGACATACAGTTTTACTGATATCAAACAATACAACACACAAATCATGTGTGGAAATCCAGTTTCTGTGAATCTTTATTATTTGTCCATCACCAATTAAGTGTCTTGATTTGCCTTTATTCTATTAAAATCTCTGTTTCCAGCACACTTCTGAATTACAAAAAAAAACGCTTCATTTTTGCCTTCCTAACTGCTGGATGCATACAGTTCATTTACAGATATTTACAGTTTGTTGTGTATTGCAAAAGATAACATCGTACATTGTGACATAATTCACTTTAAAAACTCCTCTCATTTGCAGTCAGAGACAGAAAACTAAACACCAATCCCCATGTTAAAAGAATAAACCAGCCTGATATATTACACCTCTGTCTGGCAAATGTGACAAGTTAAACACAGAATTTATAGGCATCTTTATTAATTGCTCTCACTCTTGCGACCCACCAAAAATCAAGTCCCAACCCGACCCACAGTTTGGGAAACACTGATCGCCCACTCATGTCGGTTAGACAATGAAGATTTGCCATTTTAATCTACATTCTGCGATTAATAGCTATACACATATTCCTGCTGACACGTTTTCGTCTGGACATTGCATACATTTTTAGTTGCTTTTCCAACTATGGGGAGCTGGTCAAATATGGCACCATGTTGTCCATGTGATTACCGTTCTGCTCAGTCGACTATGTATTTTCTTTGTGCAAGTTTTATAAAGCACTAAGAGTACTTTACTTAATTAAGACCTTTGGTAAGAACGTCTCTCTGAGGCACTGTAGGCTGGCTTTCCATTTTTAGGTCGAGCCTCGAGTAGCGCGCAAGCGCTGTTCTGCGAGACTTTAAGTTAGGGCTTTTGAAAGCTGACCAGACGCTCGTGCGTCATGGCCTTTTCCCTGCGGTTACGCGCACGGCAGACATCTGTTTCCAATTATCGTGCCCAGACGCGGGCGCGATAATTGGAAACAGATCGCTCGCTGTGGCGCGCGCGCGCGCACCACTCGCGTCGCCCCCCCTCCTCCCCGCTCGTGCCTTCAAATGTTTCCTGTCACTTTTCCGTATGTGTGCGCGTTTCATTTTCCTTGTTTTCCTTGCTTTCCCGGTGCTCAGATGAAGCCAAAAATATTTGCTACATTGCCTGACCCTGGGCAATTTACATAAACTGTCGCGTGTTATTTTAACGGCGAGGGACGCCGTTCCTGTGGTGCTCTGTCACTGCGAGGGAGGGGTGTCATCTCGAGCGCTGGGAGAGGCCGTGGCGCACAGGCGGTGTTTGTGAGCGCACCTGCCCACACCCGCCCGTCCCGGTGCAGGTTGCGACATGTTGGGTGGTTGCTCCGAACAGCGAGGTCAGCCGGAAGCGTCGGCAGGGCGGCGATGGAGGCCTCGGGCCGCATCGTGTCTCCCCGCCGCTCATCTGGATACAAATCTCCCCGAACTCACCACAGACGCAGGCTCTGACAGAAATCGCACCAGCTCAAGAAACGTTTATACGCCTTTGTTTTACCTACTTAGGAAGATGTTTTGTAGTAATCCAACAACTTAAAGCGCCATGAAGCATCAGAGCGTGCGTGTGCTTCGCCTGCATGGCCAGCTACCTCTGTGGGCCACTTTTTTTTTAGCGTGCCCGGGCCGATTTTGAATCTCAATCCAACCCTGTGAGAGATCTCAGTAGTGTGGGAGCCTGCATTTCAGGGCAGAAGCGGCCCTTAATTTGTCTCTGCGGGAGAGCTGCTGGGCTTTTTGTAAATAAATAAGAAGCGGACACCAACCACTGAGCCCAGAAGCTGCTCTGCTGCAACAATGGCACATCCCGGGACTGAAACAAGCACTGTGCTCCCATCCCGTACTTTGTTTTAATTTAGGGTCTAGGCGTGAAGGTCTCTCTTTAGGTTTTTGCTTTGAAGTTTGAGAACATGCAAATGAGAAACAATAAAAGTTCCACTCCTGATGGATATTGCACTAGACAAATTGTAAATTCCTTCTGTTGGTTCGCTTTGCAAGAAATGGCCTTTTGTGAGTTACCAAGGAGTGCTGATGTGAGTGGCCCGTAGTCCTCACTGTAGCATCGCGATCAATCGGCCAGCAGGTGCAGTGGCTTCGGGGCGCAAGGCGGAACAATAGCCTTAAAATCCAAATATATTGCCTTATGGTTAAAAAAATCAAGAGTGGCATTTCACATGCCATGCTCGAGATATAAAGTGTGATTCATTTGTGAATTTACTCTAGAATGATTCCGTTTTTTGTTCTGTGTATTCCCAATGTGCTTCGTCTGCACATTTACTTCACACTGTAGCAAGGGTTGATTACAGACCATTAAATAATGTTTACACCCCAATAGACCGTGCATGTTTATGTTTAATGACATGCTGCTGGTAAGGAGTTAAATGCTTTGCATATCAGAATCTTTTTAATCAGTTTATTTGCAAGAGTGATGCTGTATTTTAAAACGTGTGCTGTTTTATGTGAAAATTCCCTCTGCTGCACCTTGAAAGATACTTCGTTATAAAGACAGTGTGGTTTAGACCGAGGAGTTGTAGCTCACCGAGTGGTTCCTTACAACCACTTATTGACGGCGCCTAGAAGTGGCAAAAAGCACTTCGAAACAGAAAGAAGAACCCGAAAGGTGTGCTTGGCTTATACTTATAGCGCCGTTTCATGCAGTGCGTTAAATATAAGCAAACAGAAATTGTAAATATTGTAAACAGTGCATTTAGTAGAGCTGGTAAAATGTGAAATGTGTTATCCCTGAGACCCAAATAAAACCTCTGTTTGGGCGAGAGAAGCGGTAATCACATCTAGAGAGAGAATGTATCGCCGCAGGTCCTTGAAATGTGATCAGGAAGACAAATCGTCCTGCACCCAAAGCAATTTTACTTGAAGGATAGACTCGTTCACGGAGAATGAAGTCTAAACATATGATCGAATACATAATCTAAAGCTGGCGCAGAGATAACCAAATGTTCTTTTTAGAATAAATTGCAAATTTCATGGACAGAAGCTCTCCGGATGCAGCTCTTAATAAATGGAAGCCTTGTGTGGCGCTATTTCCTAAAAGACACAGGATGCTGTGGAGATCGGAAAGCCGCATGCCTTGAATTCAATGATTGGCATCATGTAGGAAAGCAGATATCGGCATCCCGGAAGGACCACAGGCGCCATGTACAGAGTCCACTGTGTCACCTAGACTCTCTGACACTCTCACATCTTTTACTGCCCTTCTTCATCACAGTTGTCCTTGAGAAACTGCTGTCACCTGCCCATGGCTCTTACGTGTACTGCATACATCCCCTCAAAACCTGAGGATTCCACCTTCTGCTCTGCATCAAAGCAGAGGGCAAAAGAGAGCGAGGCCTTTCCCCCTTACTGACCCCGACTGCGCCCAAGTGCCTCTCTTTTGAAGCTTACCTATGGCCATGCTCCAAGTGAGTGCCAGCCTCCTGGTGGCAGCGAGATTAAAGGGAATTCATATGCCCCCTTTGCTTTAGGAACAGACTGGCGAGGTAAGTTGCTGCCCAGCACGGAGTCCCTCCAATCTCCTTACTCACCTTGCAATGGAGGTGACTAGGAATGGGGGTGGCATGGGTGGTGGGCATCCTGCCCGCCCCCCCCTCCCCTTCCACGCTGCCCTGCCAGTGTCGCTTCTGGACATCTGGACATAGGGTGGTATTTATTCAAGGCAGATCATGCTGTGTTTAGTTAGCTTTGATCAGTGTCCAGGGGTGGGGACTCTTTAGATCCTGCTGCTCCTGGGTGGGTAACTACGCAGCATGACGTAAAAGGCATGGGGGAACTTTATACTTTTTCTCTTTCAACATAAGCCCTTGTGCTGCATAATCAAATACTTATAAGGTCCCAAAGGCGAGACCTATTGGCTATGCCAATGCTTGTTTTAAATGCTTGCATTCGCTGGATGTTTGTTGTGCTGTGGTATCTTTTATGTGTCATACAGTATAGATTAGGAACATTTTATATTTTATTAAATAATATTTTTTACTTGGGGTTTTTTATTGTCTCAAGCACGTTCTATTCAGCTTTTTAAATGAATTATAAAGACTTGGCTTCTCTACAGCAAGCAGGCCAAACACTAAAGATGGATGATGACATCTGGGTACCCCTGACAACCTACGTTGGTTGCTAATGCGATGCTTTAAAGCAGTATGTTCTCAAAGTGGACGGGTACATTTCAAAGAAATAAGCATGCATGGATCCTAAGGAAGGCACAGATCCAATGAAACAGAAAGCACCAAACCTGGATTTGTTCCTAAGCCAGTAAGTAGAAAGCAGTTGGAAGAAATGGCTGTGAGGACCAAAGGTTATCCCTGCTTGAAGAAAGGTTGTGGGGAAAGTTAAATATAAGTGGAGATAATGCCATGGTACATTCTTGCCAAAGAAAATGAAAGGAATGCAATATTGTTTACAAACCAGTTTCTTCCCCAGGTCACAGAATTACCTTTGAGACATAAAATGTGAAGGTGAGGCATGCCTGTATACACCATGGATGTGCACTTTGGTAGTTTTAAAGAAGACTGACAATGACAGTGTTCACATTTAAACTGCAGAATTTAAAGAACCAGGTTCAAGACATGGAGAAACAGTAAATAGGGCATATACCTTTCTTCTCACCCCACCCCAAAACAAGACTGGTGTACTAGGTATATATACTTTACTAGAGACTTACAAGTACATTAAATGTGCAACCTGTTTTATCATGGTTAAGGGAGAGAGCACGTGCACTGGTTAACAGTGGTATAAATATATATATATATATATATATATATATATATATATATATATATATATATCCAATTGAAGAGTGCTCGCACAATTGAGGGCCCCACACACAGCGTGTATTCTCCATTTTAATTGCAGGACTGCAGAGCAAACAACATCGCTGTTCCAGTATCAATGCGCCAATATTGTCATACGCGTTTCGGGCATTCCTTCGCCCTTGGTCTCTGACATGGCTTCTGGGAGAACCAGCTGCACAGATCACATCACACCAATAAAGGGTTCAAGTCCCGCCTTCAGTAGGAGTGTGCACAATTGCATTCTGGTTTGTGTAGTTCGTTATTTGCAGTCATAGTGGGTGCAATTTTCTCCTCAAAAGTTATAAAATACCACAGTGGGTTACTGAAAAACTCACGAGGTTGGTGCCCAGCGTCTTTTCATGTCCTCACAACCTGGCTCGCTGTTCCTCGGCGCTAAAAAATCACCAGCGCTTCGGCCCGCACTGTCAGCAGCGGGGAGCCCTCACGACCTGGAGCAGGCCGTAATATATCCAATTGAAGAGTGCTCGCACAATTGAGGGCCCCACACACAGCGTGTATTCTCCATTTTAATTGCAGGACTGCTGAGCAAACAACATCGCTGTTCCAGTATCAATGCGCCAATATTGTCATACGCGTTTCGGGCGTTCCTTCGCCCTTGGTCTCTGACATGGCTTCTGGGAGAACCAGCTGCACAGATCACATCACACTAATAAAGGGTTCAAGTCCCGCCTTCAGTAGGCGTGTGCACAATTGCATTCTGGTTTGTGTAGTTCGTTATTTGCAGTCATAGTGGGTGCAATTTTCTCCTCAAAAGTTATAAAATACCACAGTGGGTTACTGAAAAACTCACGAGGTTGGTGCCCAGCGTCTTTTCATGTCCTCACAACCTGGCACACTGTTCCTCGGCGCTAAAAATCACCAGCGCTCGGCCCGCACTGTCAGCAGCGGGAGCCCTCACGACCTGGAGCAGGCCGTAATATATCCAATTGAAGAGTGCTCGCACAATTGAGGGCCCCACACACAGCGTGTATTCTCCATTTTAATTGCAGGACTGCTGAGCACCCACTATGACTGCTAATAACGAACTACACAAACCAGAATGCAATTGTGCACACGCCTACTGAAGGCGGGACTGGAACCCTTTATTAGTGTGATGTGATCTGTGCAGCTGGTTCTCCCAGAAGCCATGTCAGAGACCAAGGGCGAAGGAACGCCCGAAACGCGTATGACAATATTGGCGCATTGATACTGGAACAGCGATGTTGTTTGCTCAGCAGTCCTGCAATTAAAATGGAGAATACACGCTGTGTGTGGGGCCCTCAATTGTGCGAGCACTCTTCAATTGGATATATTACGGCCTGCTCCAGGTCGTGAGGGCTCCCCGCTGCTGACAGTGCGGGCCGAAGCGCTGGTGACTTTTTAGCGCCGAGGAACAGCGTGCCAGGTTGTGAGGACATGAAAAGACGCTGGGCACCAACCTCGTGAGTTTTTCAGTAACCCACTGTGGTATTTTATAACTTTTGAGGAGAAAATTGCACCCACTATGACTGCTAATAACGAACTACACAAACCAGAATGCAATTGTGCACACGCCTACTGAAGGCGGGACTTGAACCCTTTATTAGTGTGATGTGATCTGTGCAGCTGGTTCTCCCAGAAGCCATGTCAGAGACCAAGGGCGAAGGAACGCCCGAAACGCGTATGACAATATTGGCGCATTGATACTGGAACAGCGATGTTGTTTGCTCAGCAGTCCTGCAATTAAAATGGAGAATACACGCTGTGTGTGGGGCCCTCAATTGTGCGACCACTCTTCAATTGGATATATATATATATATATATATATATATATATATATATATATATATATATATATATATATATATATATATATATATATATATATATATTATCTACTGGCGGTCGCCAGTAGATAGTTATAGTTAGGACCTATTTTCCATAGGAAATCCGCAACATTCTATTTGAAATAACGTTGGCGCCGGTTGACGAATCTTCGCGAAATTTTCCAACTTGTTGGGGCGCTCTGGTCCGCTCCTATCCTGAAAGTCTCGTGGTGATTCGGAAAGCGGGGGCCGAGAAAAAAGGGGGGTCCCAAAACGTGTTTTCCCCATGCAATTTTCCATAGGAACCTTTAGTCGCAGCTACAGCCCGAACTGCTGAACGGAATTACACCAAATTTGCCAAAAAGGTAGCCCTTGGTTCAGGGTCGTGCCTTTTGCTTAAATGGTGTAAATCCGTTCAGTAGTTCCTGAGAAATTTGAAAAAGAAAACACATATATATCTGGGCGGAGCCTAACCACACATGTCATCGTAAGATCTGATTGGCTGTCAGCACTTCATCCTGGAATTGCTGGCAGCCATCTTGGGACCAATATAAATGATAGTACCCCATTGAAATGCATTGTAGTGAATCGAAGATTTTGAGGGTTACCAAAAGGAGAACTAAAAAGGGTGATAACAGACTTTAGTTACATTAGAATTCATTTGTTGATGGTACCATACTAATTTCAGGAATTGTGGTGTGTTCTAAGGTGATTTTACCCTGTGAAAAACCTTCTGCTGGGATATCATGAATCATGTTTGAGAGAAAACTATTTTCACATGCTTGTCCCATACAGTTTTGGAAGGTGCTCCAGAAGCTAAAATGAGAGCATATTTTCTGTAAATTCACATTATCTTTCTCAGTCATGTGAGAATGAAGTCTGACATTCTCAGTAAAACATGTACATCCAAAAAGGGCAGAGACTGTCAGTTGATTCCTTTGTGTTCTACTGCAGCTTCCCAGAGTGTTCTAAAGAACAACTAGAGTGCTAACAGCCTTACTTATGGCAAAAGTATGGCACACCTGAAGCCATCTTGGATGGAATAAACTGGTAACACTTAAAACATTTAATTTAAAAAGGATCAAAATGATGGGGTTCATTTGTCATAGAATTATGGTTAGTGTTGTAGAAAGAAAAATTAGGACATGTTTCAAGTGTGATCTCAAATATCTTCCTGTTATATTTCAACAGGAGCAGCCTGTCAGTTGATGCCTTTGTGTTCTACTGCAGCTTCCCAGAGTGTTCTAAAGAACAACTAGAGCGCTAACAGTCTTACTTATGACAAAATTATGGCACACCTGAAGCCATCTTGATTGGAATAAAATGGTAACACTTAAAACATTTAATTTAAAAAGGAACAAAATGAGGGGGTTCATTTTGCCATAGAAATTATGATTAGTGCTGTAGAAAGAAAAATTAGGACATGTTTCAAGTGTGATCTCAAATATCTTCCTGTTATATTTCAACAGGAGCAGCCTGTCAGTTGATGCCTTTGTGTTCTACTGCAGCTTCCCAGAGTGTTCTAAAGAACAACTAGAGCGCTAACAGTCTTACTTATGACAAAATTATGGCACACCTGAAGCCATCTTGATTGGAATAAACTGGTAACTCTTAAAACATTTAATTTAAAAAGGAACAAAATGAGGGGGTTCATTTTGTCATAGAAATTATGGTTAGTGCTGTAGAAAGAAAAATTAGGACATGTTTCAAGTGAGATCTCAAATATCTTCCTGTTATATTTCAACAGGAGCAGCCTGTCAGTAGATGCCTTTGTGTTCTACTGCAGCTTCCCAGAGTGTTCTAAAGAACAACTAGAGCGCTAACAGTCTTACTTATGACAAAAGTATGGCACACCTGAAGCCATCTTGATTGGAATAAACTGGTAACACTTAAAACATTTAATTTAAAAAGGAACAAAATGAGGGGGTTCATTTTGCCATAGAAATTATGGTTAGTGCTGTAGAAAGAAAAATTAGTGCTAAAACACTACCCACAGCACGACACCCTACACTACCCAAACGTAACTGCACTACACTAAACCCTAAATATACCCCCAGCATGACCACCCACACTACACAAACACCACTGCACTACCCTATACCCTAAAACACGACCCCCTACACTACACAAACACGACTGCACTACCCTAAACCCTAAAACACTACCCACAGCATGACCCCCTTCACTACACAAACACCACTGCACTGCCCTAAACCCTAAAACACTACCCCAGCACTACCCCCTACACTACCCAAACACCACTGCACTAACATAAACCCTAAAACACTATCCCCAGCACAACCCCCTACACTACACAAACACCACTGCACTACCCTAAACCCTAAAACACTACCCCAGCACGACTCCCTACACTACCCAAACACCACTGCACTACCCTAAACCCTAAATCTACCCCCAGCACGACCCCTACAGTACCCAAACACCACTGCACTACCCTAAACCATAAAACACTACCCCCAGCATGACCCCCTACATTACACAAACACCACTGCACTACCCTAAACCCTAAAACACTACCTCCAGCATGACCCCCTACACTACTCAAACACCACTGCACTACCCTAAACCCTAAAACACTACCCCAGCACGACCCCCTACACTACCCATACACCACTGCACTACCCTAAACCCTAAAACACTACCACCAGCACGACCCCCTACACTACTGCACTACCCTAAACCCTAAAACACTACCCCCAGCACGACCCCCTACACCACCCAAACACCACTGCACTACCCTAAACCCTAGAAAAGAAACCCCCACCCCATGCCCAATCCCCTTACCTCTCACTCCTCATGGTTCCTCTCTCCTCGTGGTTCCTGCTTCACGTCATCTCTGAGGGGCGGTGCACGTCGTTGTGAGGAAACAGAACAGCCTCTGTTTCCTTACAACGACATGGATCGTCTACATGTTTTTTAGAACGCATAGTCATTTACCATACATACCTTTACAACAAAATTCGTTGTAAAGGCATGCGTGGTAAATGACCATGCGTTCTAAAAAATGCGTAGTAATGACTTTGTGATGTACAACGCATGCGTGGTAATGCATGCGTTGTGATGGTATTGCAAAGTAAAAAAGTCATTGTAACGGCTGTTTACCGATCGAAACTGGCCCCTGTTCTTCAGTGAGACGTTTATTTGATTAATTAGGAGGAAGGAATGTGTTTTTTTTACCGAAAAGTGCATTCCCGGCTGTTGTATTGTGAAAGTGTCTGCGTGGCCTGCTTTCACTTCCGGTGAGAGAATGGAAGAGTCTGTTTGGATCTAAAGGAGTTCTGTTGTTGGACGGGGCCGGCGCGACATGTCATCAGAAAACATAGCTAATGGAAAGCGTCCTCCCTGAAGTGTGGAGCAGTGCCATGAGAGGTCAACGAGTGTGCGTCCCACCGCAGTATGACCGTACCGCGTGACCCATGTGCCGCCTCCAGGGTACGGGAGGCAGAAGCGGCATCGCAGGTCCTCTTGAAGACCGTTGTAGCACTAATCCTACATTTTGGTACTAGGGCATTTTAACTTCGTTGTTCCTGCCAGATACAAAGAGAAGATCCTGTCTTATTCAGTGCCCTCGTTACCTTTTTTGTGGGTTGTGGTGCTTGTCACTTCGCTGCCCCGCCGGTGCACATGACTGGGCACCCCACCTCGTGTGCCATCTGCAGGGCCTCTGCCCTCGGATCACTGGTTTCGGTTTCTGGAGTGGCAACATAAACAGTTGCTCCCAAAGGACTAGCCTGAACACTTAGGTGAATATCCCCTGCACCAGCATTCCACGGAAATTCTTTCCTAGCTCTCCCACATCAACGAGCACGGCTCCGCTCGCGACACCGTATGACGTCATCGGAGCCATAAGAGGAACTCGTCGGCGTGCTGACGTCAGTTCCACCCATTTTTTCCGTGCCACCGAGGCAAACAGGGGACCGAGACATTCTCACATGTATACATGGTATAATAAATATATATATATTCACTGAAAAAACCATAGGTTTCAGGCACGTTATAGTTAGAAATTAGCATTTAAAAAACCTTAGAAATTCACTGAAAAAACCATAGGTTTCAGGCACGTTATAGTTAGAAATTAGCATTTAAAAAACCTTAGAAATTCACTGAAAAAACCATAGGTTTCAGGGGCGTTATAGTTAGTTGGACATTTCACTGGTACAAAACCATAGAAATTCCCCGTTATAGTTAGTTCAGCTAACTATAACTCGCGCGCCCGCAATGCACTGCTGATGACGTCACATATTACATCACTCATTACATGATTAGTGACATCACTCATGACATCACTGATGACATCACTGATGACATCATCCAGTGAATGTGTGTTTTTCTGAAAATTAAATATGTTTTATATATGTATATCTCAAGGTCGATGGAAGAATAAATGGGTATATAAGTGTCTAAATGGATGAATTTTTTTGTAAAATTGATTGTATAACTGACTAAGTGTATCTTAGTGAATACATGGGTTATTGAGTAATGTTTAAATATGAAAATATCTGTATCAGTCTCTCACTTTGTGTATAAGTGGCTGCATGGGTTGGTGAGTAGCTACATGAGTGTCTATATGGGTTATTAGTTGTTTTTTTGAGTATCAGTATGAGTGTCTGAGTGTCTGTATGGTTCGGTGGGGGGTATTACTTAGTGCATAGATGCATGAATGAGTGACTCACTGTTTGTATGTGTTGAAGACAGCATGTGTGCAGGACTGTATAGGTGGATGAGTATGTGTATGGGTCTGTTAGTGAGTGAATGACTGTCTCAATAGTGTCTTTATGAGTAACTACATATGTTTTAAACTAGTATATGTGAGTATTGGTGTATATAAGTGAGTATATGTGAGAGTGAGAGATTGGAAGAGTTCCTGTACAAATAAGTAGGTGTTTCTATAAGTGATTGTTTAAGAGAGTAAGTATGTGTAAGTTTCTGTAGAAGTAAGTGTGGTAGTGTGTGTATAACTGTATATGCAAGTAAATGGATGTTTGATACTTTGTTTGCATGTGTGACTATGTGTGTGAGTAACTCTATGGATGAGTGGCGGTGTGTAACAGGATGTATAGGTGTATGAGTACATATGATGAGTGAGTATATGTATGAGTGACTGTATAGGGACTGTTGGTGAATGAGTGGATGTGTGTGTAGATCTTGGAATTAATGAATAGGTGTGTTGTAACTGGTATTGGTATGTCCATTGTTTTGAAAATGTTAGTTTGTATTTTTGAGTGTGTGTATCAAAGGTTATATTAGGGTGAGAGGAGGTCTGCCACTCTATCACAAGGATGATGTCATCAGTGATGTCATCAGTGATGTCATTTGAGATGTCATCAGTGATGTCATGAGTGATGTCACTGACCATGTCATGAGTGATGTAATATGTGACGTCATCAGCAGTGCATTGCGGGTGCACGAGTTATAGTTAGCTGAACTAACTATAACGGGGGAATTTCTATGGTTTTGTACCAGTGAAATGTCCAACTAACTATAACGCCCCTGAAACCTATGGTTTTTTCAGTGAATTTCTAAGGTTTTTTAAATGCTAATTTCTAACTATAACGTGCCTGAAACCTATGGTTTTTTCAGTGAATTTCTAAGGTTTTTTAAATGCTAATTTCTAACTATAACGTGCCTGAAACCTATGGTTTTTTCAGTGAATATATATATATATATATATATATTGCTCCAAAGGTTGTCCACCTGGTGAGTAGCACTCGATCAGCAGCTTTGTTTATGATAGGTAGGGACGAGGATCCGCTTGTAGAAGCTGCTCCGTAATGGAAATGCCGGACGCGTTTCGAAGCTCCATATGCTTCTCTTCAGAGGCTTGAACGGAGACAGTGTGTGCAAACGCTGTACCCACTTCGCCATTTTCATATTGCACACCCACCAATGGGAAGCTCGAATGAGACTGTGCATTGTGGGAAAAGTGGTCCGGATAGCACACAAATCTTGTCCTGTATGGACCCTGCAAGTGGACTCGTCCTCAATCCTGTTTGCGGCTGCTGGTCCACATAGCCGACATGATAGTTACCATGTCGGGTGGCCCCCATAACATTACGGGGTGGTGCACACTCCGCGGCAGGACGGCCGCGTATTACATTCTGCTCCAAAGGTTGTCCACCTGGTGAGTAGCACTCGATCAGCAGCTTTGTTTATGATAGATAGGGACGAGGATCCGCTTGTAGAAGCTGCTCCGTAATGGAAATGCCTGACGCGTTTCGAAGCTCCATATGCTTCTCTTCAGAGGCTTAAACGGAGACAGTGTGTGCAAACGCTGAACCCACTTCGCCATTTTCATATTGCACACCCAGAGCGGCCCATGCAAGCGTGTAATATTCATATGTGAATGGGATTGGCATATGCACACATCCGTTCCGTTAAAGCCACTGAGGAGAAGTTGAGGAACTTCGAAACGCGTCAGGCAGTCCTATATGGAACGGCTGTTTCAAGTACTGCAGGAGGAATCCGTCCGTACCAATTAAAGGCTGTTGTCTTGCTGCTGTTGCCCGAGTGCTGCTCGACTGGTGGACAACCTTGGAGCTGAATCTTTAACGCGGCCGTCCTGCCGCGGAGCTAGCACCAACCCGCGATTCGAGGGGGCCACGCGATTTGGTATTGACCGAATCGCAAATGTGGGGCAATAACAGAGGATTTAGGACGGACCCGTCTGCGGGGTCCATTGAGGACTTAATCCAACAGGATATTATGTGTGTGCATCCATCCATGGACATTGCCGGAAACTAGAATCCCCATCATGCACAGTCTCATAAGAGCGGCCCATGCGAGGGCGTGTAATATTCAAATGGGAATGGCATATGCACACATCCGTTCCGTTAAAGCCTCTGAGGAGAAGTTGAGGAACTTCGAAACGCGTCAGGCAGTCCTATATGGAATGGCTGTTTCAAGTACTGCAGGAGGAATCCGTCCATACCAATTAAAGGCTGTTGTCTTGCTGCTGTTGCCCGAGTGCTGCTCGACTGGTGGACAACCTTGGAGCTGAATCTTTAACGCGGGCGTACTGCCGCGGAGCTAGCACCACCCCGCGATTCGACGGGGCCACGCGATTTGGTATTGACCGAATCGCAAATGTGGGGAACAACAGAGGATTTAGGACGGACCCGTCTGCGGGGTCCATTGAGGACTTAATCCAACAGGATATTATGTGTGTGCATCCATCCAGGGACATTGCCGAAAACTACAATCCCAATCATGCACAGTCTCATAAGAGCGGCCCATGCGAGGGCGTGTAATATTCAAATGTGAATGGGATTGGCATATGCACACATCCGTTCCGTTAAAGCCTCTGAGGAGAAGTTGAGGAACTTCGAAACGCGTCAGGCAGTCCTATACGGAACGGCTGTTTCAAGTACTGCAGGAGGAATCCGTCCGTACCAATTAAAGGCTGTTGTCTTGCTGCTGTTGCCCGAGTGCTGCTCGACTGGTGGACAACCTTGGAGCTGAATATATATATATATATATATATATATATATATATATATATATATACCACTGCTAATCAGTGCGTGTTCTCTCTCCCTTAACCATGATAGAACAGGTTGCACATTTAATTTACTTGTAAGTCACTTGTAAAGTGGTGCTACGTGTACCCAGGGCCTGTAAAAGAAATGCTCCTGGTGGGTCAGCAGCACTTATTGTGCCACCCACTAAAAGTCACCTTTTAAATAATGTCTCAGGCTTGCAATTACAGCCTGTGTGCAGTTTTAAACTGCCATTTCGACCTGGTAAGATAACCCTTTTGCAAGGCCTAAACCTTCTTTTTTAATACATATACATCACCCCTAGGATAGGCCCTAAACAGCCCATAGGGCAGGCTGCATTGTATGTAAAAAGTTGGACATGTGGGGGCAGATTTACAAGCCCCTTGCGCCACTTTTGCGTCACTTTTCCCATGTTAAAAATGACGCAAAAGTGGCGCAAGGGCCTTGTAAATAAGCCCCGTATTTTTAAGTTTTACATGTCCGAGTAGTGAAAAACTCTTACATTTTTCACTATTGCAAAGCCTACCTCTCCCATAGGATAACATTGTTGCCTTTTTACATTTAATAAGTGCTAACTTTCAATTGGTAATAGGTAGAAATGTTGAGTTTGGTCTCTAGAGAATTGTAATTTTAAATCCTCTTAATGGTAAAATTGAATTTAAAGTCATAATTCTGAAAATGCAGCTTTTACACAGTTGGTGTTTTCTTGTCCTATTTGGACCAGGGCAGAGGAATTAAGGAAATTCCAGAACCAGATGTGGGGGGTGGGGGGGGGTCTGGAGGTTCCTCCCACTTCAAAGCTTGCACCAGGTTTAATTACTGGACCCTGAGACCAACTCTTCAGATTACTTCTAGACCTGCGGAGGACTCAGAAGACGGACTGCCTTGCTGCCCTTCTGCAAGGACTGCCCTGCTGCCTGAGGAAGGAAGACTGAACCTGCTCTTTGAACCCAGAACCACCAGAGTGACTCCAAGGGCTAGCCGAGTGGCCTCCTGTTCTGAGCTACAAAGACATAACAAGCTCCAAAAACCTGTCCTGCATCTGGTCAGCTGCCCAGACTCAACTAGACCTGTCTGCGCCCTCACGCTGGGCTCTGATGGAGGGAGTCCTGATCCCCAAAAGGTGCCCCCAAGTCCCTGGACCCTTGGCTGGCATCAGAGTGTACTCCTTCTGGTACAAATGTGGGTTCCTTCAACACAGACGCGGCGCGACACAACTCAACACATCTCAACGCCAGACCTTGCGTTGCAGCATCTTGCAGCTCCTCGTTGGCAGCTTCCTGGGAACCGACGCAGTGCGAAGCATCTTGACACAGGACCTCACATCTCAATCCAAGTACAACCAGGTACACTGTCCAATGGACCAAGTTCTGTCCTGTACTCGGCCCGCGCTCCATCATGGTTCACCTTCACAAGGATTGTGGCTGTTGCTTGAGAAGGGCTCAAACCCCCCTTAACCAAAAACCCGATTCCACACAATAATGTACATATAATAGTTGTTCACAATATTTGTCAATAAAGAAACAGAATCATTGTCCTGACGAAGACCTCACAAACTACATGCCTCAGGTAACAGGTTGAAACACGCTGTGTTAAGAATTTGTAACTGAGGAGAACTTTGATTTATAAACAATAATACTCTATTGGAACATTTTATAAAACGTTATTAAGAGTAAAATAACAAGACAGTGCCTGTGCCCTTGGAGGGACTAATCTGACTGACAGTGATAGGGAGTACTTACCTCTTTTTATGGTTTCTTTAAAAAATATAAGGGTGCTTTTTATACTGATCATATTTTTGTGATTAATCTTTGAGATAGATTTTATTGTAATGATTGCACCGACATGAAAGATGGTACCAAAAAGTAAGTTGTGGTGGTGATGTTCACAGTAGATTATGTATGATAGATACAGTGATCATGAAAATAGAACACCATGGAACAAATTTTATTGTGCTTGTAAATAATTAAAACTTTTACTGATGAGAGAACAATTTCAGAGTGCCAGAACAAATAGAAAACAAATAGTACACACCTAGCTGAAAGGAGGGCTAATATCTGAAACATATGTTGATTAGCCTCACCTCGAGCCGTAATCAAAGGGCTATACCCTTACTTTAGTAGTCTTTAAAAAACATGACATCACGGCGCATTAACAGTAAATGTCCATTATCAGCTACCTTTCTCATCACTAGGTGACTATATCTTTGCCTTTGAACCTGTATAGTGAAACGCTGCTTTGCAACTAAGATTGGGCTTTACAAACATGCATACATACTAAAGCACACGCATCAATGCTAAGTTTCACCTGCAACAAATCCTTTAGGTAGCCTTCATCAAGATAATTTTCACCAATAAGTATCTTTTTCAAGCTCATCTAATCAAAAAAGGCAATCCTCCTTCAAATTATGAGCTGTGGTCCCATCCGATTGAGCATGTATTCAGAAACAAATGCTACAAACTATGGTATCACTGTCATCTATGTATCCCCTCAAACCGTTCACTCCTTTGTAATATCACCTTTACGGGGGACACATAATTTGCAGTGGTGCCGCTTATTGTCACTGTCTAGGATATAAAAGCCTCCAAAGAAGATTTTATATAATTAAAGAATCTTTAAATTATTAGCTGTGGAACTCAGCAACTATGTTAACAGGGTCCATGTCCAATCACTTTGTAGCATCAAAACAGCACAATTTGCACATTGTCGCAACCATGCATGAAAACATCATCGTTCACTTTATGGTCAGTGAAGGATACGAAGTAACACCAACGGTGTTAACAAGATCACAAACAGCGTGCATCAAGGGCACACAGTAATGTGGTGCATGGGACCACTTAGGAGTAATTAGCTCTGGAGGACACAGTGCCTGGCAGAATTTCGATGGGCTATGGAAACTGTTCTATAGGGAGGGACAATTAGGACAGAGGGAACATATAAAGAAGGCAACGAAGGCTGGCCGTCCAGCACCTGGGTTACCTGGAGAGTGCTATTGAAATTAGTGGCTCATGGGAACAAATGGGGCTGGTTGTGTCTAAAAGAAAGATATATATTGTGACGCACAGGAGTGTCTGGGGTACAGAGTGGTGTTACAAAGGGGAAATGCAGGACTCTAATGAAGAGAGCTTCAGGGGCCATTGAGAGGAGACAAGTGAAGCTGAGGCACATCACCTGGATACTGAGGCTGAAGATACAACACCTAGAAACGCGTTACAGCTGGGGCATCTGGGGGGAAATGTGGGTTGGTTGGGGCAGACTGGGGTTCACTGGAGGGAACACAGAAGAGTCACGGCTTGGGGCGCTGAAAGGTGCTGCTTTGGTGGTGTGGTACAAAGAGTACAATTACTAGCAGACATCTAAAGGGGTCTTAAAAGGGGTGAATGTCATTGGGACACAGCGCCTAATGGTACTTCCATCAGGCTGTGGAATTAAAGAACATGGAGATACATGGATGGGACAATTCAGTATGGCGGTTACAAAAAGAGTAATACATTAGGGACACATAGGAAAAAAATGTGGCACCTAGAGACAGCAGTTGGGACTAGGGGTACTTCCAAAATACTAATGCGGCTGGAGCCACCTTGGGGCACACGTGGCTAGTGTTGACTAAGGAATTAGTACAATCCTGGTCATTGGAAGACGGTATCTGAGCTTTACTTCTCGCCCTTTATTTCATCTGACTTTACTTTCCTACAATTACTATGACAGCATATTTACAGTGTTACACCACTGCTTTGCACAAGGATTAAGGAAAACAAATTTTAAAGTAAATATAAATTTGCATTAGCGTTAAAATAACTGGGGCACTGTGAACAGAGCGAGCACAAGTCGTGCTACCTGATACCCTCAGCAGGTTTATAAGCCCGCCGGTCTCCAGAGGAAGCCTTACACGGGAACAATAAGTTACAGGTACTATTGACCAGTAACATTTGGCAAGAGGGGTAAGTGACTTACCTACCCTATGCGCATTGCACAATAGGCAACCTGATCTGCACTGGTCCTGAAGAAAGCCCCCAGACCCTTACGGGCGAAACTAGGGCTGAAACATGTCGACCACACACATGGATTAACAGGTGCCATAGAATAGTAGCCTTTCTATGTATGCACCGCCTTGATTTTAACCTTGCCCCATCTCCAACTGAAAAAAACTGTCCTGTTGCTGAGATGTAGGTAATTTTAATATTCACTGCACTAATACTCACTCCATTTCTGGTCACTACTGTTGTCGCCAGCTGGTCTACCTCCGGGTGGACGCAAGCATAATTTGCAAAAGAAGACCCAATGATGATGCTTTCACGTTACACAAAAAGCGGATAAACAAGATATATCGCTCCACCATTCCTGTACGTGAATGAGGGTTTTTTAAGACGGCTAAGATACCAGACCCTGGTTGTTACACAGGTACATGTGATCCATTCTCCTTTGATTTTGTATCCTCGCCGGGAAGCCGAATGGATCTCAGCTTCTCTCTCCCTCCATTGATTAATTAATAAAAATGAATCAACAATAAACTATCTGCAATTCATTGATTTATTATACATGGGATTCTGTAATCCCTGTATAAAATGCAGTCTCTAATTTCTTTATTATCAGTGACTTGTGGTGCACCACGTCGCCGATTATAAAGAAAAGAAATCAGAACTCGACTATTATAAGTTATTACAATGCCTTTCTGCCAGCAGCGAGGTGAAAGGCAGGTCAGGTCACGGAGCATAACTGAAGCAGCTGTTTAAAGCAACAACCGGAAAGTTGATTTTCTTTCTTCTGCTCTATTTTAATAGTTTATCATGACAAGCAGAGAGAGTATTTATATTTTTTGCACTCTTTAGATAGAGAAAAGCTAGAATCTTTCTGCATGTTTCTACACATTCTGAGCTAATTCAGCCTTTGTAAAAAAAAAAAAAAAAATGACTTGTATTGAACTGTTTTAATATCTGTTTGCAACTAAGCCTGGGCGTAGTTCGCGAAGTAGCGCTACGCGAAGCTACGCAAAGTGCAGTTCGCACTACGCGAGCTACGCGTAGCACTACGCGAACTGCGTAGTGCACTGTTCGCAATGATTGCACAGTGCCGGATGCTTGTCCGCACTGTGCAATCATTGAAAACGGCATCTTGCACAGTGCGAGCTGTCTTTTACTGCCGCTCGAGTAGATTTTTACTCGAGCTGCAGCTTTCTCAACACGGACTGGTAGTTTCTCATCGCGAGCGGTCGGGAGCATACACGACCACTCGCAATGAGAAACCTGACCTCCCCGCGTTGAGAATCTCGCCGGGAGGTTTATTTTCCACGCTCGCGATCGGCAACTTGATGTTGCTGATCGCGAACGAGGAAAAAGTCTCGCCGGGATGTCATTTTGCTTGCTCGCGGTCGCCAACTTGACGTTGAGGACCGCGAGCGAGCAAAAAATGACCGCTGCACTACGCTACGCGTGTTTGCACTGTGCTACGTGCAATTCGCGTTGTGCAAAGTAGCGCAAACTTCGCAAACTACGCGAGCGTAGCGTAGTGCTTTGCCCAGGGTTATTTGCAACAAATATCTAACAGGTTTTGATGTGTTTAATTTTCCACTTGAGGTTTTATTTTTATTCTTCATGTTTGCAAACATGCTCGCTCTTTCATATGAAAGAACAACCCACCAAGGATTTAAGTGGTTTGTGGGAAAGGTGATGGTGTGACCATGTATTATATGTAATAATGTACCCCCTGGCGTACATGATAAGGAAATTGCAAGCTGCCTCGGAGTTCCATAACCTTCAGCCTTGTTCCTTTACATGGTTATGGAACTCCTCAGTGACTTGCAATATTCTTATAATGTACGGCACAGGGTACTTTATCCCCGATATATTAATGCATATTTTAAATATATTGTTGGTATTCATATAATTAATTTCCTTATATTCAATTTACAATAAATCAATAAAGTTTATAGTTAGGATTAGAATTAAATGACTGAATTAAATTAAAGAAATTACATTTACATTTGTTTAATAGGTTAGGTTTAGCATTACAGTTAGAAAAAAGTGCATTGTTATTAATTTAATTAAATGTAGGTTTACTGTAAGCATTAATTAAATGCAATAGAATTAATGTAATTGAACTGAAATTATTTAAATGGAATGAGTTACATGGTTTAAACTACCATTAGGATAACTATAAGGTTATTAATTATTTTAAAGTAATGACATTAAAAATAGGTTTAGAATTGCTATTATTATTATATATGTATTAAAAAATAATGTATCTTGGTTTAATTTCATTTGGAGTTGGGGATTAGATGTAGTGTTAGGATAAAGCAACTTAATTTTATAATTAAATAAGAATATGTAAATTAATTTATTTAGGGTAGGGGTTCTTTATTAAATCTGATTAACTCAAATGTAAAATATATTTAAAGAAATGTTTAGCATCATGGTCAGATTGAGGGTAAAGAGTAGAAAATGAAGTAAACGTAGAATAAAGAAACTGGGTGGAGTAAAAGAAATTGCAGCATTATGGATACATGGGAGAACGGACGGTAGGTCGAAGGAAAGGTGGTGAATAAAGGTATGGGGAAGTAAAGATGTACATAAGTGAAGACAATAAACATAAAGGCAAACCACAAAGAAGGTGGTAGAGTGAGGGAGGGCCTTTGGGTATTGAGAGGGACTACTGGGGGGTATTAAAAGGGCACATTTGGGCACAAGTGAAGCGAATATCGGGTGGGGCTTGGAGAAAGCAATAGAAAATGGGGTGCACAATGTTTAGCTGTACTTGTAGGCAGTGAAGGGGGCACATCTCCTGGGGGCATTATGAGGGGACAGTTTAGGCTGGGACACTTTTATGTCAAACTGGGACAGGGCATTAAGAACACAGTGCAGTCATGGGATGGGCAGTGTGAGGTACCCCAGGGGGAATTGGCTCGGCATTTGTTGGTGGCAGGGGGCACATGGGGTACAAAGGGAGGAGGCAATTGGTTGCAGGGGATGTTGAGAGGGGCCTTGTTGGATAGAGGCAAACCACATATGAGGACACATAAAAGAACAATTGTTGCAGGGTTAAATACCTGTGGGAGTGTACGTTTGGCAGATAAGTGGGGAAGGAATAAGAGAGAGCAATTGTTACTTGACGGCAAAAAGAAACACAACAGGCAATTGGGCTGCTGCATTTAGGGATCATCACAATGGGGAACCACAAGTACTGAGCAACATTGGGTGGGGCATGAGGGACACCAGAGGAGGGTGTTCATAGGGACAAATGGCTGTGGGGCACATAGCAGTGAGTGCATCTATGGATGGGGTACAGAAGAAGCATTGCATTAGACTAACTGGGCGGACACAGATGAAGTGCCAATCTGAGGGCCCCAAGAACTGCAACAATGTTCATTTGGGTGTTTCATTGGACCACAACTGTTCTCCCTTAACTGGATATCACACCATAACCATTGATAAGAGGCATGTTGGTCCTGTACCAGAGCTCTTACAAAGACTAGGGACTTCTGTGACCACTTTTGGCTTCTCCAAGGTTAACCAGAAAAATATTCTAGACATTTTGGGGGGATCCAGTGGCAGGCATTTGGTGAGGGTTTTACATTTGCTGTGGACACTTTTTGGAAGGCTCTTCACCACCAGGGGTGAACCTGCAGGGCTATCTGACTTGAACAAAGGGTGTCCAGAAAATTAGACCAAGAAACAGACATATTATGGTAAAGTAGGCTATATTATGTCCGTCTCTCTTGTCCCAATGACTGAGACAAGTTAACAAATGTCTAGAGTAACTAAGTCCTTTGGGGTGGCAGAAAAGATTGTGAAACTCCCGTTTATTGGTTTACACTGGCCATAAGAATCAATGAAGGTTTATCTGGTCTTTCAGTTAAGAATCAAAACATGTTTGGACTGCTAACATTTCTAGTTATATGAGTATAGTCTATTTGTAGCTGCCCTCTATCACTTCGATGTAAATGAAGACTAATTTATTTTCTAATAGCTCTGACTGAACACTGAGTTCATTGCCGGAGTACCATTGCCTGAAAGACTGTTTACTGAAGTCCCAATTGTAAACCTGGCTGTTAAGATCCACTGTAAACAAGAACTGAAAAAAGCAAGAGGTGTGGCATTTTGAGCGCTCTACAGTCCAGAAGAGGCTACAGTCAAGCAACTGAATATTCCCATTGGATAGCCAGAAGCTTCATAAGCAGCAGAAGAACACGCAATTCCTTGGA
This sequence comes from Calotriton arnoldi, assembly GCA_963921515.1. Taxonomy (NCBI): domain Eukaryota; kingdom Metazoa; phylum Chordata; class Amphibia; order Caudata; family Salamandridae; genus Calotriton; species Calotriton arnoldi. Next base: position 45,751 of record CAWUFW010013136.1, on the reverse strand, counting down.
AGCTCTAGCCACAGACAAGCAGGGGTCTCCTGACACCTTCCACCAAAGGGTACAGGCAGTCTCCAGTAGTTCAGTGTAGGGCTGGGGGGAGTAGGTGCATACCAAGAAGTTGACGCAAGCACAGTACTAACATGGGAGGAGTTTTAAGCATGGCTGAAAGTTGTGGATATCTACGAGTACAACAGCCATTGAAACATAAAAAGGACTATCATGTTGTGAATGCAAAGCACAGTTACAAAGAAATTTGAATATCAATTTTCTTAACAATACTCCATTCTAACACCTTATTACAGGATATCCGCCACTTCAATAGGCATCAACTTCTCCTTTTTAGGTCTGGTCTTTCTCTCACCTAACTGTTTTTCCAAAAAATCATACACAGTACGGTATACATATACAAAAAATTCTTTGGTCAGCATGCTTAATCCAAATTGTCTAGTAAACTGTCATCAACGTTTGCTTCAGCATACCACAGCATACAGCATATGGCAATGTGTCAGCACATTTTACCAATTGGGTCTCTTCACTTTCAGTCACAGCACAAAGCCTGAACGCATTGTTCACATCCACATAAAAATAGTTCCTTTCCTTTCAAATGGAAAGTAGGTTTTAAGTGTGCTTTTTATTCTATTTATTTTTCATGTTTACTTTACATAATGGCTATTTTTTAGCCCGCAATTCGGGGACCCAATTAGATGATGATTTTTTTTTCATCTCCTTTTTCAGTCGAGCCTACCAGATAGCACGAGCTGTCTGGTTGCGAAAGTCATACTGTGGACTTATGAAGAACATACAGGGGCGTGCAGCCCACACACAGCTTACTATTGGTTGGCTTTACAGTTACTCTTATTTGCTAATTTTTTATATGAAGCCTTTCCTCGTTTCAGCCTGTCCATCTTGTGTTTGTCTCGCCAATGGAGAATAGCCCCTCTACCATCTCTTTGACTGGCTGGCTTTTACGCTTCCTCTGTTCTCTTTTAGAGAGCTACTTTTTTCTTTTTGTTCAGGCACTCAATGAAATCACATGTGTTTTCCAGCTGTCTCACCTGTGAGCTTTGCTGCCCCTCGAAGTTGCCCTCTCTAGCCCACGTCCTTCTCTCTCCCCACCTGCACTCTTGTTGCGCTCCCTTGCATGTGTGCTTTTCTCCCCGGAGCTCCAGGTTGCTCTTTTTCGCTTGTGTGTTTCCCACTTTGTCCTCATGTTCTTTTCCTCATGTTACATGTCCCCAGCCTGTTGTGTTGCTTCTCCCCACTACCCCAACCCGCAACCCACTCATCCCTTTTATTATATTTTCTTTAAAAAAAGCTCTTTACGTTAAGTTTTTAAAAACCGCTTTAACTTCTTTTTTTTTCACTCCATCTCAGTTCTGTGAGTTAAAAGAAAAAACACTTTGTCATTTTGTAGGCATGTGCCTGCATGTTGAACGCATGCACATGCCTACAAAATTGTGTGGCGTCTGCATCATCCTGCATTTTCGTTTTGCCAATGCTGTACAGTATTGTTAAAAAAACATTGGTTAAAGCCAAAATGTCTCACAAGCGAGACCTATTGGCTTTGCCAATGCTTGTTAAATTTGTTGTTATAAATGCTTTAAGTGACATTGCAGCTGCAGTCTTGTCTTCTTCACAAATAATAATAAAATGCATTTCACAACTAAGGGCCTGATCCTGATGCGGTTAGGAAGGCCTACTAACGGCATTTGCTCTGTCCAAATCGGATCGGGAACGTGTCTTACTGACCGGCTCGTAAAGGTTTCCGACCGACCGAGTATAATGCGAGTTCGGTGTTAGGAATATCCCAATCCCAACCCGACGGCATTTGGAATAACCGAGCCGTACGGAGCAGAATCGTACGTCTCTACGGGCCGCGTTTCTGAATGACCGAGTACGATGCTGGATTTGGACAGCCTTTCTGAATCGTGCCGTCCGACTCGAATTAGCAGTCGGAATCAGACTTTGGGGGCCCGTAGTGGGCCCCCTGCACACAGAGCCTTCCCAATCGGGTCCGTGGGGGTACCCATGGGTCCCCCCTTACCAGCCATGCACAGTGTGGCAGGGACCAGGGGGTGCCCGCCACAGGTTTCCCCGATTTTCCCCAGAAACCCCTTTCTTCCGTCGGAAAAAGGCTTCCATTGAAGTCAATGGAAGTCCAACCAAATTGTGTCTGGAAGCATACGGATGCATCGTACTCGGTCGGTTGAACTCTCCCGATCCGATTTGGTTGGGAAGCTTTCCAAACCGCATCAGAATCAGGCCCTAAAAGTCTTGTTACCTAAAAACATCACTATTAAATCAGCCACTTCAGTTAAAAAAATTTACATTACATTTTTTTATTGCAAGCATTCAGTGGCCATGTTTAGGTGGAGGCATATTTTCTTTCTTTTCCTTACATTTTTGTGGATCATGCTTTCAATAGAAAAATAATAAAACAAGCATTTGCAACGCAATAGGTCTCGCATTTATGAGAGTTTGAGCTATTGGCATTGTAAATGACAATGCCTTTTATTTATCTGTTATTTATGTGTTATTAAATAAAAGGCATTGTCATTTACAATGCCGATAGCTTAAACTCTCGCAAATGCGAGACCTATTGCAGTGAAAATGCGTGCTATAAAAATGATAAAAAGCGTTGAGAGAGCATCTCCGGAAAATCTATTTTGAGAAAATAGTGCTTGGAGGCTGTAATTAGGACCTACCAAGCAACAACACAAGTGACAGGGGCTGTCACTATGGGAGGTATAAAATGAGGCAAGGCGGTACTAAGGAGGGACTACTAAGCTTTTGACCAATGGACAACGACACAAGCCAATGAAAAACGTAGGCGGAGAGTGGACGGAGCTTCAAATCCCTACCTCAATACAGCATGCCTCGCAGAGCAGCACACGCGCTGCCTAGGCTCGACCTAAAAATAACGCACTAGCCTGTCAAGGCCAATGCTTTTTCTCCTAGCACTCCTGTGCTGGATGGGTGCAAATACAACATCGTCCAGGATGGCGCTTTTCAGGGAGAGGGAAAGCTGTGTGGTGTGGTGCATTTTTTGGCTAGCAATCTACAGTGGTTGGCTGACCGGTATACATATCTGCAAGAGGAATTAGGGGCTTATTACGATAGCGGTCGGATTTGATCCGGCCGCCACCGTAGCGGTGATTGGGTCCGACCGCCATGCGTGCGGCGGCCCCGCACATGCAATTAGGATGTGACCGCTACCACTGCGGTCGGATACCGCACCTTTATCATTGTGGCGGGCGGTGCTGACAGCTGCACCGCCGCGATGCATAAAGGAGCATGTTGTGCATTTTTAACTGCACTACGTGGCAGGCACTACACTGTGCCTGCCACTTGGTGCCGTGAAATGTAGGGGGGTACCATGGGTACCCCCCCAGTGCACCCCCACCCCACCCCAACACAAGGGGGGCCCGCAACGGTCCCCGGAGACATTCACTACCTGCCTTTCAAAGGCGGTTCAACCGCCGCAGAAAGGCTGGCTACCGCCGGCATCATAATTGTGCCAGCGGAGCCTGCTAGTCACCGCCGCCATTATAAACCCGATGAACGTTCCGCCGGACAATCGTTTCGATTGCTACCGGCGGAAAAGCGGCGGACGGTCTTTCCGTCCGCCGCGGTACCCACCGCCATCGTAATATGGCGGGGGATTTATCGCGTTACGATGCCGGAGCGGTCTCCACCGCCGGCCCGGCGGTGGCAAACCGCCCAACATCGTAATAAGCCCCTTAGTTAGCAGAAGCTGATTCTGTGCTCTAAGGAAGAGGTGAAGGAACTAAATAAAGGATATTGACAAGATTTCTATGTGGATTGGGAGGAGTGTCAGAAGACATGTAAGGGGCACATGGATCATATTTTCTCCGTTTCTGTACTTTTCCCATTGAAAACTAGCAGATGTTATTCTCCTAAATAATGGTTATTTGCTAAGACTACACACAACAAAATGCAAAACACACAAGATGATGGACGGAATGCTGCACAATGGCAAACATTCACCCCCAGTCACAGATCTGGGTTTAATCCATCGTTATTTTGCTTCACCACGCCACCCCAGTTCAGACATAGCCATATGCAAATCAGTCTTGACCCTGTGCCTCATGGGAACAGTCCAGACCGAACTGCCAAGCCATGTCTTCCCTGGACCGGAATCAAGCATCCTAGGACCGGTTTCAGGCTATCAGCCTTCATCAGCCAGGATAGCTTGACTCCAGTGGCGTAGTGAGCACGGGACCCACGTCTGGGCATACCCTTCGCACATAGGGCGAAATGCAAAACACACAAGATGATGGACGGAATGCTGCACATTGGCAAACATTCACCCCCAGTCACAGATCTGGGTTTAATCCATCGTTATTTTGCTTCACCACACCACCCCAGTTCAGACATAGCCATATGCAAATCAGTCTTGACCCTGTGCCTCATGGGAACAGTCCAGACCGAACTGCCAAGCCATGTCTTCCCTGGACCGGAATCAAGCATCCTAGGACCGGTTTCAGGCTATCAGCCTTCATCAGCCAGGATAGCTTGACTCCAGTGGCGTAGTGAGCACGGGACCCACGTCTGGGCATACCCTTCCCACATAGGGCGAAATGCAAAACACACAAGATGATGGACGGAATGCTGCACATTGGCAAACATTCACCCCCAGTCACAGATCTGGGTTTAATCCATCGTTATTTTGCTTCACCACACCCCCCAGTTCAGACATAGCCATATGCAAATCAGTCTTGACCCTGTGCCTCATGGGAACAGTCCAGACCGAACTGCCAAGCCATGTCTTCCCTGGACCGGAATCAAGCATCCTAGGACCGGTTTCAGGCTATCAGCCTTCATCAGCCAGGATAGCTTGACTCCAGTGCTTGATTCCGGGATTGGCCTGAGGACAGGGAGTCTGTGGGTGTTTCTCCTGCCCGGCTGCTCAATGCAGCCGGGCAGGAGAAACCTAAGTGCGCATGTGTGTTTGGTCTCAGCCAAACACATATGCGCACTTAGGGAGTGCCCATAGCATTCCTCCTCCCATGCCCCGCCCTGTACAAGCTGGCTCAGAGCCGGGAAATGAAAAATAAAACGATGCTAGAACACAGTTTTACTTTTGAATTGCTGGCTCAGAGCCAGGCAGTGGGGCAACGCTCCTCCGCCATTGCTAAGGAGCCACCGCTGCTCCCAACTTCAAAACAAGCATTGGCATAGCCAATAGGTCTCGCCTCTGGGACCTTATAAGTGTTTTGCTAGAGGTGTTTGGAAGTTTGGTAAGAGATGCAATTTAGCATAAAGGGATATGAAAAAGGAAACCAGGAAAGTGTGATGGGGGGAGGGAGGGAGAAGCAAAGGGATGAGAGCGAGTGAGATAAAGAAAAAGCAGATGGCGAGAAGAAGCAAGTAGAGGGATAAATATAAAATGGGTTTGGTAAATATAGAAAAACTTTTTAGTGGTCGCAAACCCCTTTATAGATGAGGAAAAGGTAAGGGAGAGGATCGATGTGGTGTTATATCAGAGCTGCTGACTTTGGTACTGGAGAACCAGGATCGTATCTCGGCGTCATCTCAAAAGCCTGTGATTCTGGGCGAATCCCTTAATCTCCCAATGCCTAAAAGTAAGTAAAGAAGTATATGTATACTTTAACTCTGAATGCTTCATGAAATGTGTGAAAGAAAGATCATCTTCCGGTCTATTGCAAAAGCAGTGGTCATCTCGAGTTGACCATTCATGGAAGCGGTGGAGTGACTCATGTCAATCTTGCCTTTTTTTTTTTTGAGGGCACAGTTTTCCTGTCTGATTCCTGTATGACATAATTCTATAAAATATCAAATTCCTTTTTGGGTGCGAGAGTCAGAAAGACAGACACCTTTCCACCACAAACTGGACACTTGTTAACAAGTGAAGGTATGATAGATAAAAGGAATTGATACACCTTCCGAGATTAGCAAGGAAAACGTTGCTTTCACCAAGAAAAATAACGAAAAGGGTATGATGTTAAGTGAAACAAATAAAACTCCATATAACCTATTGATTTAGCCAAAAGCAGGGTTTTTAAATGTTGGAATGTTTTAAGATATATATTTCACACTAGACAAAAAGAAAACGCTTAACTGACTCATGCAAGGCATTATATGATGCTGATGTTTTCCAAAGTTCTTAAAGGGGCAGAGTCTGTTTTAAAGTGTGTGTTAGGTCATCATGTTCTGCTTTTATTTTCTCTTGAAAATGTTAATCATAAGCAGTGTTTTCTGCCAAATGTGCTTTTTGTTTGTAATTTGGCTGATTTGTTTGCAAATAGTTAACTCAAATATATCAGTATATTCTCTATTTATACGTTAGTGGTGAATCCCATGAAGAACTGTGACAAAAGGATTTATGGTTTGTAAAAGGAGACAGGCTACTAAGGTGCAGACATTCTGGCAGCACCTAGCGACTTACAGTGGAACCTTATTACACATCAAACATTCTCTATGATATGGCTAGGCTTTCTTTTTAACAAAGATGGGAAGCAAATTAGAACAGTGAGCCTTTCGAACGGTTTGCCGTCTCAGCTTATCAAACAAGCATTGGCCGCGCGGCCGCGAAATGAAATAATAAAAAAAAAACGCGAGTGGTGACGCGAGTTGTGCGCACGCGCGCGCGCGACGAGAAAAAGTGCTGTGCACGTCGCGCGCGCTTGTGCGCGTAATAGCAAGCTGGCGGCCGGCCTGGGTAGCACTTTCAAAAGCCACACTCACTAAATTTCTCTCAAGAGCAGCGCATGCGCTGACTCTAGCGAGACCTAAAAAGAGCATGCACGCACCTTCATCACCAGCCTCGAGTGTTGCCAAGGAATTCATGCCGGAACAGTTTGTGAGTGTTCACAAATCTGCAATACTTTACCTCTTCATATGGCCTTCATTGCTTGGTTTTCCTCTCGAGAAAGTGTCATTCGAGGTGTCACATTTCATGGTAGAATGCCACTCATACGTATCCTGAAACAGTGCTTTAAAAAGGCAGGTACTGAGCACCTGCACTTCTTTATAATGAGAGGGAGAGTACCTGCATTTCTCACCAGAGGTACAGTACTTTAAATTGGAAAGTACCGTCACGTCTCAGAAGTACTTACCCTGGTACAGGCTACCTGCACTTATATTTTTCCATTTCATGCACTTACTGAGAAACCCGGCTCCTGGAAGAAAGTTTCGCAACAGCATTAACTAGCTCTTTCAGAAATGCAAACTGCAGGTGTGTCAAAGTCCTCTGTCTCTCATTCCTACGGGAAATTTAGAAATGCGCCGTTCGAGTGCTAGACAGCTGTCAGCAGACTCCGAAGTCAGTCGCACTAGTGGCAATAAATACGTAACTGAGCCCCCCACTCGCCAAAAAATGGACAAAGTGCCAAACTCCTACCGATCACAAACAGTAGCGAAGACAGTGTGTCACGGGCCCTAGGGCACGGAAGGAAATGCCCCCTGGCAGTTGTATGAATGATAAAATACAGGAATAATCAGGCTTCATTGGGCCCCTGAGGACGCTGTGCCCAGGTGCCACTGCACCACCTGCACGAAAGGAAGCTACGCCCAGGATCACAATGGGGAGAGGATGTGGCTCAGCGGCCAGAGCTGCCGACTGGGAGCTGCAGATCCGAGCTCGAGTCTCGGCGTCGGCGCAACAGCCTGCCATGCTGGGCGAACCACTCGATCTCCCGTACCCATGGACAGCGCCTGGATACCCCCACGGGTGATAAGCCGCGCTATATAAATAAACTAACAAACAATACAATTAAATAAACCATCTAAGAGCCTCACCATGACAATTTCTAAGAGGCATAGATTCCCCGAGCTGTTGTCTTATGTTTGCTAATTGCATTGCTGACACAATTTCTTGAGATCTAATTAAAAACACAAAGCTATGCAATAAATAGTCTTACCAGTTACCGCAAAACCGTGTTTCTTCCTCCATATTCAGCCCCGTTTAAGGTCTGTTCTGCCTTCTCTCGCCCGTTTCTCTTTCTTTTACTCGGGATGAGAAATGAAACCGAAACACCCGTGCAAGTTCAGACGGCTCCTCCCAGACTATGCCAAGAGCGTGAGAAGGAAAACCCCTTGAGCTGTATTTAGGTGATTGTCGGTTCCGGTCGATTCTATGTGCGACGTAATCAAATCTTAAAAAATCGACAACACAACAAGATCGCAATGTGCCGAAGGACTACTTGACAACATTCTGAAGTTGGTTTAGGTGACACTTTCAAAGTGCACAGGGCAGAACCGACTTGCAAAATAGACAAGAAGGATAATGAACGATCATTGGCAAAACCAAGTCTGGCTTTAATATGCTGGCTGTTGCAATCAGACATCATTTCTTACCACTTTAAGTCCACAGCTATTGGCCTGTCATTTCTGCAGCTGTAAATACCTGCAGGAAAATGGATACTCTAGCCATTTTTGCACAGCAGGACACTGCGTACTGTTCCCCAATGTTTACTGTCCATCGATTGCAACATGCAAAGTGTTGCAAGCTTTACCTAGGCATCAGTGACATATAGGGCTACTGGAATTATGTAGAAAGAAGGTACAATTTATGTGGCATTGTCAAATAAATTATGTGGCAAATAAAGAAAAATTATGCGGCAAAATGTTGCATATTTTGTGGCATTAATATTTCGTTGTTTTGTAATTTTAACACATATCATCACGGTCCGACCAAACGTTTCAGATCACATGTACCAATTTAATAACAAACTACAGCAGTGAGCAACTGAAATGTGACTAATTAACCCTTGCTAAGGGCTCCTGCTGCACAGTATCACATGTAGTGACCGGTTACTTACCGGTAATATTCATTACTCCGAGTCGTAGCCCTCCCAGTCCTAACCACATGAGCATAGCTCCTCCCACCAGAAACTCCCAAGCAACTAAAAACCCATCCCTTCCCTCCAGGCCACACCCACACCCTTAGGCATATAACCATGTGACCCGCCTATCCACATCCTGTACCACCGAGCACAAGAAGCCGAACAGGGGGAGGGAGGGATGGGAACCTGGACTGGGACGGGGAGGGCTACGACTCGGAGTAATGAATATTACCGGTAAGTAACCGGTCATTACCTCCTCGTCAGCCCTCCCCGTCCCAGTCCTAACCACATGAGCAGATACCAAAGCAAGAATCGGCTTCACTCAGTAGCAAAAACAGACTTTATTAAAGTACAGTAAAAGTCACACCACCGGAGCAGAACGCAACACAGTGTCCCCAAACCCAGCAGAACCAGTCCCACCCACCACCAAACTATAATGGGACATAAAGGTGTGAGGAGAACTCCAGGTAGCAGCCCTGCAGATCTCGGCCATGGAAGCCCCTTGAAAACAAGCCCAGGAAGCAGCCATCCCCCAAGTCGACCTCCCCTGAACCGACCCAGGAGCCAACACACCACAGCCTCATACGCAGCCCCCACAGCCCACCGCAGCCAACGACTGAGGGTAGCCCCAGAAGGCTTCAGACCTTGACCAGCCAGCCCAAAGGTCACAAAGAGGGAATCCACCTTACGAAAAGGCTTAGTACGCAGCAAGTACACTTCCAGAGCCCGCCGAACGTCCAAACAGTGCAGCCGCACCTCAACCTCCAAAAGAGGACCCGGACAGAAAACAGGCAAAACCAGATCCTCCGAGCAATGAAACGAGGAAGGGACTTTGGGAACAAAGGAAGGATCAGGCTGCAGAACAACCCGATCAGGAAAAAAACGCAAAAAGGGCACAGAACAAAGCAAGGAGCTCAACTCCCCAATCCGCCGAGCCGAGGTAATAGCGACAAGAAAAAGCACCTTGATCGTTAAAAACCGCAAGGAAACCTCATGTAGAGGTTCAAAGGGAGCCCCCTGCAAGGCCCCCAAGACCAGAGGTAGATCCCAACTAGGTGCAAAGGACTTAATGACAGGCTTCTGGAGGAAACAACTCCTCAACAACCGGGATACCAGGGGAACCACCGGCTCACAGTCCGAACCCCTAAAGGCCCGAATAGCCCCCCACTGAGCCCTCAGGGAGGACACAGCCAGACCCAAGTCGAACCCATCCTTCAAAAAATCCAAAACACGCACCGGACCCACCTCCAATGCAGACCACCCGTGCGTCGCACACCAAGATAGACAAGACCCCCACTGCCTGGCATAGGACCTGAGAGTCGAAGGGCGCCTGTACCGCTGAATAAACACAGCCACAGAAGGAGAACACCCCAAAGCAACAAGGTTCATCCTCTCAACAGCCAACCTGCCAGTCTCAGGTGGACCAGACACTCCCGAGACAGACGGGGAAACGACAGGGGACAAGGGACCAGCGGCAACCTCCAGCACGGCCCCACCGCCAACATCAATAACAGAGGGAACCAAGGCCTCCTGGACCAAACCGGAGCCACCAGGACCACTGAGGCCCGATCCAGCTTGACTTTCAGAAGGACTCGCGTAATTAGAGCAATCAGGGGGAAAAGCATACATTAGGCCCCTCTCCCACCGGAAGGACAGGGCATCCACCCTCCAAACCGCGTCCGACCGAACCAGAGAACAAAACCTCTCCCTCAAGGCGTTCCCCGGGGCCGCAAATAGGTCCACCCCCGGGACCCCGAACCAGGCCATCAGGCAACTAAACACCTCCTGCGTCAGGCACATGTCGGACAGGGAGGGAAAGACCCTGCTCAGGCGATCCGCCTCCGAGTTCAAAACCCCCGGCAGATGTAAAGCCCTCAGAGATAACAAGTGCGACTCCGCCCGCTGGCAGATCTGCTGAGCCAACAAGTTGAGGGAAGGCACCCTCGCACTCCCCTGGCGCTTGACATAACACACCACCACCGTGTTGTCCGACCGCACCATCACATCCCTCTGGAGGACCCAAGACAGAAAATGAGCTAAAGCCAACTGAACCGCCTTCAACTCTCTCCAATTCGAAGACATTCCTGCCTCCAGCACAGACCAAAGCCCCTGTACCGACTCCTGAGCCAACACCGCCCCCAACCAAGTTCGCTGGCATCGGTCGTCAGGACCAACCTCTCCTGGGACACAAAGGGCGAGCCCTGTAAGAGGTTCTGATCCACCAGCCACCAGGACAATTCCTGGGCGATGGTCACACCCCCCGGAATCAACATCTCGTAATCCAGAGAGGCCGGATTCCAATGCCCCAGAACATGATTCACCAGGGGGTACAAGTGCAAACGGGCCCAAGGAACAATCATCACAGTGGCCGACATCAGCCCCTGAACACGCAACCACTGGCGAGCCGTGGAAGACTGCGCCCCCAACACCTTCCTCAGTTCGTGCATCAGAGTCAGTCTGCGGGGCTCCGACAGGAAGACCTCCCCCAACCTGGTGTTGAAAATCCCCCCAATGAACAGCAGTTCCTGAGTGAGGCAAAGATGGGATTTCTCCAAGTTCAGAATCCACCTGAACTGTTGAAGGAGCCTGCAAACCTCCTGGGTATGGGCCTGAGCCTGAAGGAAAGAAGAGGAAGAAATCAACCAATCGTCCAAGTAAGGGAACACCTGGACCCCCTGAGCATGCAACAAACCCACCAAGGGCGCCAACACTTTAGTAAACACCCTCGGAGAGGCAGACAGGCCAAACGGCAATACCTGGAACTGGTAATGGTCCACCCCTACACAGAAACGCAGGAACCTCTGCGAAGACGCGTGCATTGGCACATGAAAGTAGGCGTCCCGGAGATCCAGAGAAGCCAGGAAATCCCCCACCGATAGGAAGGGAAGAATCAACTGCAGAGTCACCATTTTGAAGGACTGATGAGGGATACACAAGTTTACAGCCTTTAGATCCAGGACAGGACGGTAGTCCCCATTCGGCTTCTGGATCAGAAACAGGATCGAGTAAACCCCCCGACCCTGCTGACTTACAGGCACTCGCACCACAGCCCCTTTGGAAACCAGGTCCCGAACACCGTCCGCCAGAGCATGACCCTTTGTCATCTGGGAATAGGGGTAGTTTTGAACACATCCACCGGAGGAGTTCCAAATTCGATCCTGTAGCCCAGCTGGACCACCTGCAGGACCCACTGATCCCGAACGAACTCCTCCCAAACTGGAAAAAAAGACGTGAGGCGACCCCCAACCGGTGCCCCCAACGAACTCTTCACATAGTCATGACTTGGAGGGACCTGCAGAAGAGGAAGCATCCTGTTGACCCCGGGACTTGTGGAAGAAAGGGACACCCCGGCCACGATCCTGCCACGAAAGGGCTGGGCTTCCATCTTAGATTGAAACGCCTGCCCAAAAGCCCGCTTATACCCTGCAAACTTCCCCTTCTGAGAAGAGCGGACCGGCGCCAACAATTTCTTGTCCTCAGCCGTTTTCTTAATTAAAGCCTCCAACGGCTCCCCAAACAGCTTAGAGCCCATGAAGGGAAGCTTCATCACGGCAGACTTCTGAGCAGCCTCCGCCTTCCAAGACTTCAGCCACAACTGCCTCCGAGCAGCAACAGAGGCCCCAGCTGCCGCCGCCGCAGCACTAAGGGAATCAAAGGACAAATCTGCCATGAAACGCAACTGCTGTTCCAACATGGACAAAGATTCTGAGGGATCTTCATCCTGCAAGAGCTGTTCAGAAATACCCTGACAGTCCTTCAAAAGCGACTGAACCAGATAGCTGGTGTAAGCAGCAGACCGAACTGCAAGATTAGAGGCAGCAAAGGACCGCTTCAAGGCCCCTTCAACGCGTTTGTCCCCAGGATCTGAAGGAACCGCATCCTCGGACACCACCAGGCTCTGAGACGCCATACCAGCCAGCAGGGAATCCACCTTCACCACGGCCGGGAATTCCTCAGCGAATCCCTGCAAAGGATACCTCTGAGCCAGAAACCGGGGAAAGGCATGTTTGTCCACATCCTTCCACTCCCCCTCCAGCACATTCCTCACAGAATTATGAATGGGGAGGCTCTCAGGCTCCTTCTTCAGGTAATTGGCGAAGAAGTCTTCAGACTCTCCACCCTTCACGGGACCAGGGAACCCAAAATTGTCCCGAACATGCTGTAGAACACAGCGAAGGTCTGCCCCTGGACAAAACGACCCTTCACCTCCTCATCAGAGTCAATGTCTGGATCGACCTCTGCCGAGGCATCCAATCTCTGCTTCTTAGGCCCTTTGGACTCACGAGCCACAAATGCCGCCGCCACAGCAGCCTCAATCATCTTCTGTACATCCGCCAGGGAAGGAGCAGCGGAAGACCCAGCGACCACCCCCTCCTCCTCACAGCGGAGCTCACACACGTCCGAACCTCTACCCTCCATGATGTGAACAGGAGAACAGAAAACCAGCCCCCAAGAAATACCCCAGACCAATCAATGAAAAATCCCCACGGGCCAACCAGGGAACGCCACCCGGACCCATAGCCACTCACAAAACAGGACCGAAGGCCGGCCTTCAAACCTGCCAATCAGAGACAACTCTAATCCTACAAAAGGAAAGACCGAACCAGGCCCCAACCGTAAGGACCAGAAGGAACCCAGAAGCCCCCGCTCCAGGAACCAGTGGACACACAGGTAAGCAACACACAACACGCCCCTGTAGCTCTGTAGGGAGCAGGGGCCAAGAGCCACAAATCTACTACATGTCCTCCATAGACAGCAAACACAGACCAAAAGATAGGGGAACCCCCACCAGGGCGCCCCCCGCAATGGTAAAGGGAATCCCAATGGTCAATAAGCATAGGCAGCCCTCACCACGAATGGGCACGCACAACGCTAAGCAATCGCGGCTACCCACTCGCCACACACCAATGCAGAAATCAACAGGAAACAAAAAGGGAATACGGGCTCGAAACGAGACGAGCACCGAGCCCTTCAAACCCACCTCCGAGGAGGAGCCAAACCGCCACGCCCCCGGTGCGCAGAAAAGCCAGCTGCGCCCAACACACCTTCCCTCCCTCCCCGGGTGTTCCCGCTAGAGCAGGGAACGATCCTGGAAGAGGGGAGGCCGCAGCAGGGAGTCACCACCCCACACCAGGCAGTCCGGTCCCCAACCCCACGGTCCCGCTAAAGCAGGTACTCAAACGTACTTGCAAATGACAGGTACTTTAGGGGATTAAACGGCTGCCGAGCAGACCGTTTCACACTTACCCAAAAGGAGGCACAGATCCAGCACCCCCCCCGACGAAGTCCGCCCAGAAGTTAATCCGCAGAAAAAACAAACAGGATGTGGATAGGCGGGTCAAATGGTTATATGCCTAAGGGTGTGGGTGTGGCCTGGAGGGAAGGGATGTGTTTTTAGTTGCTTGGGAGTTTCTGGTGGGAGGAGCTATGCTCATGTGGTTAGGACTGGGACGGGGAGGGCTGACGAGGAGGTAATGCTTTGTTTCAGTAACACTGGATCAATTTAAGCTACAACCTTTTTATGAGTGGGTTGAAATCTGAAAATTATGCAGATGGTGAATTTTGTGGCAAGTGTGGTAGATCCATAATTATGTGGAAAACCTATGACCCCAGAATTGCATAATCCCAGAGGCCCTGGACATGTGTAAACAGCTACTCTATTCATGAGAAAACCTGTACACCTACAGCCTATGCCATAAGGGAAAATGTATAGCATCTTACCGATACATGTGCAATGCGTGAGCAGTGGGAATATGTGGTTATTGAGATGCACCTGTACATCTATAACCTGTTCTAACAAAGGTATAGCTCATCTATTCTTGGCAGTGAATGGACTATGATCTATGCTTTAGGAATTACATAACTAACACCTAGTACTTGGCAGGGCTGACCGGTCCTTTCCATGTTGCACGGGCCAGGCGGACCAGTTCAATGCGCCCTTAGCCCAGGTCAGGTCTGCGACCCTGTCATGAGCGCCCAGCCCCACTTGACCTCTATCGCCAGTGCCTCAAAGGAGGGGCAGGCCGACATCGCCTGACCAGACGTGAGACTCCAAACATCTTTCGCGTCGAGACGCTCCAGGAAAAAGGCCGAGCCGCAGCTGCTCAAATAGATATTTGAGACCGCGCTCGTGAAGGTCGTTGCTGCTGTCCCTTGCCCTGATCCCTGGTACACTTTGCTATTTGCACACAGCCCCTGGAGGGGCTGCAACGCGATAAAGAGCCGCCCGCGGTCCCGGTGAGCGGGAGACCGCGCTCGTGAAGGTCGTTGCTGCTGTCCCTTGCCCTGATCCCTGGTACACTTTGCTATTTGCACACAGCCCCTGGAGGGGCTGCAACGCGATAAAGAGCCGCCCCGCGGTCCCGGTGAGCGGGAGACCGCGCTCGTGAAGGTCGTTGCTGCTGTCCCTTGCCCTGATCCCTGGTACACTTTGCTATTTGCACACAGCCCCTGGAGGGGCTGCAACGCGATAAAGAGCCGCCCCGCGGTCCCGGTGAGCGGGAGACCGCGCTCGTGAAGGTCGTTGCTGCTGTCCCTTGCCCTGATCCCTGGTACACTTTGCTATTTGCACACAGCCCCTGGAGGGGCTGCAACGCGATAAAGAGCCGCCCCGCGGTCCCGGTGAGCGGGAGACCGCGCTCGTGAAGGTCGTTGCTGCTGTCCCTTGCCCTGATCCCTGGTACACTTTGCTATTTGCACACAGCCCCTGGAGGGGCTGCAACGCGATAAAGAGCCGCCCCGCGGTCCCGGTGAGCGGGAGACCGCGCTCGTGAAGGTCGTTGCTGCTGTCCCTTGCCCTGATCCCTGGTACACTTTGCTATTTGCACACAGCCCCTGGAGGGGCTGCAACGCGATAAAGAGCCGCCCCGCGGTCCCGGTGAGCGGGAGACCGCGCTCGTGAAGGTCGTTGCTGCTGTCCCTTGCCCTGATCCCTGGTACACTTTGCTATTTGCACACAGCCCCTGGAGGGGCTGCAACGCGATAAAGAGCCGCCCCGCGGTCCCGGTGAGCGGGAGACCGCGCTCGTGAAGGTCGTTGCTGCTGTCCCTTGCCCTGATCCCTGGTACACTTTGCTATTTGCACACAGCCCCTGGAGGGGCTGCAACGCGATAAAGAGCCGCCCCGTGGTTCCGCGGCGCGGGACGCGCGCGGGACGTGCCCGGGCGAAGACCGGGCCAAGACGGGCCCGTCTTAGCCCGTCTGAGACCGACAGAGGCTGGGCTGGGCCACCCCTAAAGTGGACACAGTGACATATGGATATTTATATGCGCAAGTACTCATAGATTAACGTATTATTTTTTATTATTTGAGGGGCTTTTATAAAAAACAAAGGAAATGACCAAAAGAAAGCTGGGCCATATAGCTCAGGGGGAGAACTCCGATTTAAAATTGGCAGGCCAAACATCATTGCTGACATATTTGACTGGTGCTATGGGGGCAATTGAAGAACAAATTAACACGGTAGAAGAAACACTGACAAAAGGGACGAAAGGAAGGCAGGGCAGGTTAACGGAAGAGAATAGTGCATTGATTACAGCTGTTATAAACCCAAATGAGAGTGAGACTGCACAGGGTGCGCTAAATGGGTGTAGACTAGAGTTTTCTGAGCGCATAGATGTGAGTGATTTACGAGATGATTGTCAACCTCCCTTGAAGCGAAGTAAGAACCCAGATATGATGGAGGAGAATGCATGTGGGAAATTGGCGAGAGAGACTCCGGCTAGTTTAATTAATCGGCCAAAAAATCAAACATTAAAGAAAAGAAAACCACAGGGGAAACAGCATTCATCAAAACAACTTGATTGCAAAAATACTGACAGGAACGGTATACCTTCCCTGAGCAGCCAAATTGATGTCCAAACAATGTTATTGGAAAAAATATCTAAGAGAATAGAAGAAGTGACAGTCATATGGTTGGAGCCCTAGGAAATTTAACAGATAGAGTAGCAAATTTGGAGGGGTATTTAAGTGGAATGAATAAATCGATCATAGGTGGGGTGCCTTTACAAGGTAGTGATACACCTAATCTTATACTTACAGAGAGACTCACGATTAATCCCATTGAAATGAATGTTAGATCTACCGTTAATAGTGGTACTTCCCATGTTGTGACTAGATTACCACCCGAAAGTTCTATCCACCCAAGGAATAATTTGCACTTAATAGAGGGTGTAGATAGAGTGGAATCAGAGAAGATTAGAACAAATACCAATACTAACAGAGGGGCCTTTGTATCGAGGCCAAGGTCAAACCTAGAGAGTATAGAGGGTGATCGCCTTGATTTACCACCAGCTGCTACACCTTATGTAGTAATCTTGGCAAATGTACCAACGAGACATAGCTTAGATTCTGAACCTTGGGAGGAGATCCGAAATAAGTCTCTGCATTGGTTAGGAAGACAATTTGGTTTTAACGATGCTTTGTTCAAAAATTTTAAAATGGTAAGAAGAGTTAGGTGGCTGGGAAAGGGTCGAAAAGCTCTACATGGAGATTGTATAGTTTTAACATTCAGTGACCCGATGCTAGTGCATGCGATTCTTGCTAGGATAGGAAATGTAACTTATAAAGATAATGAAATAAATGTCCTACCACTAGGGGCTTTTTATCCCCCAAATCATTCTCCCCAAGACCTCTGCGGGTAACCATGTAGGGGATTCTCGTATTGACTTAACAAAGCCAAGGCGTATTCCACTTTATAATCGCTATGACTTGTTAACCTCAATGGAAGATTTAGATTGACCAATAGTAAAGCAAGGGGGAGAGGATGGTCAAATTAAGGTGAATTTGATACCTATATTGGGCGAGAACCCGCCTGTACATGATTACGTTACTGATACTGCGTTAGAGGTAGAAAGTGAATACACGTTCTGCCCAAATGAAGAGGAAGGGGAAAGATATGGAAATTGTGACACAGTACAAGATAATAGTGGAAAGGGAGCTAGTGAAATAAGAACATTAATCACGCAAGGGAAAACCAAATGAGAGATATGACCCACACTGAATTAGGAGGAGGGCAGATGCAACTAAATACTATTATGTCTTATAAAATTTTAACATGGAATATTGCGGGATTAACCACCAAAGTAAAAGATCAAGAGTGGTTAACTTTTATTAATGATTTCTCTGTAATCTGCCTTCAAGAAACCTGGGTAACAGGAGAACACCATATAAATGGTTTTCAAACTTTTAATACACCAGCCATTAATAGTAATCAGGGGCGAAATAAAGGGGTTTATGTACCTATATTTCTAATGTAGCAGGTTTCACAAATATAAAACTTGTAAATACATCTGACTACTATCAGATATTAATGATGGGCATAAGGGGAGAAGGGGTTGTAATGCTAATAAATTTTTATAATAATATTCCCAAAGCTCAGTTGAAAAATGTCCTTGTGGATTTTTGTCAAATCTTAAAAAATATAGAGGGAAAAACGTCTGGAGATATGCTTATTTTATGGGTGGGTGATTTTAATTGTTTTTTATGCCAACATAGCCAGCAGGGAATTTGTGGCCTAGGTAACTACAAGGATGAACTTCCGATACATTTTTCACATACAGTTCTAGGGGATCTGCTAAACGATATAATTTTTCACTTCGACATGGGATACGCAAACGAACTATGTCGACCGCCCATACCTTTTGAGCCCACTTTTAATGGGAGAGGTTGCAATTCTACAATTGATTTTGCCATAATGTCAAAAAGATATTCGAGTACTATTTCATCCTGTGAAACTCTTGACATTTTAATGAGTGACCACTACCCAATTGAATTGAATCTCAATATAAAAAGCTTAGTAACAACTATGACTAATGTTATCACTTGTAACTATAATTACAATATTAACTTAGCGAGTATAAATGGATATACATTGAATTGGGAAAAAGTGGATCCCGCGGCCTTTCTTAATCAATTAGTTAAAAGGTCATTAGATGACATTGAAACTTGCCTATCACAGACGAGTGACGATGCGGAAATTTTGAATGCTTTTATTAAGATAACTGAGGAGGCTCGAGAGCTATTAAAAAGGAACAGCGGCTAGGAACGAATAAACGACAGGGTTGGTTTGACAGAGATTGTAGCAAGGCCCACTCTCACTTGAAAAATGTCCTCCAAAGTAGGAATAGATGCAAAGAAGAAGTAAGACAGGCCCGAGCAGTATATCGATTAGCCCAAAAAAACGTAAGACACAATTAAAAATGGAAGCTTGGCAGGCCCTGCATCAAGCATGCCTAAAGAAAGATACCATTGGTTTTTGAAAGCGGTTAATGCACCCTTCTATGCAAACAGGGAGACGGATATTATAGATTTAGCTATTACTGAGCAGAAATGGGTGGAATTTTTTTCGTCTCTTTATAATGATGAGACTGTTGATTTTAATAAGATAGCCTCAGCTAAAATAGGGACTGAAGAAGATGCGCAGTCAAAAATATTTCCTATAGTTATTGATATTTCCCTTGAGGAGGTCAGTAGGGCTATAACTGATAGTGCTTCAGGGAAAGCTCCAGGGCCGGATGGCGTCCCAGTTGATGTCTATAAATCTAACCTAGCGTTATGGGCCCCGCTTTAACGAATGTTTTAAATAGTTGTAATCGCTATAAGTTTATCTCTACCTGGACTGATGCAGTAGTGATCCCTATTTTTAAAAAGGAGATAGAAATGACCCAAGTTGCTACCGCCCAATTTCTTTATTGGATGCATTTATGAAAATTGCAGGGAGGGTCATCCTGAATAAATTACAGTTATGGGCAGAAGAAAAAGGTGTGCTATCGATTCATCAATATGGATTTCATACAGGTCTCGGTACGATTGAACAGGGACTAAACCTATCACTAATTATTGCGAAATACACTCTAGCAAAGGAGGGTAACCTCTTTTAACGTTTGTCGATTTAAGCTCCGCATTCGACTGCGTCAAACATGAAAAGTTGTGGACCATCCTTCAAGAAATGGACGTTGATCCACCCCTGCTAGTATTTATTAAGGAATTGTATAGGGGGCAGGGGCGAGGGTGCGATATGGGAGACAGGGGAGTGTTCAGCTAAGTTTTGTATTAAAAAGGGGTGAGACAAGGGTGCATACTTGCCCCTTTTCTTTTTCGTTATACATCAATAGCTTAGGACAATTTTTGATTGATCATAGACAAGATTACCCCATTATTCAAAATACCCCTGTTCCCATTTTATTGTATGCGGACGACGCAGTTATTATGGCGCGGACGCGGATAGGATTACAAAGAACTGTGACTAATTTTGTTTTATATATGAAAGAAAGGGGCTTAAAAGTTAACATCACAAAGACATACACAATGAGCTGTGGAACTAAGAAAAGTAAAAAATGTGACATTTTTATCGATAATAAAAAAATTGAAAATACAGACAGATTTTCCTACTTGGGAATCAATTTTGATAGGAAGGGGTCATGGAAACCGGCCATTAAGGCAAGAAAGCTCACCTTTTCAAGAGCAATAGGAGCAGTTATGAATTTCTCGAAAAAATAGGCTGTAGACCAGTCCCTGAGCTACTGGATATTTATAAATCTAAATGCATTACGACCGCGACATATGGGGCAGGGATATGGGGTATCGCAGAATCACAAGATATTCAATTCTGTGAAAACGCTTTTATTCGCTATTTATTGGCGGTCCCCAGTTCTACTGCCACATATAATTGCCATCGGGAACTTGGTCTTACTTATATCACGGACATAATCAAAATTAATCCCCTACTATTGTGGCATAAGGTATGGGCATCTGTGGAAACAGGTTTTAACAGAGACGTAATTTTAGATTGTATTAAACTAGATAAGGTGGCTAGTATACCATGGATTAGTTATATAAAAAAATGTCGTATGAGATTGGTCATCCAGAATATTTTGATTCCCCAACTTGTATGGAAACGATATCTAGAAAAATTATAAAAATGTGTTATTTGAACCACCTAGCGGATAAACGATGGTGCATAGAAAGAGAGAAACAAACGGTAATGGAGAACCATCTGATGACAATTTGTCTAGGAATACAACCGTACTTGGTAAAGGTACAGAGTAGTTTTTGCCGTATGCTTTTAACCCGCTTCCGAGGTGGTTCTTTTTCAGGTTGACTACTTTCCCAGAAATTAACGATTGGTCGAAAAATGTGCCCCTATGCCCTTGTGATGATATTTCTGTACAATCGACTATGCATTGTACACTGTTTTGTAAATATTACGTTTCATTGAGGAAAAAGTTTTTAATACCAATTTTAAGAAAATGGGGCTTAAGACAATGCAGAATTGCTTTTTTAAGATTACAATCTTTGGAAAATGAACAAACTATTTTAGCTGTTTCTGCTTTTTTAAGAGCTGTGATTAGGTTTAGGAATACAATGTAAACTGCTCTTTTAGACTAATCTTATAGCAAGTGGTTATGAGGATAGATATGTACCGTTTTTTTAATATTCTGTATCATGGTGTAATTTGTGCTTTACTCTTTTATACTTCTGTGCTTTTATGATTTTTATCGCATCAAAAATCGAATAAAGCGTATTTTGATTTGATTTGATTTACATAAAGAAGCATGGGTGTAAAATATGTTGCAAACAGGCTAAACAATACTGTAATAGAAATCAGGCCCTATATATGACACAGGAAAGCTGGCTCAAGTAACATCTGGGGTGAGGTACTACAACATACACATCCTGGGGGTCAGCGAAAGTAGGTGGACCGGATCTGGCAGAATAAAAACCACACACACAAAAGAGAAATAGGAGTATATAGACACACACTGATGTACTCAGTGGCACGTGCTTTGTATTTTAAAACTGCCCTCACCCACAATATGTGGCATGCTTCATCATAGGGCTTGCTAAACAACACCCCGAGCTGCCCAACGCCTGGGGTGGAGCAACAGGGAGGGGGAAGACAATACAAACATAAAATTGTAGGCATCCAAAATAAAGATATAAGTGCAGAACATAGAATCTAAAACTGGCTCAGGAATATTCGCCTATATATTTTATTCCTGTATTTCCCTGTCAGGATTAAAATAAATATAGGATGGTGGTGTCGGGTTTTTTTTAGTAGCCCCTCACCCCTCCTAACTGCATATTTGTCAACAAGTTTCAGCTGATTGAATGTAGCCCATGCACAGGTCTTTACGGTTTTCATCAGGACCGAAGATGCTCTATATTCCCCTTCTCTCCTACTTTACTTTAGTAGGGTGAGGATAGCCCCACTCTAGTCTGGTGCTGCTTAAACACACTGCGGTAGTACCTGTAGATGAAAATGTAGCAGTCATAATCATAGTTTCATGCTGAGAGATCTGGCTGTCTGTGTTGTGCAACCAGATAACATGCATAAGTTCTATCTTATCACACTCATGGCACTCGTTCATTGTTTCCAAGCATAGTCACCACTCGGGGTCTGGTTCACATATCCCCCAGGTAACATGACTACAGGTTCTTCTGTAAACCTGTGTGTTACCGTTCTGCTGTTCGCTCTTCTGTTTAATACAATTAGTTCATTTATCGCTAAAAAGGGAGACCAACATCAATCATCACCCTGGGATCAGTGTGAATATAGTTAAGAGAGAAGTGGGACACCCGGAACATCAATGTCTTGAGTAAATCTTACTGAGTTTCACAGTCGTTGAAGCTCGAAAAGGCGCAGGAGCGATGGCGGCTGTAGTCAAACACTAGTTACATTAGGGAATAATACACATAATTGTATGTTTTGTCCATCCCCCAGCCGTTCATATATATTTTTATTCTCAAGGCTAGGTCTGGGGGCGCTAAGACACTGCGGCCCGTATGTTTTGGTGGTCTCTAGATTGCCATTAGGTACCGCCCGTTTACATGTTAATTTTCATCATCAGGTATGGAAGCGCTGGTGCACTGAGGCCCGTGCATTTCTGTTCTCTCTAGTCTGCAGTAGCTCTGTGCCTCCCCACTTTTTCCTTACTTCGTCAAGGTGAGGCTGCCATCCCTGCACTTCCCTCCGCGCGCCGTGTAGGTACCGGTCGTTCAATTCAGCTTTCCTACTTGACGTGTTTCTTCCTGTCATGTGATCTTCAGTTGCAGTCACGTGATCGGGACACGTCTACGGGGCTAGCGCATGACATCTTTCCTGTCCTTCTTCTTCCACCATCTTGAATGTATAAGGCTTAACGTCTTGCAGTGATACACTCACCAACATTCTAATAATTTGTAAACGTAGTACAATTCTGGTTCTCTTTCCCAATGGATTTTTAATTAAAAGAAAACACCATTGTTTCGGCGGATAAAATCTCTATTAAGATTGCGGTTTGTAATGTAGTCATCTCAGGGCAAAGTACCAATTGTAGTGATTTTGTGTTAAAGGAGCACATGATAACGCTCTACCCATAAGTGTGTGTTGGTTCAGTCTTGGGTTGGGTGAAAGCAGGAAACGCCCTTCCAGCGTACCAATCTTGCCTAAAGTGTAAGAATAGTATTCACCTCGCATCTGATCATTGCAGGCACATTCCCCTGTCCTAGACTTCAGTGTAAAAACACGGTGCAGTCTGGATATTGTAGTTTTTTTAGTTTTTTAGTTCCACAAGGGCACTCAGACCCGAACAATATCAGGGATCAGTATGGACAGGAATGTTAGTATTCACAACCTATTGAGTAAATTCTACGGAATCTCATCATTCAATCCATTCTCGTTGCTCCGAATCCTATATATACATTTGTATTCCCTGAGCAGCAGAATACTTTTGATGTCTCGCACTGTATTCAGGATATTCAGTTTATCTAGCACTGTCCAGTGGATGTGTGTTTTTTCTCTAGGTAATGTGTAGTAAATTTCATCATGGCTTTCTGACATCTGATGTTACTCCTATGTTCCATGATCCGTATCTTTACTTTACGTGTTGTCATCCATATGTATAACAATCCACAAGGACATTTAATCAGGCAAATTACATTTTCCGAGTTACAATTTGTATGTTTCTTCTGCACCCATGGATATTTCAGACTTACGTCAATACTCTTAGGGGGCCGATTCCGATCTCGGTCGGAGGCGTACCCAACACCATTCGGTCGGGAAAAAAGCCATGCGAAAGCCTATTTCCCGACCGATCCGTACAGCACACCGAACGAGTAAGTACAATGCGCACAACAGCAAAGAATCCGGCCGAGCCGTACTCACCCAAACCAGGTCCTGTTCCCCGACAAAGGCGAATCCGGAAACGCTGAATCGAGTCGCACGGAAGGGAAAATGCAGCTCTGTCCGGCCGAACGAGTACGATGCGCTTTCCGTACGCGCCGAACCCGTCGCTACGCACGGCACGTCAAAGCATCCGGGAGAGGTGCACATGAGCTCCGATTCGCGCCACAACACGATCCACGGCTCCGAGACGAACACGGCAGCGACGAGGACGACGCGAAGCAACGAGGACGAGGCGAAGCGACGAGGACGACGCGAAGCAACGAGAAGGACGAACGACACGAACCAACCATGAATCCCTTCGTCCCGATCATACCAATATTCTACATTTACTACCGGAACAGGCACGGACGCGTACGGCGCAGAAGGTAAGCCAGACACCAACCACAAAACACATACAACACGTACACGACACATCACACACACACAGAGGGATGCAGAATATACTTACACCAGCAACAGCAGCACCATAGGGGCGGGATGCCCATCACCAATGCCACATATGCACACAGGGGCCTGAATGCGCACCACCACCCCTACCCAGGGGGCAGGATGCCTACCACTACTACCACCCTCACCCAGGGGGGCTGGATGCCTACCACTACTACCACCCTTAGCCAGGGGGCTGGATGCCTACCACTACTACCACCCTTAGCCAGGGGGCTGGATGCCTACCACTACTACCACCCTCACCCAGGGGGGCTGGATGCCTACCACTACTACCACCCTTAGCCAGGGGGCAGGATGCCTACCACTACTACCACCCTTAGCCAGGGGGGCAGGATGCCTACCACCACTACCACCCTTAGCCAGGGGGCTGGATGCCTACCACAACTACCACACTTAGCCAGGGGGGCTGGATGCCTACCACTACTACCACCCTCACCCAGGGGGGCTGGATGCCTACCACTACTACCACCCTCACCCAGGGGGGCTGGATGCCTACCACTACTACCACCCTTAGCCAGGGGGCAGGATGCCTACCACCACTACCACCCTCACCCAGGGGGGCAGGATGCCTACCACTACTACCACCCTCACCCAGGGGGGCTGGATGCCTACCACTACTACCACCCTTAGCCAGGGGGGCTGGATGCCTACCACTACTACCACCCTCACCCAGGGGGGCTGGATGCCTACCACTACTACCACCCTTAGCCAGGGGGGCTGGATGCCTACCACTACTACCACCCTTAGCCAGGGGGGCAGGATGCCTACCACTACTACCACCCTCACCCAGGGGGGCTGGATGCCTACCACTACTACCACCCTCACCCAGGGGGGCTGGATGCCTACCACTACTACCACCCTTACCCAGGGGGCAGGATGCCTACCACTACTACCACCCTTAGCCAGGGGGGCTGGATGCCTACCACTACTACCACCCTCACCCAGGGGGGCTGGATGCCTACCACTACTACCACCCTTAGCCAGGGGGGCAGGATGCCTACCACTACTACCACCCTCACCCAGGGGGGCAGGATGCCTACCACTACTACCACCCTCACCCAGGGGGCTGGATGCCTACCACTACTACCACCCTTAGCCAGGGGGGCTGGATGCCTACCACTACTACCACCCTCACCCAGGGGGGCTGGATGCCTACCACTACTACCACCCTTAGCCAGGGGCAGGATGCCTACCACTACTACCACCCTCACCCAGGGGGCAGGATGCCTACCACTACTACCACCCTTAGCCAGGGGGCAGGATGCCTACCACTACTACCACCCTCACCCAGGGGGGCTGGATGCCTACCACTACTACCACCCTCACCCAGGGGGGCTGGATGCCTACCACTACTACCACCCTCACCCAGGGGGGCTGGATGCCTACCACTACTACCACCCTTACCCAGGGGGGCAGGATGCCTACCACTACTACCACCCTTACCCAGGGGGCAGGATGCCTACCACTACTACCACCCTTAGCCAGGGGGGCAGGAGGCCTACCACTACTACCACCCTCACCCAGGGGGCTGGATGCCTACCACCACCCTTAGCCAGGGGGGCAGGATGCCTACCACTACTACCACCCTTAGCCAGGGGGCTGGATGCCTACCACTACTACCACCCTCACCCAGGGGGGCTGGATGCCTACCACTACTACCACCCTTAGCCAGGGGGCAGGATGCCTACCACTACTACCACCCTCACCCAGGGGGCAGGATGCCTACCACTACTACCACCCTTACCCAGGGGGCAGGATGCCTACCACTACTACCACCCTTAGCCAGGGGGCAGGATGCCTACCACTACTACCACCCTCACCCAGGGGGCTGGATGCCTACCACTACTACCACCCTTAGCCAGGGGGCTGGATGCCTACCACTACTACCACCCTCACCCAGGGGGGCTGGATGCCTACCACTACTACCACCCTTAGCCAGGGGGGCAGGATGCCTACCACTACTACCACCCTCACCCAGGGGGGCAGGATGCCTACCACTACTACCACCCTTAGCCAGGGGGCAGGATGCCTACCACTACTACCACCCTCACCCAGGGGGGCTGGATGCCTACCACTACTACCACCCTCACCCAGGGGGGCAGGATGCCTACCACTACTACCACCCTCACCCAGGGGGCTGGATGCCTACCACTACTACCACCCTTACCCAGGGGGGCAGGATGCCTACCACTACTACCACCCTCACCCAGGGGGCTTGATGCCTACCACCACCCTTAGCCAGGGGGCAGGATGCCTACCACTACTACCACCCTTAGCCAGGGGGCTGGATGCCTACCACTACTACCACCCTTACCC
Organism: Calotriton arnoldi; assembly: GCA_963921515.1. Taxonomy (NCBI): domain Eukaryota; kingdom Metazoa; phylum Chordata; class Amphibia; order Caudata; family Salamandridae; genus Calotriton; species Calotriton arnoldi. The sequence continues at coordinate 19,003 of CAWUFW010013136.1, read as the reverse complement.
AGGGTGGGCAGGATGCCTACCACTACTACCACCCTCACCCAGGGGGCTGGATGCCTACCACTACTACCACCCTTACCCAGGGGGGCAGGATGCCTACCACTACTACCACCCTTAGCCAGGGGGCAGGATGCCTACCACTACTACCACCCTCACCCAGGGGGGCTGGATGCCTACCACCACCCTTAGCCAGGGGGGCAGGATGCCTACCACTACTACCACCCTTAGCCAGGGGGGCTGGATGCCTACCACTACTACCACCCTCACCCAGGGGGCTGGATGCCTACCACTACTACCACCCTTAGCCAGGGGGGCAGGATGCCTACCACTACTACCACCCTCACCCAGGGGGGCAGGATGCCTACCACTACTACCACCCTTACCCAGGGGGCAGGATGCCTACCACTACTACCACCCCCACTCATAGGATGGACAATGCATGACACAACCAGCACACCACAACCTAGGGAATGCAAGAAGAAGACATCCCCCAACACCATGACAAGCGTGTGTAGACTGTGTCAAATGCCTACAACACCGAACATGACTTTGAACATACAATGTGACCCCCTAGCACATGTGCCACACATATATGTGTGTGGCACCCACAATGCAAGCAGGCCATGACCATTGTGGCAATGGGGTCCAAACCCCCATCATCACAGTGACCAAAATGTAAGTGTGGGGTCCATAGCTGAAGCACACTTTGAACAATGTGGCAATGGGGTCCAAACCCCCATCATCACAGTGACCAAAATGTAAGTGTGGGGTCCATAGCTGAAGCACACTTTGAACAATGTGGCAATGGGGTCCAAACCCCCATCATCACAGTGACCAAAAGGTAAGTGTGGGGTCCATAGCTGAAGCACATTTTGAACATTGTGGCAATGGGGTCCAAACCCCCATCATCACAGTGACCAAAAGGTAAGTGTGGGGTCCATAGCTGAAGCACATTTTGAACATTGTGGCAATGGTGTCCAAACCCCCATCATCACAGTGACCAAAAGGTAAGTGTGGGGTCCATAGCTGCAGCACATTTTGAACATTGTGGCAATGGGGTCCAAACCCCCATCATCACAGTGACCAAAATGTAAGTGTGGGGTCCATAGCTGAAGCACATTTCGAACATTGTGGCAATGGTGTCCAAACCCCCATCATCACAGTGACCAAAAGGTAAGTGTTGACAAAGAAAGAGGTGCAACTGCCAAACTGCATGGATGATTCCTGGTCACAGAACAACAAACACATCAGTGGCAAAGTAGTGTATGTGTCCCATTGCAACATAAATTGGGGGAGCCAAATCCTGCAGTGCAAATAAGACATAACTTTGGCCATGTGCAGACAAACAACACCCATGGGGGCTGACACCGTCAACAATCATCAATGACACAATGACAGAAGTGACCATCAGAATGCAGACCCACATATTTGCACCAATGGGCACACACATGCAGATACCCTGTGGAGACTGCAGATGTGAGGTGAACAGATACCATACCATGGCAGCAATGGGACACACAAACCATGATCATTGTGCTGACCGATGACCTAGGAGTCCCAGGGACAGCAGGGGAAACCCACCAAACTACATACAGCCAATGGCACACCCAAGATATGCCAATGCAGTGGTGCAGATGCACAAACAGGCAGACCCACACTGCACATCATACACAACAGGTGAGGGGGGGGGGGGTGCCAGTGTCCCCAGGCAACCACACAACACATGAGGAGACCTGAATACCAATCATACAGATGTGCATACAGTGCCACACAAAGGTAACTCATGGATCCAAATTCCCTATGTGGGCAAGCAGGCATTGTCAGATGAGAGGGAGCACAAATCACACATGTCACACAGGCACTTAGGGACAGCAACTGACACAGCAAGACACAGACACACCACAGCACCACCCCCAGGGCCCCCACAATGTGGTGACCCTGGGCTGCATTACAATCCCACTGTGATGACAAAGCTAAATGTGGTTCACACTGTGAACCACAGTCATGTGTACCTAGCAACTAACTACCATCACACCTACACAAGCACAAATCAAACAGCATGGCCAGTAAGCCAAGGCCAACATGGAGGCAGGGGCCTAGCCGGGCAACAACTCTCATCTGCACACACTCAACACCACACCCCTCGACCTCCAACAATGTGCAGCAGTGAAGCACACATGCACTGGTGACATTGCACATGCACCCATGACTATTCCAGGGTGGTGGGTGGGAACGAAGGTGCAGAAACACATCACACATGGACACTCAACAAGACTCCTGAATGTCTGACACACTGCACACTACGCCGTACATGGACATGACGGCAATACCACACCAACCAATGGGATCACAGCCACAGTCACACACCAATGAAGAAGCCAAGGTCACCCACAAAGAAAACACATAGACAACAACCAACATTGCAGCCCGGACCCTGAGGAGTGCAAGCAGTCACACACACAACGTGTCATAATCACTGAAAGATAACACAAACTGGAAATCACATGACAGGGGCAAACAACAAGTGCCAAGGGAAACCTGACTGTGACCCATCTGCGTCTGCACACAAACTCAGCCCTGACAGCAAGCACACCTATGGGTGACACCCTGATGACCAGTAATGTGCCATGCACCCACATCACAGAGAACCCAGGGAGAAGACTTTGGGGGAACATAGCTCAACTCAGCTAGCATCACAAACAGGTACAACACTAGGGATCACAGCATGCACAGCTAAACGGAAGTGAACACACAGACATGCACATACAACACACACCTTGGGCGCAGGCAATGTCACAGGAGTACACACTGCCATGAGGGGACTCCACTCCTGTGTGAGGAAAGCTGTGCCATATGTTGCCTCAGTAGGGCCCCACCATGTCAGCTGAGCACTTGGTCACACAATCAACAATTAGCACCAAATGAGGGCTCCCGTCACATCAGCCTGGTCATGGAAGTGCCAACGGAATCATCAGCACAGATCCAAAACACTTGTATAGCAATGTTGCACTGACAACACAGATGAGTCCTTCCCCATTGATGCCCAAACCTGCAAGTCCAGTGGAGATGGCCACACGGTCAGGGAAGTAGACGAATTGAACAATGGCAGGCACAACAGATGTGCAGGGGTGGAAGCCACAGATGTGAAATTGCCAATCTAAGTAGGAAATCCCATTGCCAAATACTGAACACATGACAACCTCAGATGCTGCTATGGATGACATGGATACACCACAGGATAGGACACATTCCCCTGGACCACATGGGTTCCTGCACAGTAACACTTCATTATCATGAGACCAAATATCACCATCACTGCAGCAAGGGCATGGTTAGCATCATCAACATCATGTACATCAGAAGCAAAAGCACTAGAGAACAGAAAGTTGCTTTATTCAGCATATGTGGCATTAAAAGTAGAAGTCCGGTAGAACATAAACAAAGGCCAATGGCCAGTCCATCAACAAAGTCACAAGTGGGTGACAGTGGCAGATGCCACCCTACACATGCCTGCACAAAACCAGGGACAATCCACTAGGAGGGGCAACCGGGGGGTAGGCCAGGCACCACAGGGACAGGATCAGGGCTCACCAGGAGGAAGCAGGGAAGGGGTGGTGGGTGCTGGAGAGCCACTGACAACTGCAGTGGAGGTGTCTGACATGGTGTGTGCCGGCACAACTGGGGGGCATGGCTCAGATGTTGTGGGTGCCGGCACGACCTCAGTGGACCCTGCAGATGGAGTGGACAGGTCCGCCACTGCAGTGCCCAAGTCAGACAGGGTGGTAGTGGACTCCACTGCAGTGCCTACCACCAGGGGAGGAGAATGGGGAACAGGCAAGGTGGGCTGGACAGAGGGGGAGGACACCCTCACCACATCAGTGGCACAGACAAGCGCAGCGGGGGTGTGGTTCCGGGAGAGCAAGTGGCAGGGGGAGAAGGCCGGAGCCTCTTGGGGATGGTATATCTGTGGGTGGGGGAACCTGGGGCAGGGTGTGGTGGGGGCACCTGTGGAGTGGGGGCCTGAGGGATGGAGGAAGGAGACCTGGTGCTTGAGCTGCAGGGCGGCGGCGGGGTCTTGCTCTTAGCACTCCGGGGGACTTGCGGGTGGGGGCCTCAGTCTGTCTGCGCCTGGGGGAGGGTGTCCGGGGGCGAGGGGCACTCTGCTCCGTGTGGGGGCTTCCTCTTCCCCCTGGATGCTGGGGCAGCTGGATTGGAGGGGAAGAGGCCGAGGTCACTGAGGAAGAGGCGCTGGGTCTTTGGGGTTGCAGGTGAGGCAAGGGAGGGTGCTTTGGAGGGAGAGGCAACTGAGGACTGCGCAGTGCCCGTGGATGCGTGTGTGTGTACCAGGGCCCCATCCCCTGTGAGTCTGGTTTCAGTCCCCTGACTGTGCGTGCGTGTGCGTTTAGTTTGTGGCGTGTGCGTGCTGGACGTGTGTGTGCTGGTGTGTGCCTGTGCCGGTGTGTGTGTGCTTGGGACGGGTAAGGTGCTGGGGAGTGTGGATGGAGCAGAGGCAGGAGGGGTGAGGGACTGTCTGAGGAGGGACACTGCTGCCGTCAGGGAGGAGTCCATGGACCTGTTGCCCCTCTGTAGGTCAGACATGCCCGATGAGATGCCCTCCATGAACGACACCAGCTGAGTCAACAGTGCGGTGTGCGCATGGAGGACACTCAGCATGGCTGTCTGCCCTACATGGAGCTGGCGAAGGAGGTACACAGACTCCTCACTCAGGGCAGCAGGGGACACAGGGGCAGGGGGTGCGGTGCCTGGCCCAAAGGAGACACGCTCCCGAACATGGGAGCCTCCACGGACCTGGGGAATGGGAGCCGATGGGAGGGCGGTGGTGGTGCTGGTGGTGGCGGGGACAGCAACACTAGCTGGGGTGTGGTGGCTGCTGACACCCGCCTCCACAAGGGAGTCATCCTCCGAGTTGCTCTGGTCCTCAGCTGAGGTGGATGGTGCTGAGGACTCCTCGGTGTGGCTCCCCTCGCCCTCCATGCCACTGGGTCCCTCCGACCACTCCTCGGCTGCTGACCCAGTCTGGCTCTCTGGCTCCTCCTGGTCCGTGGAGCTGTCCCCTTCCGTGGCCGTGGATGTATCTGCAAACAATGGGGAAACAGACAGACATCAGTCACCTGCACCAAACGCACACACCACTGTGAGCACAGCACATTACAGAGCAAGCCCTGGCATCATTAGTTGTACATTGCTAAAAGTGCCCTAACTGAACAGGAGAAGCCAATTGTCAGTCTGATGCCAAGCATGGCACTCACATCCCACATGGCCTTGCACCCATCTGTCTGGTGTCTGTTGGATTGCAACACCCCAGTGTGGACACATGCACCAAGTACACAGTAGTTGGACAGTGCAGAGGACACGGTGTGGCATGTGGACATGCACACATCACAGCTCTTGCCACTGAGTCAGTACAGGTTTCCGGATGAAAGGGATGCCCAGAGTCAAATAGGAAATGCATGTGATGCATACCAGCGACAGACACCATGATGCACCCATGTCCTGATAGCCATCGCCACAATGGTGTGCATGTAGCACATGTCACTCCCCTGCAGGACCACCAATAAGTTGACACATGCCATGGCAGAGGCATGACTGCTAAGTCATACATCACTGTCTCAGTGATGTATGACTTGGCAGCCAGACAACAACACTATGCACTGTGTCACAATAGTAGGTCATGGGGAATGCAAGTCCTGGAGCTGCACAAGTGCACATGTACATCCCCCACACAACACATCATCTTAACCCTCATCTGTCCAGGTCATACCTATTGGACATATGGGAGACCTGTGACACTACCCTCTGAACCTGAGCCCCTCACAATTTGCTGTGAATGGGGAACAGCTGCCTGAACTTCACATTCGCATACCCCAGTCTGCACGCCCAGCTGATCAAACACCTATGTGACACACAAGTATCGTCTCCTATGGTCACATCTCCAGGGGCATGCTGAGCCCCTACCAAGAAACACCCCAGCAGTCCTGGCAACTAATCCACAGCACACTGACACAGAGGCAGACACCTGAGGGGTCAAATCACTGTGCACAATGTGTCAGCTGATACACGGGAGTGGGAGTACAGAGTGCATTGCATGGCCTGGAGTAGGCATGACTGTCCTGCTCCACATGAATGAGGGATGTGCCCTGGACAGTGGATAGCTGGCTATGTATGTGTGACACACGTAATCTGCACACTCCTGGGGCCCAAACATTGTTCCCACCCGCTGCATGGGCGTGTGCCACATACCCCAGGCACATGTGGTGGCTCAGCAAGTGGACCGCATATCAAAGCAACACGCAGATCACATGTCCAAACACAGGCGTTGTGTGAACAATGGACCCACCCATGATGCCCACAACAGAGTTAGGGAAACAGATGCTGTCCCCACCTTTAGTGAAGCAAACTGCAAGGACACAGTCCCAAGTGACACAATTCCCTGAATGTAAGGGCCACACCTGGGTATCAGATGAGCAGTGGGCAGTGCACAATAGAGGGACATGGCTCCTGGACAACATGACTGCTGCACTGTGGCAGTTGAACCAGGCCAGAGGAGGGCACAAAGCATGTAATACAGAGTTCACAGTGCAGTCTTTGACTCACCCCCTCCTTGCTGCTGTCTGGCCTTCAGCTGCCCATCCAGGTCTGGAAACACCACCGCCAGGATCTGGAGCATGTGGGGGTCAGGGTCCGTGTTCCGCCCCTCCTGCGAGGAGGCGACAGCTTCAGCTGGACCCGTGCAATCCTCCGGGTCCAGCCCCGAAGGTCCTGCCACCTCTTCTGGCAGTTGCGGATCCGGCGCTTGTAGACCCCCACGGACCGGACGGCCCGGACGATGTCCTTCCAGATCTCCTGCTTCCGATGGGCATTAACCTGTCAGGATGACAAAGTGAAAAGGCCATTACCACACATGCAACATATCCGTGCATGACACAGTTGTATATACATGTCTCAATCACAGGGGCACATGATGTACACAGGCAGTGCAAAGCTGCCCATGGACAGTTTGCCAGACGTCACTACATGGTATCATTGCATGGGAAGTAAAACCATGTTCAAATGCACTGTCACCTCACCATACCTGTCCAGTGCAAGTCACTACACACTATGGGGGGTGACAACTACTCAGTGAGCCTGCTAGCCAGTGGCGTGCAGACTTTCAGCCTTGCTAGTCACACAAAATGCACATTCAGAAAGGCAGTGCACAGAACACTCACCTGCTCCCCTGGTGTCCCATACAGCTTGCTGTACTGTGGAAGTAGGCTGTCCAGCAGGGCCTGGTTCTCTTCAAGGCTGAAGGCTGGGGCTCTCTCCACAGTACGTGCTGTTGCAGGGTCCAGAGGGGCAGAGACAGCAGCAGTGCAGTGGCAGATGTCGTCCTGGAGCATGTAGTGCAGGCAAGTGAGCTCTCAGGGGAACAGCCAGCAATATATATGTGCTGGAGAGGCAGATACTGTCCCTTGTGTCCAAAGTGATAGGTCCAAGTCGTTTGCATCTTCTGAATCTGGCCAATCCATGGAATAGCAGCACCAAAACACGCCCACAGCATCCTTCAAATCTTCAACTTCATGACATACATGATTTTGCAACATTGTTGTGGGTGACCAACTGATTTTCCAGCAACCGACTCGTTCGAAATTCGAAAACGCGTCCGTTGCCAGGCAAGCCCATTGTCAATGGGTGCGCACCGATCGGTCCATTGCGGTACAACGCGTACAGGGGTACAACGCGTACCCGCACACATTGAATGCAATGGGCCGGCCGGAGGCACCGATCGGTCCATTGCAGTTCAACGCGCACAGGGGTACAACGCGTACCCGCACATTGAATGCAATGGGCCGGCCGGAGGCACCGATCGGTCCATTGCAGTTCAACGCGCACAGGGGTACAACGCGTACCGCGACACATTGAATGCAATGGGCCGGCCGGAGGCACCGATCGGTCCATTGCAGTTTAACGCGCACAGGGGTACAACGCGTACCCGCACACATTGAATGCAATGGGCCGGCCGGAGGCACCGATCGGTCCATTGCAGTACAACGCGCACAGGGGTACAACGCGTACCCGCACACATTGAATGCAATGGGCCGGCCGGAGGCACCGATCGGTCCATTGCAGTTCAACGCGCACAGGGGTACAACGCGTACCCGCACACATTGAATGCAATGGGCCGGCCGGAGGCACCGATCGGTCCATTGCAGTACAACGCGCACAGGGGTACAACGCTGCACTCCGCACACATTGAATGCAATGGGCCGGCCGGAGGCACCGATCGGTCCATTGCAGTACAACGCGCACAGGGGTACAACGCGTACCCGCACACATTGAATGCAATGGGCCGGCCGGAGGCACCGATCGGTCCATTGCAGTTCAACGCGCACAGGGGTACAACGCGTACCCGCACACATTGAATGCAATGGGCCGGCCGGAGGCACCGATCGGTCCATTGCAGTACAACGCACACAGGGGTACAACGCGTACCCGCACACATTGAATGCAATGGGCCGGCCGGAGGCACCGATCGGTCCATTGCAGTACAACGCATCACTGTACATGTGACTGGCCTATGTCAGCATGCCTGTCTCAGATGGACATATGCCAGCCACAGATAGCTCCCAGGGAGTGAGGGGCACACCTACATCACGACAGCCTGTCCAAACTTTATCATAAGGCATGTAAGGCTGCATTTCCTATTGTGTGTATGTTCAATCAATCAATCAATCAATCAATCACAGAATTTGTAGAGCGCACTACTTACCCGCGAGGGTCTCAAGGCGCTGGGGAGAGGGAAGGGGGGGGGGGATGCTGCTACTGGTCGAACAGCCAGGTCTTGAGTAGCCTCCTGAAGGTCAGCAGGTCTTGGGTCTTTCGTAGGCTTAGTGGAAGGGTGTTCCAGGTCTTGGCGGCGAGGTGTGAGAAGGATCTGCCGCCGGTGGTTGTTCTTCGAATGCGGGGGACGGTGGCGAGGAGAGGTCGGTGGAGCGGAGCTGGCGGTTGGGGACGTAGAAGAAGAGCCGTCTGTTGAGGTAGGCTGGGCCAGTTTTGTGGAGTGCCTTGTGTGCGTGGGTGAGGAGTTTGAAGGTGATCCTCCTGTCGACGGGGAGCCAGTGCAGGTTCCTCAAGAGGGGGTGATGTGGCTGTGGCGTGGTACGTCGAGGATCAGTCGTGCAGAGGCGTTTTGTATGCGTTGCAGTCGCTTGATGAGCTTGGCCGGGGCTCCCGCGTGAGGGCGTTCCCATAGTCCAGTCTGCTACTGACGAGGGCCTGGGTGACTGTTCTTCTTGTGTCTGTCGGGATCCACCTGTAGATCTTGCGAAGCATGCGGAGGGTGTTGAAGCAGGAGGAGGAGACTGCGTTGACTTGCTTGGTCATGGAGAGCGTTGAGTCGAGGATGACTCCCAGGTTGCGTGCGTGGTCGGTGGGTGTCGGGGCTGCTCCCAGCGTCGTTGGCCACCAGGAGTCGTCCCAGGCTGAGGTGTTGGAGCCGAGGATGAGGACCTCCGTTTTGTCCGTGTTCAGCTTTAGTCGGCTGATCTTCATCCAATCGGCGACGGCCTTCATTCCTTCATGGAGTTTGGCTTTGGCGGCGAGGGTCCTTGGTGAGGGAGAGGATCAGTTGAGCGTCGTCGGCGTAGGAGATAATGTTGAGGTCGTGTTGTCTGGCGATGCGTGCGAGCGGGGCCATGTAGATGTTGAACAGTGTTGGGCTGAGGGACGATCCCTGGGGTACGCCGCAGATGATCTCGGAGGCTTCGGATCGGAAGGGTGGGAGGCGGACTCTCTGGGTTCTGCCGTCGAGGAAGGAGATGGTCCATTCCAGGGCCTTGTCTCGGATCCCTGCGTCGTGGAGGCGTGCGCGTAGAGTGCGATGGCAGACAGTGTCGAAGGCAGCGGAGAGGTCCAGCAGGATGAGGGCTGCGGTCTCACCATTGTCCAGCAGGATCCTGATGTCGTCGGTGGCGGCGATGAGGGCAGTCTCAGTGCTGTGGTTGCTGCGGAACCCTGATTGGGATGGGTCCAGGATGCTGTTTTCTTCGAGGTATCGGGTTAGCTGTTTGTTGACGATCTTCTCGATGACCTTGGCTGGGAACGGAAGCAGAGAGATGGGCCGGAAGTTCTTGAGGTCTCTCGGGTCCGCCTTGGGTTTTTGAGTAGGGCGTTGATCTCTGCGTGTTTCCAGCTCTCTGGGAAGGTCGCGGTCTCGAAGGAGAGGTTGATGATGTTGCACAGGTGGGGTGCGATGGAGCTGCTGGCTTTGTTGAAGATGTGGTGCGGGAAAGGGTCTGACGGGGAGCCGGAGTGTATTGTGCTCATGGTCTTGATGGTGTCCTCGATGTTTACGCTGGCCCAGGCTGGCAGGGGGTTGTGGTCGATGGTGTGTGGCGGGTCGATCTTAGTTGGGGTTGTCTGGGTGTCGAAGCTGTCGTGGATGTCGGCGATCTTGCGGTGAAAGAAGGTGGCGAGGAATCGCACAGGGGTTGCGACGGCGGGATGTCGTTGGTGTTGGAGCTGGGGTTGGAGAGTTCCTTCACGATGTTGAAAAGCTCCTTGCTGTTGTGTGCGTTGTTGTCGAGGCGGTCTTTGAAGGAGATTCTCTTGGCGGACCTGATGAGGTGGTGGTGGTTACGGATGGCGTCTTTGTGGGCTGTGTGGCTGTCCGGTGTCTTATCGCTGTGCCATTTCTTCTCTAGTTTCCGGCAGGTGCGCTTGGAAGCTAGGAGTTCCGAGGTGAACCAGCTGGCTCTTTGGTGGTGTCGCTGTAGGTGGGCTTTTTCAGCGGGGCGAGGGTGTTGGCACAGTCGTCCATCCATCGTCTGAGGTTGCAGGCAGCGTCGTCGGTGTTGGATGGGTCGGAGGGAGGGCTGAGAGCGAGGGTTGCCTGGAGTTGGTCTTCGGTGACTTTGCTCCAGCAGCGGCGTGGGATCTGTTGGGTGCGGTGGTGTGTGGTGGGTTTCTGGAAGGTGAAATGGATGCAGCGGTGGTCGGTCCAGAGGAGTTCCGTGGTGTGGCTGAAGGAGACGTGGGAGCTTGAGGAGAAGATGGGGTCAAGCGTGTGGCCGGCGCAGTGGGTCGGTGTTGTGATGAGCTGGCTCAGGCCGAGGTTGGCGAGGCTGTCGATCAGGGTGGTGGAGTTGCTGTCGTTGTTGTTCTCCAGGTGAAAATTCAGGTCTCCGAGGAGGATGTAGTCGGTAGAGGTCAGGGCGTGCGTGCTGATGAAGTCAGCGATGGAGTCGCTGAACTGGGGTCGGGGTCCAGGGGGTCTCTAGACAAGGGTGCCTCTAAGGGTGGTGTTGGGGTCTGTGTGGATCTGGAAGTGCATGTGTTCGGCGGTGCTGAGAGTGTCGTCGGTGCTGGTCGAGACCCTGATGGTGTTCTTGTGGACGATGGCGATTCCTCCTCCTACTGCGTTGACGCGGTCTCTGCGGGTGATCTTATAGCCGTCTGGGATGGCTATGGCGATGTCGGGTGCGGAGGAGTCGTTCATCCAGGTCTCTGTCAGGAAGGCGACGTCTGGTGATGATGTGTCGAGCAGGTCCCAGAGCTCGACGGCGTGTTTGCGGGCGGAGCGGGTGTTCAGCAGGATGCACCGGAGGTGGTTGAGGTCCTTCTTGGCGGGCGCCTCGGTGGCTCTGAGGCTGGTGTAGCTGCAATTCCGGCAGGTGAAGGGACCATGGGTGCGTTTCGGGCGGCCTTGAAGCAGTTGTGCGTCCGTCCGGGGTTGAGAGCGTGGAGTGTGGTGGCATCGTATCGGCGTCGGTCCTCGAGGCTGGAGCGGGGGGCGCGCGGTCCAGGGGTTCTGGCGCTGGGCGCGGTCCAGTCGCGGACGGGCGCAGACAAGCTTGCCTTAGGCGCGCCAGCGGCGCGCCAGCGGCGCGGCCGCGCAGCGGCCGCCATTTATGGGGAGGTGGGAGGGAGGCGGGAGGCAGGGGCAGCGAATGGACAGTCAGGGGGGCGGGGCCGAAGGGGACGCAGCGGCGGGAATGGCGAGAGGCAGCGGGGGCACAGAAGGAAAAATGGGGAGAGAAAACAGACACAAATACGGGCACAGTACAAATGGGGCAGCGAGGGGCACAGAAGGGAAAATGGGGAGAGAAAACAGACACAAATACGGGCACAGTACAAATGGGGCAACGAGGGGCACAGAAGGGAAAATGGGGAGAGAAAACAGACACAAATACGGGCACAGTACAAATGGGGCAGCGAGGGGCACAGAAGGGAAAATGGGGAGTGAAAACAGACACAAATACGGGCACAGTACAAATGGGGCAGCGAGGGGCACAGAAGGGAAAATGGGGAGAGAAAACAGACACAAATACGGGCACAGTACAAATGGGGCAGCGAGGGGCACAGAAGGGAAAAAGGGAGAGAAAACAGACACAAATACGGGCACAGTACAAATGGGGCAGCGAGGGGCACAGAAGGGAAAATGGGGAGAGAAAACAGACACAAATACGGGCACAGTACAAATGGGGCAGCGAGGGGCACAGAAGGGAAAATGGGGAGAGAAAACAGACACAAATACGGGCACAGTACAAATGGGGCAGCGAGGGGCACAGAAGGGAAAATGGGGAGAGAAAACAGACACAAATACGGGCACAGTACAAATGGGGCAGCGAGGGGCACAGAAGGGAAAAAGGGGAGAGAAAACAGACACAAATACGGGCACAGTACAAATGGGGCAGCGAGGGGCACAGAAGGGAAAAAGGGAGACAAGCAAAGAAATACGGGCACCGAGGCCACAAGCGGAAGGGCGATCTTACCAGCAGCAGCAGCGGGTGGACAACACATGCGGAGCTGTGTGGTGGGGGAGCGACCTACCTGGCAAGGTCAAGGGTCGCTCTCCTCACCGCGCAGTGGCCGCCATTTATGGGGAGGTGGGAGGGAGGAGCAGGCAGGAGGCAGGGGCAGCGAATGGACAGTCAGGGGGGCGGGGCCGCAGGGGACGCAGCGGCGGGAATGGCGAGAGGCAGCGGGGGCACAGAAGGAAAAATGGGGAGAGAAAACAGACACAAATACAGGCACAGTACAAATGGGGCAGCGAGGGGCACAGAAGGGAAAATGGGGAGAGAAAACAGACACAAATACGGGCACAGTACAAATGGGGCAGCGAGGGGCACTGAAGGGAAAATGGGGAGAGAAAACAGACACAAATACGGGCACAGTACAAATGGGGCAGCGAGGGGCACAGAAGGGAAAATGGGGAGAGAAAACAGACACAAATACGGGCACAGTACAAATGGGGCAGCGAGGGGCACAGAAGGGAAAAAGGGAGAGAAAACAGACACAAATACGGGCACAGTACAAATGGGGCAGCGAGGGGCACAGAAGGGAAAATGGGGAGAGAAAACAGACACAAATACGGGCACAGTACAAATGGGGCAGCGAGGGGCACAGAAGGGAAAATGGGGAGAGAAAACAGACACAAATACGGGCACAGTACAAATGGGGCAGCGAGGGGCACAGAAGGGAAAAAGGGGAGAGAAAACAGACACAAATACGGGCACAGTACAAATGGGGCAGCGAGGGGCACAGAAGGGAAAAAGGGGAGACAAGCAAAGAAATACGGGCACCGAGGCCACAAGCGGAAGGGCGATCTTACCAGCAGCAGCAGCGGGCGGACAACACAGGCGGAGCTGTGTGGTGGGGGAGCGACCTACCTGGCATGTTGGTGTACATGTTGTCCTGTGGGTGTCACCTGTGGGCAGCCACCCCCAGGCTGTGCACGTGTTCATGGGGACAGGATCCTGGGTGTTACGTGTACATGACCACTGTGATGTGCAACTGTTCATATCTGTGCATGTGCCATGGTCACATTTCACGGTGGTGTATGTGTATGTCATGTCACATACCCCGTGAGTCCCATGTGGGATGGTATGTTTGAGCCAGGGTGTCCCAGTGGCACAATAGTGATGGTCCTCCACAGTCTTTGTGCATGTAGTGTTTACAATGTCTCTGATTTCATGTGCACAATGGGAGACAGTCTCCACATCCACGTTGTGTGTGCATGGACTTTGATGTTGTGCGTGTGTGTGTCACAGACGTCCATGTCTGTCCTGCCGTGGCAAGTGGGGCCACTACCTGTGGGGGTCATGGTTGTTTTGCTGTGGTGTATACATGATACTCCATGTAATGCCAGTGTCCATGTGGCATTACAGAGTCCCTGGGAATGTACCTGTCGTTGAGCTGTGGTGCCTGGGGCACATCTGTCCTCACATGTCACTGTGGGGGTTATTGTGACACGGCAGCAGGAGATGGGAACTGTGACACGGCCTCATGATATCCAATGGGCCAACCTGGGACTAATTGATGCCACCTGTTGGACCGTGTTGACAGATGTTGGCCATGTATGTACCATACATGTCCTTCCGGAACTGCACACTTCATGTAGTTGTGCCTCATAATGATGTATGTTGGGATCTTGAGTGTGTTCAATGCCGCATATGTGGGGTGACTGACAATCTTGCTTACTTCTCCTCTGCACTGCAGGGCTCCTGCTGTCCATCGACCATTCCCAGACCTGGCAACGATGGTGGAACGGGACAGCATCCGACGGTACCGCTTCACCAGGCAGCTGATTGAGGATTTGGCAGTGCAGTTGTCCCCACATTTGCAGCCTGGCCGGCCGTATCCTACAGCGCTGACCCCCAAGGTGAAGGTGATGGCAGCCCTACACTTCTTTGCCACCGGTACCTTCCAACATACTGTGGCGACTGCTGGTGGGATGTCACAGACCATGTTGAGCCGTGTGCTCCGCGATGTTTTGGCGGCAATGTTGCTCTTCCTGAACCGGTACATCTATTTCCCTAGACTGCGACGACTCACTGACGTGAAGAGTGACTTTTATGCCCTGGGGAGGATGCTGCATGTCATTGGCTCCATTGATGGGACACATGTGGCTTTGGTACCACCACAGGCCCAGGAGCAGGCCTACAGGAACCGCAAGCACTACCACTCGGTCAATGCACTGGTGGTGTGTCTTGCAGACATGACCATCACACACGTGTGTGCCCGTTTCCCTGGTTCAGCACACGATGCCTTTGTGATGAGGAGTAGTCGCATCCCCAGGATGATGGCACAGATGCAGAACCAGCGTGCCTGGCTTGTCGGTGTGTACTGACTTTGTGCCATTGTGTGTGATCTGATCTGTAGTATTCCGCCCACTTTTCCAAGTCAGCTAATGTGCACTTGTCTGTCCGTAGGTGACTCGGGATACCCCAACATGCCGTGGTTGCTGACACCCCTCAGGAACCCTGTGACACCAGCCCAGATGCGCTACAATGAGGCACATGGTCGGACCAGGAGAGTGATTGAGCGGACATTTGGTCTCCTGAAGAGCCGCTTCCGCTGCCTGGACAAGACCGGAGGGTCCCTCCCATATGCCCCTGCGAAAGTGTGCAAGATTATCATCGTCTGCTGCATGCTCCACAACCTGGCAGTGCGGAAGGAGTTGCCTCTCATCCAGGATGACAATGACCAACATCCGCCACCTGTGGAGGATCCTGGCCTGGACCACGATGCCAGTGACGATGATGATGATGATGATGATGTCCGCACACAGCTCATCACCAACTTCTTTAGCTGAATGTGAGTATCCTGAGGTGTCATGTCAATGATGTGAGTTGGCATGATGTGTGGGTGGTGCTCTGGTGCTGTTGGAGTGTGTCCATGGGCTACTTGACTGGATGTGTGTTGCGATGTGTGCTAACAGGTGGGCTGTACTCCCCAACAGTGTTGACATGCTAACTTGGTTCTGGGTGGGTATCTTGTAACATGTATTGTGCATGAGTTTTGCTGTTCTGTCCTGTACTCCATTGCTTTTGACTGTGTGTCATTTCTGTCCTTCACAGGGTACTTTCAGATTCGTTTGGTCAACTGTGTCCACCGACGACGTGATTGCACATCCAGGCTGGTAGCTGTTGTGTCCCTACAGGTGATGTGCGCCACACCCATGGACTTCCTTCCGTCTACAGTTGTTGACTGTGTGCCCGCTGCCAGGTGGGATTACCTTGCATCTGTAGTGGTTACGACATGTTGCAACTGTGTAATAAACCTGTGCTTCACTTTGTGATGTGCGTTGTCTGTGGTCACACATTTGACTGCCATTTGCTTACTGCACCTGTGGGCTACTTGACTACAACTGGGAATGGGTGTGGTGTCTGTGCATTGCACCGTCTTCCCTGGCAACATCAGTGTAGGCAAGGAGTCAGATGGCCTAGGTGTGTATGTGTTGTGTAGCCCTAGTGGTGTGTCTCCCTCATGTGTGTCACGTTGCCTGTACTCACATGCCTGTGTTGTCCTTGCTGTTGCAGTTCGCATACACAGTGTAATTTTGCAGTTCATCATCCCCATAACAGCACCCACGTTGGAATCACGACAGAGGCAAGTATGGTGTATTAGTGTGTTTATTGTGATACATTTGTGTTAATAGTGCATAGGATGGGTAGTGCTGTACATAAATCTTGCAATCCGAAGTTCCAAGGTGAATTGAAAGTCCTGGTAGACAGGATCCCCAGTATCGGGCCACAGTTGTCTGACACATTGGTCCAACTTGTACTCCCATGCAATGTGTGGGAGTAGTGTTGCCGTCAACAGGGTGAACAGTCTGTGCACAAGGCGAACATCCAGAACAGGTTCAGGCTTCCTGGGAGTTGCGCTTGGCCATCGGCCTCTCACTTTTCCCTCCTCGGACGACCCCTCTTCTTGGGGGCCCCTCAAGTACAGGCTGCTGCGGTGCAGGGGACTCTCCGCCAGAGTCCTCCTCCCTCCCTGTGGCAGTTGCAGTTTGTTCGGCACCAGATGTTGTTGGCACACAGGGAGGTGTGGACTGGTTGCTGTTCATCTGGCGGAGGCATTGTAAAATGTCCCTGTGCACCGCCGTCATCTCATGCAGTGCATCCCACTTGGACTCCACGCGGGACATGTGTGAGTCCACGCGGGACATGTGTGACTCCACGTGGGACATGTGGGAGTCCAAGCGGGCATGATGGGCAGCCTGCTGCTGTTTCATGTCTCTGAGGAGCCCCACTACCTGGCTGAGCTCTCCGGTGCTGGACTGGTACGCATCAGCTATGCGTACCAGTTGTGGGTCATCATGCACACCAGCAACGTCTGCAAGCAGCGACCTCTGTCTCCCACCCCTCCCACCACCCCTGCTGACATGTGCAGTGTGTGCAGTGGCACGCACAGATAACCCTGGTCCACCTTGGGGGTTGGTGGTGGTGGTGGTGTCCATGGCCCCAGGTTGGTCCAGGGTCCCTGTGCTGGTGTTGCTCCTTGTTCTGTCCATGTCGGCAGGGATGGTATTCGTGGTGACAGTCGTTGGAGGGG
The DNA here is from genome assembly GCA_963921515.1 of Calotriton arnoldi. Lineage (NCBI taxonomy): Eukaryota > Metazoa > Chordata > Amphibia > Caudata > Salamandridae > Calotriton > Calotriton arnoldi. The sequence goes on along the minus strand of CAWUFW010013136.1, from coordinate 1,666 downwards.
TGGGTGCAGGGGTGCAGCTGGTGGTCCTGCTGGTGCTGCATGTTGACTTGCACCGGATGTGCCAGGTTGGTCTTCATCGTCCGAGGAGGACAGAGGCTGTACGACGCCAGTGAGCTCTGCATCCTCTTGAGCCTGGGACTGGGACTCCTCAGCGTCTGCTGCTGTGTCCCCATCATCACCTGTTTTTGGGAGACACAAACAATGTATGTCATGTTTCTGCAGGCATCAATGGTTGACACACATGACAGTTGTGACTGTGCCTCTGGGTGCGGGCCTGTACATTGCATTGTCCTAAGTCGTCACAGTCAGGGGTTGATATTGGTGTGGCACATTGTCCTGCATTATTTGGGCATTTCTATGTATTTTCTGGGGTGTGAACATGGTCTGCATTGGTTGTGTTTTGGTTGACAGCCGGCCCTCCTTCCCACCCACCCAGCCAGTCAGTTATCCCACCATGGAACGTGCTTGCGTTGCAGGGAGTGTAAGTTGTCTCTCAGGATGTCACTCAGTGGTGTCCTGCTGTTTGTTGGTGCACATTTGCCAGCAGGGCCTTGTGCTCCCCACAGCAGTAGCCAGTGTCAGACATCTTGTGAGTCCTTCTCCACTCCCTGTGATGTGAGCATGGTTCAGGGTGGTGTTGATGGGACAGTTGTGGGGGTGAGCTATGTCTGTGACTACGACTCCCATCATGCTATTGCCTCCTCCCCCTTCCCAGCATGCCCATGCTTCCTTCCTTTTGACTCTGCTTCCCTGTGGGAGTGGGCTGGCTGTGCTGACAGGATGGCTGGGAGTGTTGTCCTGGCAGTTGTTTGGCTAGAAGTCCCAAGAGTGTCCCTGTGCTTCACACAACATAACCCAGGGTGGTGGTTCTTTGTGGGATCTTGTGTTAGGATGGGGGCATTGCATTCTACCAGGTGGGTTCTGTGGAGTTTGTGTTGGGGTGTGTGTGAGGGAGGTGCTTGTGACTATGGTCAGTGCTGCAAGTCCTCCTTCCAACCCAGCTAGCCAGATATCCCACCATGGAACGTGCTTGCATTGCAGGGAGTGTAAGTTGTCTCTCAGGATGTCAGTCAGTGGTGTCCTGCTGTTTGTTGGTGCACAGTTGCCAGCAGGGCCTTGTGCTCCCCACAGCAGTAGCCAGTGTCAGCCATCTTGTGAGTCCTTCTCCACTTCCTGTGATGTGAGCATGGTTCAGGGTGGTGTTGATGGGACAGTTGTGGGGGTGAGCTATGTCTGTGACTACGACTCCCATCATGCTATTGCCTCCACCCCACTTCCCAGCATTCCCATACTTACTTGCTTTTGTGGGGAGTTCAGTGTGTGTGGGTGTGAGAGCAATGGCAAGATGGCTGACAGTGGTGTCCTGCTGTTGGTTGGTGTGCAGTACCCAGCATGCCCTTGTGCTCCCCACGACACAGCAACAGTGTCAGACATCTTTGATGGGCCTTTCCACTCTCTGTGGGATGTGCATGCGTGAGTGTGAGCTTGCTGGGCCATGTGGTGGGGGATGTAGAGCTGTGACTACGACTCCCATCATGCTATTGCCTCCTCCCCCTTCCCAGCATGCCCATGCTTCCTTCCTTTTGACTCTGCTTCCCTGTGGGGTGGGCTGGCTGTGCTGACAGGATGGCTGGGAGTGTTGTCCTGGCAGTTGTTTGGCTAGAAG